>JAPEUZ010000023.1:600000-937993 GCA_027946495.1 Didymella sp. IMI 355093
TCTTGTACAGAGTGACTGCTGCATCGTCAACTTCTACTTTAGTCCCACCTTGGTCCTTTCCCTATCCTCACACCTCTACTGTCGATCTCTCATATACTATGCGACGCTATGTCGGTGTTTCAATGTCTTCGCCTCGTTTGGGACGGTCCCGGTATAGATCTGGCGGGGACGCGTAAAGAAAGGGGATGCCTGCATAGACTCGCGCCAGTGTCCGAGGATGCCAGCAGAACGGGTCGCGATGGCAAGAGGTGTGAACACACGAACATCGAAGCCACTCCGTGCTGATTTAGTCGCATTGGACAGGCATTAAGGTAGTGGATGGCCCCTGACGGAAACTCGGACAGCATCTCTCGAAGGAAACCAACGCGGGGATCGACCGTACAATACACACGATGGCCAACACCCGTCGAACGCAACTTCTTGGCCTTAACATCCTCAATGTACTTCTGGAGGCCGCCTTCAGTGGCATGGATCTCAGCGAAGCGCTTGTAAGCAAGGTCGATGGCGCCGGCGTGCAGAGGTCCTGCGCATGCCGAGATCCCCAAATGATGATATCGTCTATCGTGCTCTACCGTTAATGTTGAGACCGACTGCTATATTCTCCAGTGTGTGGCACTTGCCCAAGACAACTTGTCGTATATATTTAGCAGATGCGCCTGCGTCACCAGTGTGCAATATGTTTGCTGATGGGCATGTTCAGTTTGGTTCGTGCTCAAAACTATGACCAGATAGAAATCGGCATCACTTTGCCGATTTGTCATATATTGATATCTGACTCTCCGCATTGTCCGGCTTCCCACACTCTTATCTGCACTAAAAGTAGTCTTTAAGGGCAGGGCTCTCAAGGACAAAGGATGTAGTTAAATTAATCTATGCATATTCTGTAACTAGACAATAGCTCTATAGGCTACGATATTCAGGGATGCACGGCGTCGACAGTACAGCACTCAACCTTCGAGCCCGCACTCAATCAATGCTCTCCTACCCTTCGTTCCTTCCGGCTCCCACCAAATGCCCTTGACCTTCAACCCCACGCCTCCAACCAGCGCCCGCCACTGCTCTTCCGTCCTTTCCAATGCACCCAAGTTCATCAAGTGCCAATCGAGCCTAGCATCAAAATGCTCGACCCCAGTTGCCGGCAGGATTGCCTCGTGGAGCAACACTACGGAGTCCTTCGCCATCACACTCACAATATGCTTGAGAATACTCTCTGCCTGGGTCTGCGGCCAGTCATGCAGCACAGTGCGGAGATAGAACGCCTTTGCACCCTTGACATTCTCAGGCTGGGGCTGGAAGAAATCGTGTCCGATCTTTACGACATCATCTGGCAGATCTTTTGCCTGAGAAACTACACTGGGAAGGTCTTGCAGGACTAGTATTCCCGCCATGTCGGCGGCAGTGCTGCGGGTCCGGAATTTGAGCAGTTGGTGTCCTACGCCGCCGCCGACGTCGACGAATAGCACGCGCTGTGGATTCTCGATCTTCAACCGCTCGACGGGATACGAGGCCATGAAGCCCGGTTCCTCGTTGAGACGCTGTAGGGCCATCGTCTCGTTGAATGCGCGGCTCATTTCTTCCTGGCCGGGGCGCGCAAGAAACTCAAAGTACGTCGAGCCTTTGCAGTTGTAGGCGAAGGTGAAGGGGCTGTTGAGCGCGGAAGACGGGTTGAGGTAGTTGGTAGAGGCGAAGAAGCCGGGCATTGAGGCGGTTGATACGAGAACTTGAGAGAAGTGGAGGACTGCGCTGCGGAGGGGTGAGCCGGTGGAGAGAGCGTGGCCGAAAGAGGTGACAGTGTAGGTCTTCTTTTTGGCGGATACGTCTTCGTTGAAGATCTCTACATGGACGAGAAGGCGCAAGAGACGCTCTGATGCAGTTAGTGATTGGAGCTCTTTGTCATTCGAGTTATCTAGGGAGGAGTACCGATCAGGTCGACGTCTGCTTTGCTTTGCGTTGCGAACTCGGCAGTGGTGATGGGACTACCATGATCGAGGGCGATGTCGACAAGCTTGAGGTCTACTGCAATGCGAATGGCTACTGGGTCGTAGAGGGCCTTTTATAGTGAGCGGAGAAATAGCAGGTGTCATTTGTCAACAGTCGAGGAAAGCGCTGCTATGCACGAGGTCGACGTACCAAGAACATGCGAACGAATTTCTCCATGGGGTTCTCGAGTGCAAGGATAAGTTTCTCAGCCGCTGCGACAAGTCCCATTCGTTCGGCTTCAGCGAGGTTAGCTGGCCCTTGGTCTGCGAGCGCGAGTATATCATCTGTAAACGTCATGTTGTTTCTCTACCGTTCGTTGAACCGATTCCAAGATGCTCTTTCACAGCCGGCTGTATCAGTTGATTCTTATACGTTTGCACCGGTGTCTTAGGCCCATGTATGATAGCCACATTCGAGTAGCGATCCAATGAATGTAGTATGAGCGCCATGCTGTCGGCACGTAAGACGGTGGCTGCGGTAAGCCTTACTTGCGGGCTTGACATCAAGCATACTCGTAAACCCCTCACTCTACACAACAGAAGTCCCCAATCCTCCAGCAAGGTGAGGCAATCTCAAAGCAGCGGAAACGCCGAGCACCGAAGAGAGCAACATCGGTAGTCATTGCCAAAGTCGTTGTTCTTGTAAGCAGCTCGCATCCTATCGACGATGATTGAAGCGCGCTCTGCTCGTGCAACTTAGGGCTGACACTCGGCGTCAGAGGCGTCAGAGGTCAGTGCGAGCATGACCGCATACCGCAAGCCATGGAGACATAGCATGAAATGTATGCGGGTAGGGAGCACCTGGCGATCTGCCGTAAAGCCTGGCATGTATGTGGGTTCAAGTGTCGCGGCTTGCGTTCGCTAAGATTCGAGCGGGGCCGTATCCATCTAATTTTTACCCGCTCTGACCCACACTTGAGGTTTGACCGCAACGTGGTTTCAACAATATTGAGTTGGTGCACCTCAGAAGAAAGGATGGATGGATATGCTGATCTGGCCCCGAGACATTTCAAACCGGTATATAATGTTTAAACTAGACAATTTTCTTCACAAGCCAATCCAACAGCGTTGGAATCCCTTGACAGGGCCCTCTTGGCTTAGTGGTAAAGCGTATCACTAGTATTACCTCGGTATGCAATGATAAGATCGCTAGTTCGATTCTGGCAGAGGGCATCTTTTTTTCATAATCTAGCTGTCCTGCGATCTGGGTCAATGGGCAGGCGCCTGGTCTTTGTGGATGTGAGCTCGGTGATCTTGATGTGCTAGATGCACACGTGATGAGTGGCAGAGAGTGTACAGGACTGCAAAAGGGTCTCTTACTTTTTGGGCTTATTCACATCGTTAGTACTTCGCGAGAACCAAGTCCGAATGGATAATGTCAGGAGAGAACAGCATCTGTCGGCGTGATCTGCAGCCCAAGGTTAACCAACGGGTGACGTGAATACTGATGTGTCATCTTTGATTTGTTCGATTGTTGATCCTACATATGCCTAGTTACAAACTCATGTCGTATGTAATGCTCCAACGCCTACAATGCCATGTTCCCATTACTCAAACGCCTCGAATGATGCCACCGTCACACTAGTCCTTATCCCAGCCATTCTCCTGATGGCACTTAACCTGCACAATCTCCGTCTTACCCTTGTGATCAACAACAAGCGCTGTCAACTTGCCTCCGCTAACGCACCCACTATCCAGACCAAACGTGAACTCCTGCAAGTTCAAGCCGCGCTTCCTGTTGTGCCCGTACACGACGCTCATGCGCTCATGAGATCCCTTCTTCTTCTGCTGGTGGTTCCAGAACTTCTCCCATGGTGTGCCGTCGTGTTTGGAGCTGGGTATGCGAGTCTTGAGATCGATGGTGCGCATGTTCATGACGTGGTAAGGGTCTTGTTGTTCGAGCGGGATGTCTGGAACAAGGCCGGCATGGACGACTGTAAATTCGCCGAGATCAGGTACATTTCCTATGCGCAGGATAACGGGGCATTGCTGGAGGTACGCAATGTTGTGCTTTGAGAAGGATTTGGCAAGCTTGCGCAGCTTGTAGTCGCCGTGGCTGTGAGAGGCTTCGTCGAGGAAGTCCTCGTTGCGGTCGGAAGACTCGTCAGGACCAGGGAGTGTGTCGATATGGTGTGCTTCAGATTCGGCGATGCTGAGGAGAAGCTTATCTTCCCAGTTGCCGCGCACACAAGATGCGCCGAGCTTTTCAGCCAGCGAGATGACACCAGGCGAATCCGGGCCCTTTGCAATCATGTCGCCGGTCAACACGAGGTGATCGTGCTTCTTGTCGAAGTCGACCTTCTTCAGCAGATGCTCCAACTCTTCTCTGCAGCCGTGGACGTCGCCGACAAAGACTAGCCTGTGCCCCTTCTTAGGCAGGTGTTGGCTGTCCATATCCCTGACCTGAATCATGCCCTTGAACTCCGGGCGCACATTGCTTCCATAGCTCATCGCAGGTGTCTCGTCCATATCCTTCAACTCTTGTAGCTGTGCGTAGTGTCGCGGTCCAAGGTATGCTTTCCAACTGATCAGGAACACGAATGCGACGGCGAGAACTATGACGACACAGCGTTGTAATTTGCGCGGGACCCGATTCGATGTCTGCGTGATCAGAGCCCGCCACTTTGGGTGTATGAGTTGATCGTCTTCTTTGCTGTAGAAATCATCTTCTTCGTCAGAGGCATCGACGTCATCGTGGTGCGCGGGAATGAGGTCGATCAGTGGGCGATGCTGCGCGTGCGGGTAATCGCGGTATGGCATTGCAGCTGCAGAGGAACTCGGAGAAGGGTATGACGTTTCGTCGAACGATGTTACTGATGGTCTCTGGGTTTGATACAATGAGCTTGTACGCGGTGGAAAAGCTGTCTGCGATATGGAGGCCGTTCGAATTGATCGCTGCCGTGTGGTGCCGGCTACATCGATGAACTGGTCATTTGCGCCTGCCTGTGTTTGCGCTCGTTGCGATTGGTGTTTTTGTCGACGAGGACGGCTACTGCGACTCGCGCTGATGACTTGAGACGACCGCTCTTCATCTCTCGGCTGACGCGCAAGCCCATCTTGAGCGCGTGGCCCCTGCGATCTGGGGGACGCCATCCTAGGTTGGTGGCGCAGATCCTTTCGGAGTTCTCGGCAGTGCCACACTTGGCGGTTGCCTTGTTTCAGGGCTGTTGTGAGGCTGCCGCTTAACCGTGAGATTGTAAAGGTGCTGAGCGTGATGTAACTGTCAGTCGTTCAAACGCATGGTGGTTGTAGGTCGACTGTTTCTGTCATTCTCAGCAACGCGCCTTCCAGAGGTGAAGGTGAAGCAGGCAGGTGCGCATGACCATCGACGCCCTTCACGCCTTTGTCATCAAACAGCTTGTCTCAACACAGCCTTTGGATTTGCATCCAAGTATATAAACTCGGAGTTCTGAACGTGCTTGAGCAGAAGTCATTACTACAGTGCCATGGCTGCTTCCACCTACGACATCGTAGTCTTCGGCGAACCAAGCGTGGGAAAGACCTGTTTCATCGACCAATTCTGCTATGGCAAATCTTTTGTTACCTACAGCCCCGACGATGGCATCAGTATGCACGAGATAGTCGTCGATGGACGGAGTGTCAAGTTGACGCTCATGGACCTGAGCACCTCCTTTCTCAAGCCGGAGAACGCAGTACAACATCCTGAGTGGGCGGAGAAGATGCTGAGCAAAGCGGATGGTGTTGTGCTGCTTTTTGATGTTACGAGTACAGAGAGCTTCGAATACATCACCAAACAGGCATACAATTTTCTATGGGGGTGCCGCGAGTCGAAAAAGGGGATAGATGATGCTGCTGGCGGCGATGAACGCCAGAGCTTTGGATGCGTGCTTGCAGGGAACAAGCTCGACCTTGTTACTGCAAAACAAGAAGCAAGAGCCGTCAGTCAGGCTCTAGCTGAGGAGTGGGCACGTTCACAGGGTTTCAGAAGTACTGAGCTCAACTCGTTAGTAAGGAATGGGCCCGAGCAGGCACTGAAGCTTTTGGTGAAGAACGTATGGAAGCTGGAGCGACTGAACCTTTTGGTAGCGAAAGAGGAGGAGCAACCGGGTGAGTCGACAGGAGAGAACGAGAGTAACACATCGATTCGCAACAAGATCAAGGCTGTTTTGAGGTCATCCGTTGTCTAATTGTCAATGTCGACCACATATCGGCCAGCTCGCCCTGGAGGCTCCACTCCAGCTATGCATCACTTTGCAAGAATCTTACAAAAGGAGTACACTCAACACTTTGCGTTTTACTGGCTCTACCTACGCCCTGGGATATCATATGCTGTACCACAAAGAAATGAACACCGTTGTAGAAATATTGGGAATGTTATACTAGCTTCCTTCCCGCCACTTCAATGACGACCTGATGATGGCCAGCCCCTTCATCTCGACCCGCATCTCGACAAGCGATAATAGAACAAATTGATTCCCTAATTCCGCGACATGTTATCCGAGGTGATGTTGGACATCCTTCCAAGAAAGAGTTCCTGCTGAGGTGCTAGTCTGTTTACGCCGGCGTTTCTTGGGTAGGTTCTTGATCTCGTGCAAGTAGCGCTCCTCGTACCATTGCCTTCTCTTGTCTTCTTCCAAAGATCGCGCACTGTACGAAGAGTCGCCCGTTGTTTCGCCATTTTGAAGATCACCTGTAACAGCGGCAACGTTACCAAAGATCGCTTGAGAGGCTTCGATGTCCTCAACTACAACTTGGCCGACTTTTTCCTGCTCTGGCTCAGCCTGCCGAGCGATTTGTTTTCGTTTGTTGAGCTTGCGCCGGTTGCAGCAGTCCATGACATCGTCTTCCTTAGAGGACTGCACGACGCAAGAAGAACCATCCATTGTGTTGCCAGCGTGCGTTTCGTCTATAGTGGCAATATCACCACTGGAAACTGATTCATAGGCTTCATCGACTTCGATAATACCCGAAACAACCATCAACTGCTTGGACTCATCGTGCGCGGCTATCTCTTCACTGAGCTGGCACCCGTCGCTAGGATTATACCGGTCCGCGTACTCGGCCTCGGAAGAGAATTTCTCACTTGGCGTTGAAGACTCACCGTCAGATTGTTCTGGGCAATAAGCGGAGTGAGTGCCATCAGACGAATCGCTCATTGATTCATCGTCTGACGGGTCATTCGCAGCAATGCAGATGGCGTCGATATCCGGTGACGAGCACTTATTATCTATAATGAGAGCTGCATCGGCCTCAGACCGCTCTGATGTCTCGGAGCGGCCAAGCTTGGTGACAGGCTGAATCCGTTGGGCATTTCGTTCTGTGTTCATTCTGTCGAAAAGGTCGTTCCACCATTTCATGCCTTGCGCAACTTCCTCTTGCAGACGTCTAAGCTTGAGGCGCCCGGGTGAATCGCTCTCACACGGCTCGATCGTACGTTGGACCGCTTGATGGTGTGTAACTTCACCCTGCTCGTTTCCAAGCACCGGACCAGCGTTAACTCGGGTAACTACCTGTGAACAACACTCTCTGAGGGCGTTATCCAGATGCGGACCACGCGCCACACATGTCTCTGCATGTTTCTTTGGGAGGAAGTATTCGTGACTAGAGCGGTACCGCAGGTCTTCATTGACTCTTCCGGTCAAGATCGTCCCTCTCTTCACTGGCCACTCAGCACCGACGCTCCAACTTGAAGGCCTGAATGATGATATCGACACATTCTTTGCCCAACCCAATCTATTGTTCCAGAGTGTTAGGTCCATCATGTCCATCGGGCTACCATTCTAGTGCTGTCCGTTTGCCTCGCTGAACTTCCTCTTCTTCGCCTCTCGCTCTTCCTCACCACTCTGTGCCGGCAATGACCTGCCCTGGATGCGATAGACAGCCTCCTTGATCTTCTGTTCATAGCCTAATAGATCCAGCTCCGTTACGGGGTTCTCAATGCTTGCAAGTACGCTGTTGACGGTGCTGATGTGGTTTGCGTCTTTTTTGTCATCGCGCCATCGTGGCGTGCTGTCCGCTTCCGCTTTGAACTTCCATTGCCCATTGGTAGCGCGGTAGCATTCAATAATGCGACCATCAAGCCGTTGATTGAGAGATTTGAGGATCTTCCATTCGTCGGGTGTGACATCAAGTCGTGCGAAGGTTCGGTAATCATTGTTGTTGTGTTGTACGAGAAGCTCGATGGGCAAGGGAAGCGCGTCATAATCTGGAATAGGACCTTCTTCACCATCTTCTGGGTCAATTAGAGGGAACTCGCCCAAGCGAAGCTTAAAATCTATAGTGTTCTCATGAGGAGGCTTCCATTTGAGGATGTGCTGGTCAGTCCCGAACTGGTATCGGGTGTCCTTGCATGTGAAGATGAGACCATCATTGCCATGCTTGAGCGTGGGAAGAATAGCGCTGAAAACGTGCTGTAAGTGGTATGACTGATGCATGATCTTCTCCTTGATGCGGAAGGGGTGCATGTGCGAGACGTTGAGTGAGGGGTTCTGCTCAAGCCACTTGTTGTAGGGCTTCAAGACATGCTCCTTCATGCGGCCTAGACGCTTGTCCATGCCCTTTTGTGTGACGTTCTGACTGTCTACAACGAGTGCGTCGAAGACGTAGTAGATGAGGCGAGGTGCTGGTTCCCCGGGATACTGGTCGTTCACCAATTCTCCATCTAGTATTGTGCCGAAAAGAAACTTCTCTCTGTCGTTTGGATCTTGCCAATATGGTATCCTTATGGCGGGGTCGATGTTGTAGAAGTTGTTCTTGCGGTCGATGAGAAAGGTAAGTGGCCGGACACCTGTACCATCGTCGAACCAGTGCATGAACAAAAGCACTCTAAGCCCATCAGTCTTTTCGCACATGAAGTATTCACGTTGCTGAAGCTCGGCCAAATGTTCGCGACCAAAGGAGACCGGTTGTGCGCCAGGAAAGCCTGTCCTGTCGCGCTCAAGAAGCGCTGCGACATCTTCTTTGAGACCTCTAGCATCCTCATTAGGCACAAGATTGCCAGGCATCTGCGGCGGCGGCGCGTGCACGGGTACGGAGGAAGGCATGGTGAGTCGCGTAACGATCTATAGGCGGTCGGAAGTAAAGGCGTCGAGGTGGTGAGAGCACCGCAAAGAGTGCAGCCTAGAGACGCGCTTTCTTTGTGGTAAGCTTCGAAGATTCCCAAGGGTCGAGCTCACCACGCTAAGCACCTGACTAAGCAGTCACACCTGGGGAAAGTGCCCACGGCAAACGAACAACTACTTGAGACGAGGGCTGATAAGAAGTAGAACCAAGTTCTCTGTACTTGAGCTTCATCTCCACGCAAGTCAACTGCTGCTGCTTCGGTACAGATTGCGCAAACATCAACATCTCAATGCGAAATAACTATATCAACTTGTTAGTGCGAGCATTAGATAGAGCGTTTTGCTGGGTCTCAATGCTGGATCTGGAGATTTGATTCCTGCGTGCATGAGAGCTCTCAGACTTGGATCACGGTTTGACGTAATGTCGGCGGCTGCAGCACGAACCCTACCAGCATCAGTGTTGCTTATGCAGACATCTCGAAGCATGTCCGCTACAAAGGCTCGAGTTTGACAGACAGGGGGGAAGCACGGCCAGAAGTTGGAAAAGAAACTGGCATGAACGAGGAGGGGGCTGGACGTGAAGGCGGACGTGTGGATTGGTGGCGTTGTTTGGAAAATCGAAAGATCCATGATATGCATTGATGGTTAGCAGACAAGGAATCTCAAACGCCATCCGTAGTGCCGTTCCTGTCCGCAAGTAATTTTCAGGCGTTCGTAGTTGCTGTACACGATGCCGATGCCCGCTGCAACTCCATGTCCACCATGATAAAGAACCAGGCGAACCAGTCCCAGAAGAATCGCCACTCCACCCCGAACATGACCTTCGTCGTGATCATTGTCGTAGCGAAACCGCTTATTTCTTGTCCTTCTTCGCGCCACCCTTGGTCTTGGCTGTGCCCCGGAACTCCTTCATCCTGTTCTTGCGCTGCTTGCCTGTACCCTTGTCAGCATGTGTCCTTCACCACACCATCCAGATCCGGTGCCAGATGCACGACAGTGTGTGCTTGATCGGTCGAAACGTACGCTGCTGCCTGGAGGCCTTCTCGACCTTGGTGGCCATGCCGTATCTGACGAGCCTGTAGCGGGGCTCGAACTTCTTCATGGCCTCGGCGGAGTCGTAGATGAGGGCGAAGCCGGTGCTCTTGCCACCACCGAAGTGTGTCTTGAGGCCGAAGACGGAAACATCGTCCTTCTTGGCCTTGTAGAGCTCACCGAGCTTGCCACGGAGCTCGTCCTTGGAGACGTTGGCGCGGTTGGGGTGGAGGACATCGCTACACAGCAATGTCAGAGCCTGTCCTTCGCACTTGTTTGCCCGGTGCACGCTGCACTTACACGACCATCTGGCGACGTCCGAGGAGAGGGTTGCGGATGAACTTGCGCGTGCGCAGAGTAACCTGAGAATCGGCCATGTTGGAGGTTGGACTTTCGACCTGAGCGGGATTGTCAGTGTCCGAAGGGAAAGAGCGACGGCGGTGCAGAGGTTCGGCAGGCACGTACTTGACGAATCGAACCTTCTGTTGTCGATGGGCTGTGTTAGTAACGCAGGAGGCTGTCAAACAGTCAAGATCACAATTTGCGACCAGAGCGAGTGCAGGTGCGCCTGCTTCGCTTAACGAGACGGGTTAGGCTGGGCCTTGGCGGGCTAAGGTCGGCAGCCGCGACCACGAACATTGAATTTAGCAAAGGCACCGCGTCAGCAACATCAACACGCCCAACAGCATCTTCTGAACCCCGTGAGCTCTTCTGCACACTCCAGAACACGCATAGCGCAGCTGCTTTGAATATGAGTATTGCGTCAAACGAGTTGGCGCAGCTGCAGATCTTACAGCGCCAGTACCTCCAGCTTGTAGAGCCATCCCAGCTGAGATGGCCTGATGCACAGGTCCTGATGAGGCCCGAAGTGCAGGCATGGATGTTCCTGCGCATGTTTGACGAGAGCAGCATCAAGTCACCGCCGCCAGAACGTTACCAGCTCAGAGTGTTGAAGCTTCTCATTGCCAAGCTAGAACGGTCGATTGTCGACCCAGAGGAGGATGTACGGTTTCCTATTTCTTCGAGCTGTCTATTCCACATGCTTGCAACCCGGCATTGTCTACACTGTTCATACTGCTCAAATATGATACTTGGTCTCCTCGGCAGCATTCGCTTTTCATTACCTCCAGTTGCTGACAGCTTGCCTTTTGAACGTGCAGGAGATCTCAGATGACCTCATGTCTGCAATGTCAACGTTACTTACGTCCAACGTACCCTCCGAGGCCGACTCCGCTCAACAAAAGGCCTTTGTGACATACTCGTATCCACTTCACTTAGCTGACGCCAGCGCCTCGGAAGAGCAGGCAGTGACGCTCCTTGAAGCTCGATCTGTCATCTCAGGGTCCGGCACCACTGGACTCCGGACCTGGGAAGCAGCCCTGCTGTTGGGCTCGTTCTTGAGCAGCGAAGATGGCCGAGGGATGATCAAGGGAAAGAGAGTATTTGAACTTGGTGCAGGCACCGGTGTCATCTCGCTTCTTTGCGCAAAGCACCTAGGAGCAGCTGGCGTTGTTGCCACCGACGGCGACGAGGCTGTCGTTGACGCCATCAAAACCAACTTGTTCCTCAACGGCCTCGATGTCGACAATTCAAATGGATGTCAGGTTCGAACAGCTGCGCTCAAATGGGGTTGGCCGGTCGATGCAACGGCATTCTCTGAGGACTATGGAATGGAAGTGCCGAATATTCTGCTCGGTGCAGACGTCGTAAGTGCATCGTCATGACCGCTTGCCAGGGAAGCCTGACCTTAACACATGAGCAGACATACGATAAGACCGTCATTCCACGCCTAGTGTCTACGATGAATGAATTTCTTGACTTGAATCCAGCTCTTGAGATTCTCATATCGGCAACGATTCGCAATGAGGCTACGTTCGAGACTTTTCTGAACGCGTGTGGTGGGTATTCCTCCTCGTCATTTATGAGTTGTCGCTGACCTTGTGGGGTAACTAGGGCGGAATGGTTTCAGGTTTGAACAGCTCGGCTTCCCGCCAATACCAGAGCCTGAACAGGCAGGACCCTTTTATCCAACGTCAACACCGATCCAAATCTGGCGCGTCACCAAACCTGAGGCAGCTCGTAAGGACCCATTTGCTGTCTGATCGACACGGCGCGTTCTTTCTGAATCGACCATCGAGTTGGTCTAGACCACACTTCACAACCTGTAGCATACCTGTAATACTGCATGCAGTAATGTCTCAAGTCAAGGGTGTTCAAGTTTCTTATGCAGGATCGTGAGATGTCAATGTGGCCCAATTGCAATTTTTCATTGGTCAGAGTGCAGGTCGTTTTACGGCCAGACACAGTCGGACTGTCCAGCGATTTGTCCACGCAAATGCATCTGCGACGACGGAAGCACACCGTCCCAAGCACGCGGATGAGGCATATGTTTCCGACTGGTGATCTCTCCTGCGCGGTGAGCACATTCTTTGACTTTCGGATGTCCAGCCGGATTTCTATTACCTCAGCGGAAGCTCGGATACGGTAGCCCCAAAGAGGGTTGGTGACACGGACACATTCGCCATCAGTGCTCATTGTCGCAACAAAGATCGTGATACAAGACGTGATCGTTTTCGAGCAGGCACAAGCACCTGAGTGGACAGCTGCACAGAGTACCTTGGTACCCGCAGTATGTTGTACTATGCGACCGGGTTCGCAGCAGAGTTGCGGGACGTGGGTCTTGTCAGATCAGGGCCGTATTGTGGAGGTGCTCAAGGTCGCAATTGGCCTGGCGCATCCCCGGCTTCTCTTCCTATGCAAATGCCCCTCACAGAGATCCAGCTCTGTGTGCCTGCTTCCCTCACTGTCTTGCAGCGGTAAAACTCTGTATTGGCCTGCTGCATCAATGAAAGCACCGTGGTGGATGCGATGTGGGGGGCAGGCAGCAAAGAGTCAGCCGAACGCTTGGAGATGGCGTGCGAATCGCGTATCATCACCTCCACGCGTACGATAACTCCATAAATTTAGTTCGGCCGTTGTCGTCAACAGCGTTCTAGAATTCGGTACCCACACAATCCTTCAGCTACTTAATACCAGCGCCTGCCGCTGTTGATTCACGATAGTTGTTATTTCCTCATAGAGCTACAGCCGTCGAAACCCGTAACCCTCCTGGCAACCCTCGGCATTGTTCCTGACCCTCGAGATCCTTATCGCTCACGACGATCGGACCGGCAACGCTACTGCGCGGTTGCTGCTCTCGACAGTCTCCCTTTCGCACCCCCGAGGTCGCTGTTGCACCCCCTTATCAGACGTCACTGTAAGTTTGCTGCTTTTTTTCACACATTCTTCGTGTCACAACGGTTCCTTCAATGCGGGAAGGAACCGTGCATGCCTCGTCTTATCTACGAAATTCTATTACCGAAATCTGGCCCTGGGCTAATCCATAGGCTGCAGGTAGATCGAAGATAACGATTCTAAACAAAGACGCACGTCCTTCCGTCATCTGCACTTCCAAGGGTTGTGCACTTACCGCTTCTTCGTGATTCTCAGCTCGTAGCAACTGCGCATCACGACGAACCGTGCGCGATTTGAGTCAAGTGAGGCTTTTAATAAATATACATCGCACCTCAACATGGCTACCCACCACGTCCGCCACCCATCGCATCACTCTAAGAAGGCGCATTCGGCCCACCCAAGGACTTCAAAGCCTGCCCCTTTGTCCAAACGCTCAGGTTCTCACGGAAGGAAACTCAATTCGCATACTGTCCAGCACCGGGAAGTTGTCGAGGACGAAGACGAGGATCCGATGGCCGTGAGCTTCTTGAACTACTGGTATGTCGAAATCAATCGATGGCGTCGACTGTCACTAACGTTGGCTGTAGCACTGTCTGCGAAAAGCAAATCATTGTACCAAGTAACTCGGTGTTGTACTGCTCAGAGAGGTGAGCAACGTCCATGCTGTAAAACCCAATCAACCCGTGCTGACATTAGTCCAGCTGCAAGAAGAAGGACGCTGAAAAGAGTCTCACATTCTATGACTACTCACCACCAACAACACCCTTCACCAACTTCACATTTGACGACCTTCACTTCCCTGACATCATCCCGCAACGCTCGCCTACTCAGTCACACTCGAAGCGCAACTCGTATGCCTCCTCTGAGGGCTCAATAGATGACGACTACCACCGTTCGGACTCTGATGCATCCAACTATCTTCGCCAATTCCGGAACATCTCCAGTGGTACTGACACCGTGCGGCCTATCCGACCTCGCTATGAGCGCTCATCAACTTCCTCCGCCAACTTCAGTGCTGCACCTTCCCTGTCGCATACCCCTGCGTCATCGTATAGCTTCTCGCTTCCCTACACCCCGTACACTCAGCCCTCCAACAACCGGCCGCTGCCACCCAGGACACATGGTTCATCTTACGCATCCAAGTCTATTGACCTCGTCACACCTATGACCGGTGCATCAAGTCCCAAACACTCGTACGGCTTCAAGGCGCCACCAGTCTCAAGGACATCGATGAGCACCATCGAAGGCGAGATCATGTACGCAAAGTCGCCTGTGCCATCGTTGTCGCCCGCCAACGGGAGCCTTGGCCGCCTACTCGGCTCGACGCCCCGTCAGTAGACCATCACTTCAGTTCATGACACCACACATTACAACTACGACTTCTTAATACATTGTCCTTTGGGACTGCTATGCAGGCGTAGCTAAGCATGAAAGCGTTGCTTTTACAAAAGTTATTCATTGAGCATACTATGCGCATCGCGCCAGTGCGGACGACGGCATGGGTCAGATCTAGATAGTCACAATACCACATTATGAGCACCTCGAGTGCATCTTCTCAACTCTTACACATCCCAACGACCCTTTATTCGTTCTTACATGCTACTAAACTAGCTTCCGCCGACATATCGGGCACGTGTCGTGTTTGTAGAGCCACTTGACTATACAATCGTGCCCAAATACGTGCTCGCAGTCCGTTATGACAGGACCGTGATTGCGGTTGTTTTTGTCGATAACGAGCTGATCGGCGCATATAGCACAGTCTACTCCCAAGTGATCATCAACGTCCAGCACCTGCAAGCCTTTTGCAAGCGCTTTTGGTCTGCCAGCGAGCTGCTTGGGACGCTGCATAACCACTTCCATTGTTTTAAGACGACGGATATTGTAATCTAAGATGCGGAAGTCGTGCTTTCTGGCTGTATGCAAAAAGCCCTGGGTCTTTAGATGCATTCTTAATCGCGTCAAAAGTATCGGTATGTCATTATCATATTCCCACGATCGGTACGCTGTGACCTCCAAAGGCAGCAGCAGTTCCTCACTAATGACGCCCGCAGATTTCAAGTATTCGTGGTGCTCATCGATGTACCAACACCAGAAGAAAGGATGTTCGTCGACTTCTGCATTCATCTTGTAGAATGCTTGTACGGAGGGGTTGTCTGAACATCTCGAATTTGAGGATGCAAACGCAACGATCAGTTGACGCAGCATGTTTGCGACGTTCGGAAGGAGAAAGGATGTTTTCGGTAATGGGTGGGGTACTGGTACTGCGCCAAAGAAGGGCTCGTGGTCTGGGAAGAAATATAACGGGCGCCGCACAGTTGGTTATGATAGCAACAAGGTGCAGTTGAGAGGATCCGTCGCACCTTGGGGCTCTCTAATATGTACCATGGCATGGTAAACAAGTCTTATCCGAACAACAAAGCACAAAGGGCCAACACGAATACAACAACATCTGCGACCACGGGGATTACCAGTCAGAGCACGTTGAAACACGACATAGTCTTACAGCTCAGCAACTTCCCTGCAGTCGTCCCATTTGGACTGCGCAAGTCTCAATTTCTTCCCGTCCAAGTCAAAGACCACATACGCACTCCTCAAAAACGTTGCGCCCAACAAGCGCACAGGTCCATCGTTTGGCACAACGCCAAAGTAGCACATCTTCTCTCCGTTCCTGTCCTTGGCTGGTGGCACAGTGACAGGGAAGCCCGGAGGATAGATAATGTCGTTGTATGGATGGCACCGTGATCGTTGCTATAATCCCCCGTTTGGGCGTTGCAAACTCGAAGACCAAGTGTTCGGTCATTGCGAACAGCAGTGAGCAAGGAACATATGGCGCCCCGCTAATGATCTCGGTAGGATTGAGACCTTCCACAATTCCTTCATAGAGTGCGATCGGCACGTACATATTTGGACTTCCAGTATCGAGCGTGAAATCGACGCTGTAATCATTCTCTGTCAACCGCTTATGTTCTCGGTCTTGACTCCCCCCACGGACCCTGGTCACACCTGTCAAGTTCACGTTCCATTCCCTCACCGTGCCATCTATTCCAAGGTTCAACGACACGTCAGCGAGTCTGCCCCCATATTTTGCTGCATTCTCGCCGCCAAACTGGATAGTTCCCGCCTTCGAACACTGCGCGTTCAGCCAGACACTGAATTTCTTCCTCCTTTCTGGTGATGCAAGAGCGAACCTCTCCCATAACGGCGTATACGTCTTGCTCAAATCACCTCGGTAGGAAGACGTGGGACCTGTATACACGCTCTCACTGAATCTGGAGCTTACACCGAAGATGCCGCGATTGCCCTGCATGTAGAGGGGCTTAGGCATATTGCCGATGGCGAAAGTAGCGTTTGTGAGGGGTGGAGAGCCATCAATGGATACAGTGTCGTTGTAGTATTCCCCAATGACTGCAAGATCTGGTGTAAGACCATAACGTGCGTCGAAGGGTATGCTGCTGTTGACAGTGGTGGAGGATGTCGCTGGGTCGAAGGAGAAACCTGCAGGACAAGATGGCGCGCAACCGATGGAATTGGCCCGAGGAACCCATACATCTGTTGAGCCTGTGTCAAACAGGAGAGAAAATGGTTGTGGTGGCGTGCCGAGTGCGATGTTTATGTTATAACGTTGGTAGGCGAGGTCGTTGTAGAGAGGTATCTCCAACTGAGCGCGGTCAACGGTGAAGGCCGAGGTTGCAAAAAGTAAGATATCCGTGAGCGAAGGTATAGTCATCGTGGTATCAGGAAGGTGACAGCGTCCCAAGAGGCTGTCAGATTGCGGGGTCATGCAACACCTGCCGCTCGGCACGCAGCACTCCACATCTTCCCGCAGACTCCGAACAAGTAAGGCAGCGGTTGCGTACAGTAAATGAACAGTAGAATTCCCGCTATGCCTGCTATGAGAACTAACACTCACCATATCACGCCGAGGTGTTGCGTTTCCCTCCTCCACCGAGAAGAAGATCGTTGCATCCTGGTCAGTTCGCCAACTCGTCGGGTTTTGACACGCATGAGATCAGACCTTCAAGGCGAAACGGCTGAGGAAGCAGAAGCTCCGCGGTGCTTGGTGGTGGAACTCCAGTTTTGACCGCATTGATGACAAGAGCCTCATCGAAACTGTCACCAAGGCGCTAGACGGTGTTCACGGTCTTCAGTTGAATCAAGACAGCTTGCACTATCCGTTGAGCAAGCACGAAAACATTCGCGGTGCAAGCTCGAACACGACTGCCGCGCACTTGCGTTGAGGCAGGTGGAGAGAAGCACCTGCATCATTTTGCTTCGGCGACTGCCCTAGTTCATTCTTCCTAGATCTAGAGTTTGCTCTCATAGAGCGCACATGGATGATTGATAACTTATATAATGACAGACTGACGCCAGAGCATTGCTTAGCGCCCATCCTGCTCCAAGTGCACCAGTTAACGAACGCGATCGTAAAATTCGATATCTCCCTCTAGCCCGTCATACTGGCTCTCAGTACCCTGCCATCTCCCTCTCAAATACATACTTCTAAACTTTCCAATCTTCTCATCTTCTTCTTGGAACACAAGATCCTCGGGCTCATGTATCTCAATCTTCTGGTCAATGTGCACGCCGCAGTCTTCAGCATGTACATTGACCAGTCCGGGGATTGCCATCGTGTGTTTCATACGCTGTTGCACTGTCGCAGAATCCGGGGAGTGAAAGATGAAGTACAGGCGCTTGTTTGAATGGTGGTAGAACGTGAACGTAGGATGTGTTACGGGGATATGTGAAGACACGTGCTCAGCCTGAACGGAAGTAATCTGGAGATCGAGGCCCAATTTGAGGTCGGCCTCCAGAGACTGAAGTTGTCAGCAAAAACAATCAAGTGGGGAGGCAAATAACACTTACGATCTGCACCAAGTCTCCCTTATCTTCAAGCTTCCTCAGAGCAGCCCAGGCTTCATCAGTGATCTTGTTCTTCATCCTGCGGTCGCAGAGCCGGCACTTATTCTTCTTGTGTCCCAGGTCTTCAATTCGTACATTGGTTCCTTCGTGCGAGCCGTCGCACGCGTCCATTTGGTCTAGATCTGCATTGTCTCCTCGATGCTGCTCCCTTTCAGCCCACGAACGGGCGTCTGTGATTTCCCCAGCTTCTTTGCAGATCATGCTCGTCTTGAAGTTGTGTTCTCCTAGTAGCTTAATAAGTTCGTTTCGGTACTGTAGGTATGCTCTGCGTTCGTCTTGGGGCGCCCGGTATGGAGCAAACGTAATTGCAAAGATGGAGGTGCTGCGACGAAGCAGGAGGTAGAGTGATTTTGTGGGGCTGAGGATATCATCGAGAAGGCTCAGGTTGGTTTGACGTAAGGTGTCTGCATCTTTGCACTGTATCGCTGCTAAAGGGCGGACAATCGTTTCCTGAAGGCTGAGAGGCAGCGCTAGTAGCGACGCGTTCAAGCTGAAAGCTTTGAACGCGTCTTGAACATTGGGAGACACATCTATAGTTATGTAAGTACTCTGGTAGGAGTGGAAGGAGCGACATACTAAGTTGGTTCATCGTTATCCCGGGGAACGTCAGTTGGCCGGCGGAGGATGGGTTCGTCTGGTTATCAACGGGTAGAATGTGGTAGCCTAACGCCGACGAGGGAACACTTCGTACGTGGGCGGCGCTTGCTCCCTGAATATTTAAAATCTGCTCGGTGGATTATTATTCATGCTCGTTGTGAAAGAAAAACGCTGTAGCGCAGTGCAAAGGTAACTTGCGGAGTTCCGCAGCTGTGGAGTTTCCTGTGGATCTCAATGCCGCCCGTCCGCATCGCAAACAGTCTATAGACGGTAGTCAATGCGATTTGACTCTAAGGCCCAGCGTTTCTTTGTTTGGTTGAATTGGGCTTCGATTATCATTACCGTCAGTCATTATTATTGATGCCGCCGCAATTTGCTCCGCAAGATGAGTGAAGCCTCAAAGGATCACTACAATTTAAGATGCCGGGTGATCTTCTCTCACTAGCCCTACTTCAAATCCAGGTCGTCTTCGTTCTTTCTGCCTCTTCTTCCTCCCCTAGGCCTCTTGCGACCCTTTCATCCAGCCTCGCTTGAGGGACGGTGACAAATCTGCGCTGTGAGTACATTTGAACCATCATAACCTTGGTCTTCTCATAAAACTCTAGGGCGTACTCATTGTGAATGATGTCATACTCTGGTGCAAAGTGTTCGCAGAACGCCTGATAGTGATCATCCATACCTCGTTCCCTGACCTCGTTCAATGTCGATAGTAGCTGAACATCTGCGGATTTCAATGTCGACCTAAGATAGTCGTCGCAAGATACTCTATTTTGGCCTGCGCTTACGTCTTGATGTTTTTGTGTCAAGACCCTGCGCAGTCCTTTCGAGATGTGCAGCATCAGATTCAGCGCAGAGTACAGTCTCCAGCGCAAAGTGTCTCCGCCTGAGTTTGTCTTGACGAACTGTATCTCGAGCGTGATGGTCTGGACCGTTGCGGCGAGGTCGCAGGATTCTTTGGCGAACAGAGTTTGCATGTATTGGTCGTGTGCTTCGAGTCGTCTTACAGCCGCCGGAGCATCCAGATATTGGAGTGTTGCAAGACTGAGATCTTCGCCACTAGCGTCAGCTTATTCAAAGATGTGCAGCTACATGTTACTCACTAGACTCTAGACCGTATTGCTTGATGATCTCATAGCATTCTGCTGGCATGCCATAGTTGCGATTCCTCCACTTGTCTCGCTCTTCTTGCACAATTTGCAACTCCTCACGCAGACTTTGCATCTCACTCCGCGCTCGTCGGAGGTCATCCATCAAAATGGCTTCCTCGGGTCGTCGCCGTGTAGGGGAGGGTTGTGGCGTGAGAGGAGCGATGGTGTTCATGTGACCATACTTGATTGCATCGATCTTGAGGCATTCGCCAAAAGCATGCCAGCCTCGTCCTGAACAATTGCAGCTGCTCACAGCTACTCCTATAGATCCGGAGTCACTTGGGACAGGCGAACATGTCAGACTCATCGTGCAATCAGATCTTATCGGTAGGCAGTCCGTCGCGAAGTTGCGGTTTATGAAGCGGTGCGGTAAGGCTCGATGATTTCAAACGGAGGCTCGAGGGCAGTAGGAAGGTACGAACATGATGCGCGCGTCAAGCGAGGCTCTACAGATACCTGTGGTACTAATAGCAGGGCAATCGCGTTGGAAATGAGGTCAGATCTTGACTTTCCGCGATATCTAGCCTTGAACCACACAAATTTGAAACGATGACAGCTAGCCACGATCATCGGTATCGCCTAGTCTAGCGCATGGCGGAGCATATTGGGAGACGTTGAGTCGAAGTTTGTTGGAAAGGCACTGGGGCCATCGCCTCCGATTGGTGCCCAGTAGCACTACAAGGTTCGCAGGCGCAGCTCATCTCATTCTGCGCGCACACGAAATTAGTATCTGCGGAGGACCCGATGCCGTTAAATCGCCTGTTGCGAATAGAGGGCAGAGGATGGTTCGTGAGTGGTTCGTGGGTAGTTCGTGAAGTGCGGAGATGACTAGTGCACCCGATTGTCGCGTCCGTCGGACCTCTTCTGCCACAGACAAGACCGGATGCAAATATCGATATTTAAAAACATGGGCGGTATTCAGAGTCAATCCTCACAAGAGCTGCGCGTTAACAAGACCTCTGAAGACTACATTTAGATGTTCCGTCTTGTCCATCGCTCTTTAGTTTCGAGAGTGCCGATACTTTGAGCCTTGTGAGTCCAACACTAGCACCACCCAAAGAGCGACTGGAACGGATGGCAACCAAAGTACTACTTCACAGCAGATTTTGCTGTCGCCAAGGAGTACCAGAAATGGGCAGCAGAACGCAGTCCCCAGAGTGAGACTTGGCTCGTTCAGATTCAAGTCCTCGCCACCTATTCCGATAGCCTCAAGCGAGAAGACCTGTGGTGGGATTAGGACTTCAGGCACTTCACACGGATCAGCCGTCGGGACAAGATCGACGAGACGGATCCTCCACTCCAAAAGTATGACGACGCGCAGCTTCTTGTTGGCAATGTAGCAGCTGATCCCTTACTCTCCGAACTACCGAAAGATAGAGTCCAGACCGGCTGGTCCAGCAAGCTCGTCTACGATCCTGTCAGCGGAAAGAAGAGCGTCCAATGGTGCTTTGACATCTCGTGCACAGCAGGACTCCAGGCGGAGCTCCGTGGTAAGGTACATGTGGACATATTCGCGCCTCTCATCCCTCTCGAGCTTCTGGTTGATAAGGAGTAAAGACCACGGTACGGTGCACTGACAACTTGAAGACAGCGCGAGCCGATGGGAAGGAATGGGTAGCATAGGGGTCAAGATGAAGACGCTCGCGGATCAGGCTCGCAAGTATGAGGCGGAGACTCTGAATTAGGCTACACAAGAGCATGCTCGCGACGACAACTGCATCGCCTGTCATCGATGGCATCTTCGACAAGGTCATGCGATCTGAGCCGAACGCAAGAATTAATGACCAATAAGAAAAGCAAGGAAGTGAAACGCTTCGTTGTACCTAAGATCTGGTACCAAAGGAAACAGATCGAGTGATGCGCCTAGAATTCGAGATGAAGATAGCTCAGTAAGGTACTCTTGACAACAGATCTATCTTCTTTGCTGTTGACCGATCCTGGAAGGCTGAGGAGCAGTAGATCAAAGGTTACATTGCGCAATGTAGTCGATTCGTAGTAAGGTAGCGAGACGCAGAGAGCTAGACATGTAGTATGGTCATGATGTTGGTGTGAACCCCACGGAAATCGGGGCCATTGTAAGCGTCATGTTAGCGCCACAGCCACGGGATCTGCATGCAGAACGAAGACGAACGGTGAATGACCAATCATTCATGTTTACTTGATTTTCGAGTGGACATCCGCGCGGCGTTCAAGCTCTGCGGTGCCTCTTATTCTACACTAACATCGACGTGTCGATCCGTACCTCCTTGCCGTCTGCCTCTGCCGCGACTCGGCTCTGGCAGCAGCCATGTGTATTCTAGTCCGGGTCTCGTAATCGGACGAATTCGTATGTCCTCATATGTACGTAGCAGCGTGATATGGCTGTAAGGCGATAAGGGTATGTAATTTACAAGGTGGTGCCATCGTTGGTAAAATAGCGATATCGAAGTGAAATCCCAAGTGGGTGTCGAGCCGTGAATTACTGATTGTGGATGGTCCTGTACATGTCGCAAAATGAATGTGAAGGCGGTATTATTTTAGGTTCGTGAGTTCATGTCCAGCTGTCGTGCCGTAATAGTTGAACGCTCAGTGCGGATCTGGGTTTCTCACCTACATCTTGTTAGTGACAGAGATCGATCGACGAGTGGTACTACTTACATTAAGTTGCCGCCCATAGTCGCGGCTGTCGTCGATGCTGCCTAAACTCTCCCTACTGTTCGCGAATGTGGGGTGGTACATCAGTACTGTCTCGGGATTGAGTCGAGAATCAATCATCATCGGCTGGCTGTATCTGCGTTGTGATCCAGAATTTGGGCTAATGGATTCGTTGTCGTGCCGGCTGCCAGCATTGCTGAAGTTCGTAGCGATTGGTGGTGGGTAGTGAGGGTCAGTTGCAACACCGCGTCCTCCAAGCAGACCGGACTTGCTCATCGTGCTCGTGTTTCGTGTGATGCCTGCTTGGTGTTCCTGCTCGGCACGCTGCTGCTTCCTCCGTCTCCACAAGAAGAAAAGTATGGCACCCACGATTGCTGCGATGGCAGCAACACCTCCAACAACGCCTCCCACTATAGCGCCAGTGTTACTGGATCCACTGCTGGAAGACGACGTCTGCTGAGCGGCTTGGGTGGGCTGATAAATGACAGTGCGTGTGACAATTGCACCGCTCTCGGTAACGACTTGTATACTGGTGGACGGCGCGGTAGCAGAAGAGGTGACGACCGTCTTGAGAGTCGACGATGGTTTGTTATCCGAGGATGACTGTATGCTTGTGTTAGCATATGTGGGCGATAGGGGTGTCAAGTGGGCAAAGAAACGGGACTAAATACAGGATTTGTTGAAGTAGGCGCAGCAGACGTTTGCCGTCGAGTAGGCGTCACAGTAATGATTGGCGAATCTCCTACGACAGTCTGGATGATTGTCACAGGAGGCCGACCACGACTTGTGGGCCTCTGACTTGGCTGAGCCGGAGGCTGCCTATTGTCAAATGCTGTCCGTAACCGGCCACCCTCGATGGTACCAGATGAAAGCTTCTGGAGAACGCGAACAACACTGACTAAAGGAAAGAGTGGAGGATGTGCAAGACGTAACAAAAGCTAGCAATGTAATGAAACATGGGATACTAACAGTAACTGCATCTGACGACGGGGAGTCCGTCGAAGAAGGAACAGGAGCCGCACTACTCGCGCTCGTCGAAGATGGTTGCGATCCTCCTCCCGCAGTACCGGAAGGCTGTCCTGCCATCTCTATGTAGATGTAGAGGCCAGCATCCTTGTCGCCGCACTTCTCAGATGGATAGCCAGGGCAGTTCTTTTGACAGTCGCTTATATCGGTAGTGGTGGAAGGGATGTAGTTCGAGCACCAGCAGTCATTGTACTGGATAACAGCAAAGGCCCAGGTACCTAATGCCTTGCAATGGTCCGTACATTCACCATTCGATTGGTATGTCCAGAAGTCTAGGAAAGATTTGGTCAGCGAGACAATAACGTTGGAGGCAGCGTGGCCACCTACAAGGATCGCCTGATCCGGTGTTCTGAGACGAGCAATACGACTGTGTAAAGCCGCTACCTTGCGCTGTTGCCAGTGCGGCGAAACAAAGGGCAACGATCGCGGCGAACATATTGGGCGAACACGGCTTGATCGTAGAGATCGTGGTTACAACGTGTAATGGATTGACGGCCTGAGGAAGGTTGGCGGTGCCCTGTCAAACGACTGTGAGTCCTCGAGTGTGCCTAGTGGACGGAAGATGCGGTCGATGGTGAAAGAAAGTCCGTGGCAAAGGGCTTCACGACGACAAGGATCGGAAATAGCGACTGAACGCCTCCGATGTCGTGAACGAGCGAGGTGAAGGGCCGGTGACGACGGTATCGTACTCGACGATAGACGAGCGGGGTCGACTAAGGGTTGATGTTGTGTGGTGGTGCAGTGTTGTCGCGGCGAATGTTGTTGGCCGATACGGAGGCTCGACTAGTGCGCACACTCGAAATGGAACCTGTTCGCTCAGACTGTGGTCAGCATCGCTGCCTTTGACACAATTGCCTAACGAGAGAGGGCAGCGAGGTGCAATTGAAGACGGAAAGAGACTGCGCAAGCCGCTGTTGAGAAAGGAAGCTGGGGCTCCGGCGTCGATCGAGCTGCAGCCAAGAGGGACTAACCTTGTAAAATGAGTGTCGTGCACTGGCACTCCCACTAGGACCCGCCGCTGCCGGGCTCTTCCAAGGTTTAATGAACGACCACAGGCAACACCGGCGTGCAGGTACTGCGTGGCTGTGTGAATAAGAGAAAGTCGCGTGCTGTGAATCGCTGCAGAGGTTGTTACTGCAACGGCTTGATCGTTGAAAGCGTGACCCAAGGGGTCATGACGTGAGGGAAAAGCTCCTCGGCACCCTGGTAAACAGTCCCTGCTTGGAGCACCGGCCCTCTGATTTGCAGACAGTTGCGCGGAAGAACCTCTTGTTTTGGTTTTCGATGCTGTGCTCCCGCGATCCAGTAGTGCATACGCGGAGATGAACCCGGCTATCGTGAACGCTGCGACGGGACTTCGAATTCTGAAAACGTATACGTCTAGAGCGAGTGAACGACCAAAGCCTGGTCTGCAAAGCCAAAACAAAAAAGAAGCGGAGAGCGAGAGTGAGGGCTGGGGACGAGGTTGGGTGCACGGCGCGGTGTTTTTGTTGGCTTGAGTCAGCCCGCGCGTATTGAAGTGCTGATCACCGGGCTGCACCACGCAAAAATAACCTATTGGCTGACAAGGTAGGGTGCAGGACAGGCAGTCTCATGCGGAGAACACGGTGGTTTTGCAGACGTCCAGCGGAGCTGCAGCGATAAAGAAGCAGGTGTCCGTTGCATGTATACGAGCTTATCAGGTGCTGCTACGTACATTGCAAGTAGGGTAACACAAGGGCAGTCATCTACCTCAGGACGAGGTTGCACCCGCGGCTTTTGCACGACGCACGATAGAGAATTCCAACTGTCCACTGGCATGGTGCCGTTGTTTGAAACGTCGAAGCGGCTTGCGCGAATCACAGCGCGATGAGCGAGAGTCAAACCCCCAGCGACACGCCCACCCTCGACCTCGAAGCTGCACCCTGGGCCAACCGTTCGTACTTACCTGTTATTATGCTTCCCATGAGTATACTTGTGTCCGTATGTAGCCTATCCCTTCGCGGACCCTCCTGCCCCTTCAGCCTAAACAGACACACGAAACAGCCTTGAGAGACCACCCGTTACCAAGCTTTGCGCGCCCGTTCGCGACCGAATCTCTCACCCAAGACCGAACGGCAGCTTGGCGCTAGCCCATGCATGTCAAATGCAGCACGCGCCATCCAGATCGTGGCTCGCTTCCGTCCAGCGTATGACGCAACTGTGGATTCGCTGACTCGGAGTGGTCCCCACTTTTCGAGAGTAAGATCGGCAGGGGAAGCAGGTCCGCGCTTTGCGACCACCGGTGCAAGGCTTGCGAGATGAAGATGACCAGACAACACATCGTTGTTGAGGTCATGGGCGTTTGAAGACGCACATGGCGACGCTGAGTGGCCAATTTGGAGGGCTTCGGCGGCTCAGACCGTTGATCTGCTTCAGGTTGTTACGCGTCAGGTAGCAGGATCGCGGTTGCGATGTGAGATCGATCTGGGAGAGCTGCGCAAGGTTGGGAGAGATAGCTGCATGGATCTCGAGAGATAGGATCTCGCTGTTACCCTGAGAAAGTGCAATCAACCAGCTCTCTTGTAGCAGAAATAATCAGACACAGATTAAATCCTGGAGATCTGGGAAGCAGCCAGTGGCTATTTGGCTGTGTCTTGTAAACATATAATCAATGATATCTCTACGTTTCTTCATCAAACTACTTGCGCCTTGTGAGCGTGCTAACTGCTAATATGGTTTGTGTGCGAACCAGTGTTGGACAGCTCCTCTGCTGGCTACAAAGATTCTGCTGTAGAACATGAGCACTGTCGATATGCCCTCGAGAACTGCATTAAACGGCTCCAATAACATCAGAGACGGTCTGACTAGCCCATGTGCTCGTCGATAAATTTTCTGAGGCTGGCGATTTCTGCGTATACACCAGGGGCTTCATGTTGCCTACAAGGCGACGCTCCCCATGAGACAAACCAACCAGGTTGCTGGTGGTGGTCTGGACGACGAGAGAACCACCACTATCACCCACGCAGGAGTCTTTGTCCTTAGCGCAGGTACTGTTACTAGTGTATTTAGCACAAACCATACTGCCGGTAACTCCAGTATAGACGTCTGTTTCCCCTTGGGCCTTGTAAAGCTTGCGCCGCGCAGCATCAGACTCTTTGCGAGACACAAGTGGTACGTTTACTCTCGCAGACTGTGGGGAACACCATGGTGCAATGATTTAGTATAACCCTTGAATGCCAAGTCAGATACTTCATGAGGTGAATAAAAAAACAAATCATCACTTACCAGCCTGCTACAGTCGACATTGTCCCAGCACGTAGACGCAGTCCTTCTGAATCCAGCTTAGCGAACTCAAAGTTGTCGGCATTTGGGATAAGTTCTGATAACGTCGTTTCCTGTCAACGTCGTTTCCTGTCAACGTCTTCTTATAGTCCGAATGAGCGTGCATGGACTTGACGCGTATGAGAGTGCCTCCTAAATTCTGAGACTGCCGGGTGTGAGCTCGTCTTCATGATATCTTTTCGATGTCAGTTGACATACCAAACTTCCGACTCGGACACTGACGTCTAAATCGGTGTCACCAGCAATGCAGTGGGCAACCGTGCATACGAAGAACCACCGCAGTGATGTCCGAAGTATGGACTCTAGGGGCTAACGGGCATATGGTAATTCATCCTTTCGGGCATCGACGCCGCCGATGATGCGGATAGTGTTGTTCTGTTTCAGCTGTGGCAGGGCGGCCGCAAACGCGCCGGCGGGTACGAGCAGAGCGGCGAGAAGTGCCTTGATAGCCATGTTGGAAGTTTATGGTGATGAAGGTTGGAAGCTGAATCCGGAATCTATATATACGGCCATATAGGATGCAACGGTTGTGAGTGTCCCTCCCTGTACCACAACGAGATATCCATCCGCACTGAAGATCACGATGCGGTAAACGGTGAATTGCTGTATCGATGGTACATCTTTATAGCTCGGGTCAGAACATCCGTATCCAGAGCCAAAGCCCTCATTGCAGGAGCGACTAAAACCTGAGTTGGGCCTGAAACCCATGGAATTCATCCTGCAGGGAATCTGTCTAATAAAGGCGTTCCGTAGAACGAAATTCCTCGTCGACAGCTCGGGTCGTATTTGCTGAGGGCAGTTGGTCAAGGTCGATTTTATGGCCAACACGTCTGACCAGATCTACATGGTGCGGAAGTCGTATTTCGTAGATGGTGATGGTATAGACCGCAGCTGTGCAACACACACTAGGATTCTAAACTGTCATTTACGTTTGCGCTGTGCGAACCACGAAATCCCTTTAGAGCTTGATGAGCCACCGAAGACGATGACTGGCTGCATTATGTCTTACCGGGGTATCTGCGATATTAAGATCGGTCGCGGTTGGCCTAGTACCGTGAGTTGATGCTGCTGCTACCACAATGCGTATTGCATAGTCAAGAACATGGCGTACAAGCAGTTCATTTGATACAACATGATTACAACTTCGACTTCTTTCCGCCAGCAACACCAGTGACTGCGTCACCTGATAGCAGAAAATCAGGATAAGCGAAACCATTCGCAAATCCTGCGGTATGCCACTGACCACCATCCACTGCAAGTATGTCAGCATGTGAAGGCCGTTGTTCGGTGCAGAGGTTCGATACTTACCAACGAGCGTCTCACCGTTCACGTAGTTGCCAGCGTCTGAAAAGAGGTATACCGTGGCATCGGCGATTTCCTTAACTGTCCCATAGCGACCCGAAGGTATACCCTTGGATGACTTCTCGCGGTGATCAGACTTAGAGAGACGAGCCACGCCTTCTGTATCCGCGATAGGTCCAGGTGCGATGATATTCGAGGTGATGCCTTTCGGTCCCTGCTCAATAGCTACGGACATAGCCATAGCATCAACTCCGGCCTTCGCAACCGACACATGGCTCTGCAGAGGTGTACCGGAATAGTGCAGGGTAGCGCTGACGAAGATTATCCTTCCACCAGTCCCGTTGGCTGGTGGAGTGTGTCCGTTCGTCTTGTGCTTGGCCGCGGATTCGACGAGGTATGGAAGCGTAGCCTTCACAGTGTTGTATGAGCCCAGTACGTCGATGTCGATGACCGACTTCATAGCGTTCGGGGAGATTTGGTCCATGGGCGCAAGGAAGTTACCAGCTGCACCAGCACTATAACCTGTCAGTCTGTGACTTCTCGATGGACGACTGCTCAACCCACATTACAAAGTCGATACTCCCCAGCTCCTTTGCACACCTGTCGGCAGCGGCCTGTAGCAGTTCTGGTTTCCTAACATCCACAGCACCGATGCCAATCACTCTGGCACCCTTTCGTGCAGTCGCGATATCCTTAGCCATGTGCTCTGTCTTCTCAACATTGCGTCCGACAATGCAGGCGTTAGCACCAAGGTGGACCATGGCACGGACTTGAGCTGAGCATATCGAGCCTGCTCCACCAGTGCAGAAGACGACCTTGTTGTCAAAGAGGCCGTCCTTCCAGACGTTGCTGAGATATTGGTACCGTTCGAGAGGCATCGTTGATGGTGTATGACGAGTTGCTCAAATACTGCTTGTGGCGAAGTTGATGTATGATAGACCTGGTCTGAATATAAGTGAAAGCAGTCGGAACTTATGCAATCGGTTGTAGGTGTAGTCGAGTCAAGGATACGGCCGAGAACATCGGTTGTGGAGGGATGCTGGAGTGAAGTTGGGTCAAGCCGAGGTCCAGCTAAGATTACTCTTCACAGACTCGGAATCGAACAAACAAGTGAAGTCAGCACGTATCTAAGAAGAACATCAAGCAAGTCAGAGCTGATTTAGTTACACAGCGAACGAGGGCTCGCAAATTGAGATGTTGAAAACCGTTTTGACGGATCACTTGCATGTGCTTCTCCGCATCGGGGATAAAAAACGTCCAAGCTCCTGAGCGCGACAATCAGCTTGAAGATAACGTCACATAGCGCAGTGCTGCTGCTGCAGCAAGCTGCAACCTTGACGCCCGCACTGTCACTCTCGTCGAGGCAACTACCCACGTCGCCGAAGCGCGCTCGAAATAATGGCTGCACCAACAATTTCTGCCTGCAAGTTTGTAGGCACTGTCAGCTTGGGCCTCCTTACTGTACGTCTCCGTCATCCGTTGCAGCGCTGACTCTCCCATGCTGCGAACCGCTTTGACATGATGTGTTGGGCTCTAGATACTGACTGACCATCTAGGGAGTTTCTGCGACACTCTCCACTATTACTCTGCCCTCTCTTCTTGCGCTGCCCACTGCCGTTGACGCTCGCACAACATCAACCTACGTTGCGTATAAATCGCAGAACATTACCTCCTACCTTCGCCACATCACCACCTTCTCCCTATTCTCCGCCTACCTGCTTTCGCCTCGCCGATTCCGTCATCCTTACCTCCTCTACACATCGATATTTGCGTTCGCCTCCGGCCCCGCTGTCGATTACTTTGTGTCTCTTCGCAGCGGCACCAACGAACGGAGAGCAGCTTCAGACTTGGAAGCACAGGGCGATGATGTCAATGGTGAACAGGTGAGGCAGGCGGTTGAGAGGAGGAAGCTCACCGAGAGCATTAAAGCGGTTTTTACGGGGGCCGCCTTTGCGATGCAAGTCGTGGGCATCTGGGGCGATGGCGCATAGGCAGGGAACATGATGGAAGCCATATGCGTATGGTGGGAAGATCCACATGAGCTCGGTGCTGGCTTCACGGGTCGATGGGAGGATGGTATTTATGAACATGTTTTTAGCGGACTCGCTGCTCCTTTGTAGCTACCTTGTATCTTATCTCAGCGAACAAGTGTTCATCTACTTCCTACAGTAAAGTGAGGGTCTGACTGAGGTTTTGCTTGTCCAGGCGATGGTTTGTCCGGCTGTCTCTTCGCTGGCCAACATAAAGCTTTTACTTTTCTACAGCCTAAGCAACTTGGCAACCCAAGCGGTGGTGCGTCAATATATTCAGTATCATGGCCTGGGAACAAATGCTCAGGTGCTCTTGATGCACGGACTTCATGGTGGAGTACAAGACCCTCGTCGACGGCGCTTGTGGTGAGGCTCAACTGCACGCGCCACAGCTCCGGGCCCTGAATCTCGACTGTTATGGATCCTCCCTGGTAACCCCAACACCCACATTGCAGCTCCGCATTACACTCTGTACCCTCATCCCTCCTCACCTTCCTTACGAAAACCGGTGGGCTATTCTCCGTCATGAGTAAAATGTGGGAAGTAGATCCGGAAACGCGGAGTAAGGTACGTTACGGTGTATCTACCTACGTAGTGGGGCTGGCTAGGGGTGAATGCGAGCGGAGGCTTGGAATACCGTCCATGAGGATTGATAGACTGACAACATCTCATAGTTGCTAGAAATTCAAAAGACAAACGACAACAACAAGTGCGTTGACTGCAATGCGCCGAGTCCACAATGGGTACGCAACCCCAAGCTCCTCGAGAACATTCCGTGTCGCACGCGACCATACCTTCAGCGATCCATACTGATGTGAAGGCATCAGGCCTCGCCCAAACTGGGCATCTTCATGTGCCTTTCATGCTCTGGAGTCCACCGCGGACTGGGTGTCCACATTTCCTTCATTCGTAGCATAACCATGGACGCATTCAAGGGCGCTGAGCTTGCGCGTATGGCCGCTGGGGGCAACAAGCCTTTCCAGGATTTCTTCAATGCACACGAGTCGAACACGAAAGAAAGCAGGACATTTGAAGCCTCATCCATTCAAGAACGCTACGATTCGGAGGCCGGCGATGAGTGGAAGGAGAGATTAAGCTGCAAGGTCGAAGACAGGGAGTTTGATAAAAGCAATCTGCCCAAGCGGTTGCCGAAGAAGGAGACCACCACTGGTGGTGGCGCTGGTGGACCACTTAGCGGTCGCGCAAGTGCTGCTGGGAGTCGAAGCCAAACACCACTAGGCAAGACGCGCAGCAACGACTCCGGCTTCCAGCGTTCAGGATCACCGGCCATCGGCACAAATGCCATGTCGTCCCAGAAGGCAAAGAACGAGGCATACTTCTCGCGCATGGGAGCCGAGAACGCCAACAGGAGTGAAGACCTGGCGCCCAACCAGGGTGGAAAGTACGGTGGCTTTGGTAGCGAGCCGGATCATTGGAAGAACAACAACGACGAGCCAGGCGCCCCGCCGGAGATCGCTGACTTTCAGAAAGATCCGGTCGCGGCCCTTACAAAAAGCTTCGGCTGGCTAGGCGCAAGCGTGAGCAAGGTGAGCAAGACCGGCTACGAAGGTTGGGTCAAGCCTGGCATGCAGAAGGTAAGATCTCCATTGCGCATAGGACGACAAAGCAGCCATTGACATCTCTTTAGCTCGCCGAAGCGGATCTCGCTACCCAAGCACAGAAGACCGCCGGCTTCATGGGACAGACTATTCAGGCCTCAGCGGCAAACGCTGGTACCGCATTCAATCGCTTCGTTGAGGGCGAGTCCTCGAACCGCACCCGTGGAGGTGTACAACCGGCGAAGAAGGACTTCTGGGACGAGTTCGGTGCCGCGCCCAGTGGCCCTAGCAGAGACAAGCAGGACTTCTGGGACGAGTTCGCAAGCGCTGGCGAGACAAGGACCAACCCTACATCTGGTCTGGGCCAAAAACCAAAACCTTCGGGCATTGGCACAAGTGCGATGAAGAAGAGTGGTGGTTCAGGGCCAGCAACAGGCAAGAAGGATGATAAATGGGAAGACTGGTAGATGCAGGCTCTGCTGACAACGAGTTGGCAGTTACGCTGGAGTCATGGCGTTCGCAGAGTACGTTGGTCTACGGCACACGGCAGTGAGGTGGGTTTTGAATTGTTATCTTATTTGTTCTGCGCGTCTGTCTACACGTGTCAACTCAGCACATATGCCGCTCTCTGCGTTCTCGCAATCATACTGCTATAATTCCACGACGTTACACCATGAAACATCTGAATTAGGCGCGCTCATGCAATGACCTCTGCTGATCTACGGATAGATGTTTGGGAATCATGGCGTGTTTTTCCACCACCATCTCGACAATATGAGAATGACTAGTCTCCAATTTTACGACAAGCCCGACATTGCATGAATACTACTGTCGATTTTCTCTTGCCTCCTGACAGCAACGCAAGGACTTTGCAATATACCTGGGTAGTCTGTTAGAGATACTTGTCACTAATTAGTATGGCATTTCACGACACGTAGCGCAGCACAACCATAATCTGTCGTTCTTCGGACGCAAAAAGTAAGCTTCAACGGACGCAATGCGCATCGTGCGTGCTGCAGTTGTGCTCCGGTGGTTCCTGCTTAGTCGATATAAGAGCTGCTGATTCGTTGTGTCCGTACTGCAGTATGGTCTCTCTTGAGTTCATACGTCGAAGCACGGCGAGGATGGAGAGATAGTAAGTAGTGTCCAGTTGTTATTACTCCAATGGCCATGGCTATGGCTTCTTCGACGTTCCTGACTCGGGTCGACCTGCGCTTGCCTTCCTCGTTGGCTCCTCCCTCCTTGAGCATCACCGCCTGATTACTGCCTGGTCACTCGAGAAGGTACGCCCCCAGTACACTCTACCTTCCTGCGCTGCTTGGAATTGGAGCCATATGTGTTTATATAAACCTCCCATCCGCCTCACCGCTCCATCTCTCCTTCATCCCACAGCACACTCCGCTTCCCACCAGACGAGCGCTTCTGTGTAAGTCGCCCTATCTCTACGCGTCCTCCACTTAGAGTCAACCTTCAGCTACTGACTTGTTGCAGTTCATCTCTAACGCCCCGCGTTGCTGTCTGCCACGCCCACAGCACGTCACCTTCTGTACGTCACCTCACACTCCTCGCCGCCTCAGCAACACGACCAACGCTGTGCATCGCCTCTCACACGTCCTCGAATGCTTCCTTGACCAAATGCTGACCCCTCACAGCACCACAGCAGTTCACCGCACCTCGTGCCTTGGTAACTGCATCCATCTGCTTTTATCAAGTATGCTCACTCTCTTCTGACTACGTTCTTGGCTATGTAGTAATTGCTCGCAGCACTTCAGCAGTCTATCGCACCTCGTGCCTTGACCACTGTACCTGCGGACTCTCATCAGGCATGCTTACTCCCTTCTCTCTCCACCATTTTTACACCTCCTGGTGCCTTCCGCTCGCGACCTCTTCAATCCAACACCTGTACCACCATTGTCAATCTCTCGATGTGTCACTGAACCTGCCTGACTGACTCTTCTCTCTCATCCAGACCTTATCATGCGGCTCTCGATCACAACTGCGGCACTCGCCCTCACCTCCGTCGTGCATGCTGTCGGCAAGCCTTACAATGCGACGGCCGAGGCGGCGATTCATCTCTTCGGCTTCACCTCGCTTGATTGTAACGGTGCACCTGACGGGTCTCCTCTTGAGATGGTCAACGGCCAGTGCGTGGATTTCGGGACTATCAACAGCATGAAGCCGATGCTCTGGAAGGGGCGTCGCGCCGACTGGATCAACGAGGTCAACAATGCGCACATACACTGCAAGCTGGAGGCATTTAGCCAGTCGTTCTGCAACCCATACTATCGAATCTCCCAGTATCAGTTCGGAACCACCGAGGAGATGCCGATGAACTTCATGAAGTGTCTGAGTCCCAACGCACGCGACACCATCATGTCAGCCAAGTTCGTTTGTGGCCTCGTCGAAAACCCTGAGCTTCTCTGCACCAGCACCCTCAAACATACAATCTGGTCAATCGAACCCACTTGGGGCTCGCCAGTACCTGACGTACAGGAGGTCACATACACCGGAACTCTTCAAGTGACTGCCTCCACACCCAACGTCGCACCTCGAAGTGTTGCAGTGGAAGGCACGCCTATCTCTGTTGCCACTCGAGGTGTAGAACGCGCCGCGGCACGTCGCGAGTCCAAGGGCGTGTGGATGCTGCACCCCTGGACCCTTTCGATGGTCTGCTACACCTGCTACGCTAAGAAGGCCGGCAACCTCCACAAGATAGAGTGCCGCTTCGGCCATCGCTTTCCCATCGACTGCGGACCAAAGCCTACCGATGTGATGGACGGCACTGAAGAGCGACACACCACGACCACAGCCACGACGACCATGTTGGCCAAGGTTGACTCAACGAGCACCTCGACGCTGACCATCTACAAGAAGCTCAGTTCCAGGGTCGCCAGTGCCGTCGTTGGCGTCTTCCTCGGGGGCGACTTGTCGGACTCGTCGGACTCGTCGGACGATGAGTTCGTTGTTCCCCCCATTACACTTCATGGGAACGCCCCACACCACGGTCAGTCATGGCACACGCCTGTCAAGTTCCCACACCCTTTCATTGCCGGCCAAAAGTCCTGTGCAGATGCCGAGTGGGAGAAGCGAGGCCAGGGCCTCAAGGAGTACATCAAGATTCAGCACGTGCACGATTGCACGAACGACGACGACCCAAACTCGCGCTGGCTCGGCAGCCCCTACACTGTTGTCCACACTACCACCGCCACTACTACCGCCACCATCACTTTTGGTCACACTACGACCTCGAGCTCAACAGCCACAGTCTTTGCGACCACGACGTCGACTGCGGTCATCCGCCATGACCAGTTGTAAGCGCATAGTGGCAGTCACAACTTCGAGAGAGGCGCATACCTGCAAGGCCTCCAGGGTCTGTTTCTCGTAAACGTTCAATTCTTTGGTCGGTAAATTTTATCGCAAGCATGGGTCGAAGAGCAGTTTCAAGATACTTTTACCATAGCATGGTCCTTCGGTGGTAGTCTTGTGTAGATATCATAATCCAATATCGATGGATAAAATCCTGTAGCCACGGGATCTGTGATGTTGCAAGATGTCCGCAGATAGCTTTTGCTGTGTCCCATTTTCCCCAAGAATCTGGGGGCCCTGGGTCGAGCACGAGTCAGCTGCCGTAAGGTAGTGCGAGTCTTTGACTCGCGCCACAAATAACTCCTCTCCCGCGGCAGTACGCCAACGCTCCTTCTCCGATGTCCTTCATTGCACGCAATGTTTTCCCACCGATCCCGTCGCTTCCGCGCTCATACTTCCTGGGGCACCACAAGTCAGGGCTCTCGAAGATGAAGCAGCTGCTCACATCTATCGACCTTGTGGTTGAATGTCGCGACTACCGAGTTCCACTCACTTCACGAAATCCGCTCTTCGAGAAGGCGCTCGAAGGCAAAGAACGTATCATTGTGTACACAAAGCGCGATCTTGGGGGCGGTTCGCGCGACCAGAAGAATGAAGAGCTGATCCGCGGCTGGCACAAGGGCAGCACAGTCATGTTTGTGCGCAACGGTGAGGAGGAGAAGGAGAGCCGAAAGGCGACGGGCAAAGTGCTCGAGATGCTGCGCGAGCACGCCGAGAAGAGGTGGAAGCTCGTGGGCCATCGGGTCATGGTAGTCGGCATGCCCAACGTAGGCAAATCCACACTGCTCAACGCGCTGCGCGGCCTCGGCACAGGCAAGGGAAAGGTCGCGCGCACCGGGGCGCAGCCAGGGGTTACGCGCAAGGTCGGCAGCGGCGTGAAGATCATACCTAGCGAGGACGACGTGAGCGCAGGCAAGGGCGAGAGGGGCGTAGGTGGTGGTGTGTATCTGCTCGACACACCGGGCGTGTTCATCCCGTATGTGCCCGACGCCGAGGCGATGATGAAACTCGCGCTCTGCGGGAGCGTCAAGGATACGATCATCCCGCCCGTCATGCTCGCGGATTACCTCCTGTTCCACATCAACCAAGTCGATCCGACGCTGTATGCGGAGTTTGCGCCGGGCCCCACAAACGATATCGTCGAGCTGCTCGAGCTTATGGCCAGGAAGACGGGCAGGCTGGGCAAGGGGGGAAAGGTCGACCACGAGGCGACGAGTCTGTGGATGATTCAGAAGTGGAGGCGTGGCGAGCTAGGGCGGTTCGTGTTTGATAAGTTGGATGAGGAGAGTCTTACGAAGGCGAAGTTGGAGGAGGAGGGGATGGCGCCCAGTATGAACCAGGCGAGGAAGGCAGAGAGGGAAAGGAGGAGGGCGAGGAATATCGCGAGGGGCGAGCTGTGAGGATGTGTGTGATGGGCGCTGTACGATTTGAGGTTGTATGATATTGTGTGTGCGAAGGTTATCAACGAAGTACGTTGTAGATACATCTTGTGCGACTCGATTTGCAGTCTATCTACGTCTGCGAACCTTCAGCCTGTAAGCTGGGATAGTTCTTCTTAAGCTCATGCTCGATCATAAGCTTGGGTTTGCTCCAAAAACGCCTGAACACCTTGCTGAGAGCTCTTATGCTCGCTATCCGTTTTCCCTCCGCCCTCGACCACGCATGCCATCGTGCCTCGATGTCTCTGCCTTTGCTGCTTGCTGCAACCGTATCGGCCTCTCCGGGTCGCAGCCTCTCAGATCAGCCTGCGCCCATCAGCGCGTTCCACACCACGTCCCGTGGAAAGCCACAGCATGTGCTAGTGATTCCTAAAATTCTTCTTCTGGTAGAACAGATCGGTCCTGGAACTACCCAGATTGATAATCTTCGGACACCCATCGCGATCCTTCTCCAGGCGCGTGCACTCGAAGCAGTAGAAGGCGTCGCTGATGCCCTCGCCGCCGCACACGACGCACTTGTTCTGGTAGTTGCCGAACGAGCATTCGTCGCAGATGCGCGCGAGCGTTGTCGGGCGCACGTACGAGTCGCACACGGGGCATTTGCCGTCGCATTTGTCGCAGAGTCGGCCAATCGATATGCCTGATTGTTTGCGGCACATTACAAGGTCGCTGGAGGTGTTAGTGAGCTGTGTGAGGAGCGTGGCGGGGGAGGGGGCTCACGGATGATGGCGAGACATGGCGGGTGGTGGGTTTTGTGGTGGATTGAGACGTTTGAATCGTTGGTCGCGCGGAGTTCAGGATCGTACCCGCACGAGTTTCGGAGGCGAGCTGTGTTGTATGTGCTGTTTGTGTCGAGGGAAGGTGAAGGTGAAGCTGCTTGGTCGACGTGAAAGTTGCGGACTTCCGAAACTAGCGCGAATCGCGCCCCGAACTTATGCCCCGTGCGCGCAGCTTCGAGTACCACCCACGCATTAGCAATCACGAAATCACGTTTTCACACCGGGCAACGACCAAGCCATACGCCAGTCGCATCACACGAAGCTATGAGCGGCCCAATCGCGTCCGCAGTCGTACTGCCAGAGCTGGACGAAGCACCGCCGCCGCCGCTAGCCTCGCCGCCGAATGCGCTGAAGAGAAGGCAGTCGTCTGTCACCGAGGACAGCGTGAAGCGGGCGCGAACCAATGGTGACGATGCGGCAGACGAGAGCGCGGCGCCTGCACCGAAACGCAGGGAACGAGGGAGAGAGCGCAGGCTCTTTGGTGCCGTGCTAGGCGCGCTGTCGCAGAACCCCACGACTGCTGGGCAGAAACGCCGGTCCGAGATTGAGAAGAGGCAGCAGGCCCAGCGGAGACAGGAGGACGAGGAGAGCGAACAGAGGAAGGCGGAGCGCTTGGCGAGACGCAAGGTGCAGAGGTGGAAGGAGCAGAAGCGCTTTGAGCGACAGGCAGTACGTCCAAGCACGAGGCTGCTCCGTTCGTGCCAGGGCTAACGTGGTCTAGATGAAAGCGCGGCACGACAACATGCTGCACCTGGCTCACTTCCTTTGCACCAAGACCGAACCGCGACTGTACTACAAGCCCTGGGAGATGAACTCAGAAGAGGAAGACCGCATTGACGACCAGATTGCCGACGCACGAGCAACAATACAGCGCGAGCTGGACGAGTACGAGGATCGCCAGGAGGAGGAGAGGACGAGGGAACGACGCGCAACGCCAGACGAGTCGACATATCGTAGTGCAGCCCACCCAGCAAACGGCGAGAGCCAGCACACAGACCCGGCACGGCCTCGCCCTGCAGACAATGAGAACACGAATGGAGGTGGGACAGACGTACAAGATCAGGAGATGCAAGACCAGCACGTGGAAGATATCAAAGACCAGGCAACGGGACCGCAGCACGCAGAGGAGCCTGCCATGGACACCGGACCGCCCGAACCTGAAGCCGATGCCGACGAGCCCCTCAAGGACGCCGATGAAGAAGTCGTAGAAGCAGCCGAAGATACCGTTATTTACTAGATACCCTATGCATCACGGCCGTCCTTCAACGCCCTGGCGACCTCAACATACGACCCGTTCTCGATATCCTCCAATATACCCTTTCCTTTAATCTCCCACCCCAGCTCTTCCTTAGCCTTGCGATTGCTAGCCCGATTCTCAACGGATAGAAACCCTGCAAAGAACTCACCAATCTTAGGTGCAGCTTCGTCGAACGTGAGCGGCTGGCACGGCACATCAATAGCCTCGCAAATCGCCTGCGCGAGCTGCGCCTGCGTAACGTGCGTCTCTGCAGTTGCATTATCTGGACACATTAGCGCTCTCTTTCATCCATTCAAGCAGATAACTCACAGCTCTCGCCTGCCTTCCCCCTTTCAGCAACCAACAAATACAACCCCACAGCATCGTCAACGTGCACTGTCGTCGTACACATTGCTCCCCCATCAACCACCATCCCCTGCCCAGCCTGGGCCCACATCTTCATGAACAGCCCGACTCCACTGCCACCCCGCCCGTACACATACGGCGCGAGCCGCACCTGACACACCCTGATCTTCATGTCGAGCCACTTCCTCTGGATCCTGCCAAGATTGAACGCCACCCAATGGCCCTCCGGCCATCCCGGCGACGCCTCGTCGGTCAGCTCGTGGTCGGGCAAGGCAGCGGCGTGCAGACTGCCGCCCGTCAGCACCAGTGCCTTCCCAGTACCCTGCATTCCCTCCGCGAGCGCGTTGTTGGCTGCATCGTTGATGCGGAAGCGCTCGGTCGTGGAGATGGAGTAGTCGTCTGCAATCGCGTCGGCGATGGAAATCACAATGTCTGCGTGCGCTGCTTGCGCCGTGAGGACGGACAGCGTGGACAGATCGCCGCGGACGGGCGTTGCGCCGAGAGACGAGAGGGTCGTATCGCTGCGAGGTGTGCGCGAGAGTGCGGTTACGGTGTAGCCGTGCGTGAGGGCGTGGGCGATCAGCGTGCGGCCGATGTAGCCGCTGCCGCCGGTAATGAAGATGGATTTGCTCATCGTTGGCGCGGTTTGAGAGGACTACTCGATCTGAGACAATGCTAGGGCATAAAAGCTTGGAGAAGGTCAAGCTTTGTGGATAAGTATGTCTTGCTGCCCTTGGCGCCAACCAAGAGCTTTTATAGACGGCTTGTCTGGCACACAGCATGCAAGTGCACAGCATCAAGCGGTATTAACGGACTTATAGACGTCTGCCTTTGCTTCTCAAACGGCAGGACCATAGTACTGGCATTCTTAACGCCATGGCTTGAGACAAGACAGTGAAGTCCTTATCCTTCACCGTCTTCAAGCTGTCATCAAACCAATCCCAATCCAGGAATCCTCAGGACTAGCCCGAGCTCGATTGGCTAGCTGATACCTAGCCAAGCAACGTCCGTTTTGTATACGACGTGAGGTTAGACTAAGCAGATGTAGTGTTCGTGGACGGAGATTGTAAGAGCTTAACGCCGGTCTTTGCTGGCATTGAGGTTAATCTGGGGTTTGATGCAAATGAACGTGGGTTCGAATGAAAGCGTCTTACAAGCACCTGGCTGGAAGCGAATTGACACAATCGAGCAGCTATTCACTGTAATCTCAGTTCGGTACTGGAGCTGGAATAGCGCTGAGATAGCAGTTGCTCATAAGGTCGGCGTATAACTCAGACGTGCCATTCGCAGTGAGACTGTAGGCTGTTTGTACGGACAAGATGACGCTGCTCGTCTGTTCTGATATTGCTACTCTGTGGGAGACAGTTGCTGCTGGTGATCATCGCCCCTCTTCCCCACACCTCGGCTCCGAGGCCCAACAAGCAACTCTCCAGCTGCAGCACTAACGGGCATCGCCGTCGTGCAGCGCGACTCGACTGTCACAAGAGCAGCACGACTCTTGACAGTTCTCGTTGCAAGTCGAAGCTGATCGGAATCTATCTCTACAGCTTAACAGACACAGTGCGATTGCGCTGACTGGTTGTTATGTCCCTCCAACCCATCCGCCCCAGCGGCGATGAACGCATACAACACAAGAACGCCGTGCTGAACGGCTTCACGTACCATTACTTGTACGCAGTGCCGAACTCGGGCAAATGGACGGACACAGTTTTCCTGGTATGTATCCCACCACAGTACGTATAGGGACGTTGAACACGCCTGATACTGCACGTACAAGTCGCGTTGCGCATACTCTCCGTACGGCATACATCGCCATGCTTGCACCTCAGCCTGCAAACAGCAGCCGAGAGCCGCATTCAACAACAACAATACTGACGAGATGTCAAGATCCACGGCTGGCCCGACCTCTCACTGGGCTGGCGCTACCAGATCCCGTTGCTTGTGGATCTGGGCTTCAGAGTTGTTGCGCCGGATATGATGGGCTACGGTGGGACGGTAAGTGCGTCTTTTTACTCTCCAGTGCCGCGAGAGATGCTTCTACACCATGTGAAGCATGATGCTGAGCATGGTACAACAGGACGCGCCCAAAGTCCCGCCGAACAGCATCAGCCTGTACGGCTTGAAGCGCGCTTCAGATGACATTGCGTGTCTGGCGAAACAACTCGGTGCCCAGAGAATCATTCTGGGCGGCCACGATTGGTTCGTTGCACCCCGCTCCTAACAATAAAGACTGACAGTGCGAAGGGGGGGTTTCGTCGTCTGGCGCGCAGCACAATGGTACCCGGATTTGGTATCGCACGTCTTCTCTGTGTGCAGTATGTCTATGCTCCCCTGCTCACGCCTCTCATGCTTACCTAGGGATTAATAGCTCCCTACACCGCGCCGCACAAGGAGTACTTCTCCACCGAGCAGTTGGTCCAAGGGCCTTTGCCGCAATTCGCGTACCAGCTGCACCTTGCGTCTGGGGAGGTGGAGAGGAGCGTGAAAGACCCAACGACTATCCGGCAGTTTCTGAAGGGAACGTATGGCGCCAAAGGCCCGAACGGGGAGCTGGCATTTGATCCCGAGAAAGGGATTATCGAGGAGAATCTAGCCAAGGTTGGCGAGAGTAGGGTCCTGAGCGGCGAGGTTCGTGGCGTCCTAGACCCATCCAGCGCCGCGCTGTCGCAGAAGGTAGTCCTAACAGAGCACAGGTGCTCGACTTCTACGTCGAGCAATACTCCCGCCACGGCGTGCACCCAACCCGTGAGTCCTGCATCTCACGAAGTCGCACAGCTAACCAACGACTTCAGTGAACTGGTACCGCCAGCGCCGCACTAATTGGGAAGAAGACCAAGCGCTCCTCGACAAGAAGACAATCCACCAGCCCGTTCTCTTCATCCAAGCAACCTACGACTCCGTTCTTAAGCCCGAAATGTCCAAGAGCATGGACAAACTGATTCCCAGGCTGACCCGCGGAGAGGTCGAGGCTGCACACTGGGCGCTAACACAGAAACCTGAAGAGGTGAACACGCTGATCAGGCAGTGGTTGGAGAAGGAGGGTTTGATCAAGGCGAAGAGTGCGCTGTAGGCGTGTTGAGAGGACGGGACATGATGAGTTGCGGAGCGGAGGTAGAATTCTGGTGACACTTGGGTTGTCGGCGTTTCACTATGGCACCAGAAGCTATAGTTCATTAGCAGCTTTGGCCGGGGTCGAGAATCTGCTTGGCTATTTTGATGTTTGTCATGGGCAACGAATGCAGTGTCTCCAAAGGATTGGGATGTGCGCCTTTGTAGGACGAATCCAAAGAAGTGCGTCTGCAGGATGCGTGGCGAGCGCTACGTGTGCAGCGTTGATGTGATGCTCCTAGGAAACGAACGATCCACTACTTTGGCGAACTGTTTGTAGTGAGGCAAAGCATCAGCCGATTCTGTATCGCCATGTCAAGATCTAGCATGCGCCGAAAGCAGACCCCTCAGGACAAGGTTCGGCCGCTGCACGGAAAAACACATGGACAATGACAGTCTCAACCTGCAGCCTATATCAAGGGCACTGGCTCACGGCAGAAGAGATTCAACCGCGGTACGGGTAGACTTGACGAGGTTGTGGATGGGCGCGGAAGCAGCTCTCCGATCCTCGATCCCATACCGAAGGAGTATTAGGACAGGGTACCTTGTATCGCCTGACCGCCTCCTTCTTGCCTTCGCATTCGCAATCGCAGGGACATGATCGCGAGCGATGCTTTGCTGGCGCGACTGGAGTTGAGGGAAGAGCCTCCGTTCACCGCTGAAATCGAACGGTGAGCGAGCGATGACCGGAGTTTCAGGTCCACGTCCAGCGCGTGCAATTGGAGCTTGGTTGTACCTGAGGGGCACGGGTTTCCGCGAAGAACGACCTGTTCCTGGGAACTTGCCCTTGCTCGCTGCTCTGGGTAAATTGTGCATTAGCCTGTTCGCTTGCCGAGTCGGTCATCAATTTGGTGCCGATACGCGGTGGTCAAGTCGTAGCGCTGATCGTGAAATCATCCAGCCGCTGTCATCCTGCACGGGAGGCTACATGAGAACAGTTATCGCGCACTCTTGATGAATCCAAGCATCTGGGCGTTTTCTGTACGTTGGTGTTGGCTTATTGAGGGAGGTGCATCGCAATTGGTGACGTTGAAGTAAAGGTGGTGTTTTGGTGGACCCTGGCTCCAGGCGGACCAAACGGTGACCCATTTCTTGGGTCCACAACTTCTGCCATGCATCATGCATCTTGTCGGCTGGGCCTCACTCCATTGCTTTTGCCGTGCCGCTCTCACATTGCATAGCCGACGAATGTTCGAACCTGATAGAGCCCAATCGCGTGTTGACCTGAGCGAATATACACAACATTTGTTGACTCTGGAGTAACACAGCATAGGTATTGCAAAGAATCGCATCCAGCCAGCTATCTTGTAGGATCACCATGTTCTAACCAGCCAACAATTGTGGACTTGTCGATTGACGATGGTGGTGCAGTCGATGTAGCTGCAATGCAGCATCTTGCAGAGCGATTATCTTGCAGCTGGCACATGTCAACCGTACGTTGTTTGCTTCATAGAAAATGTCGTCCAGTCGTAGCTGCACTTGCGAGTACTGTTGTGTCATGCATTGGTATACTGATAAGCATGTGCTGCGAACCGTGGTCCCGAGGGTGCGGTTCGCATCGAGATGACCAACAATTGGCTAATTTTTGGATACAAGACTACGAAGCGTGCACCACGTCCAGTCGAGATTGGTCAGTATGTGCCATATTGAGTACTGCCGGAGGGATCCGCTAAGGTACGTACTATGGGTAGAAACGTGTTCGGCCAGGAACCCTGGCACTTTGACATTGTTGAGAGTATTCTTTGAGCGGTGGGCTGTTGCTCGAGTAGAGCTCATTCTCAGCTCCAGTTGGTTTCCTCAGCTACGAGACACAGTTTCCAGTGGATATTTTGCTGAAGAGATGGCACAATTGGAGGACGCAGAGTGAGGCGATGGCGAGAGAAGACGTGGCGCTGTCACGGCGCTGAGATGCTTAGTAAGCTGTAAGGGTTGCAGCTCTCATGGGCAGAGTGGGTCTATAGCCACTACATAGGAATGATTGCTTGTCGCCTGCAGTTGATGTACATATGAGACAGCGCCTTCAGGATGAGCCCGCCTTATCGTCGTTCCACAGCGCTACTGCGGCCGCCGATAGAGTGTCGTTCCTCAAATCGTTTCCATCTCAGACATCAATCTATGACCACTGGATGATATATGGCATGGCTGTTATGCCAGCGCCGGAGCGTCGATGCTGTTAGTCCGGCAGAACGCGAGTCAAGCCAGATCCAACCAATGACAACCTGCTGCGGATATATCGCATAGACTTCCGGTTCGTCAAGATGGCGATCTAGCTTCAGCATGCTAGGCAAGGTGGAATAGAGCGTCTTGAGGTCGCCTTGGTAGGCATTTGCCATGCGCATCGTTATGCATGTGCGTCGAGCCAGGTTGATCGGTCCGCCAAATGACGTGGATTCTTGGGATCTTTACTCTTGCGAGTGCTCCTATCTCGCCAATGCACAAGGAGTTGAACGAGTATGGATGAGAGATTGGTCCTAGATGCCGTTAGTGTGTATCCCGCCTGTCAAGTATATCAGCTTGCACGTTCTCCCGTGGGGTAACGCTCTATTGCCCTCAACACTACTCACTGCTTTATCCTCCCCATTTTTTTCTCGTAATGGCACCATCAGCATTAGCAGATATCTACCCAGTCTCTGCAAGACATTCTTACAAGTCTACCAGCGTAGTGGCAAGTGTCCTGCATGGACCACGGGATCTAAGGCTCGTAAGCGTGCCGTTCCGCTGCACATCCCACGCCGCCCACTGCTCGTGGGGTATCTGCATTGAGATCTGAGACAGGAAACTGACTGGACGAATAGGAAACTCGATCAATCTCAGACCCCAGTCCCGGTGAACTCCAGATTGCCATCAAAGTAACTGGCTTGTGCGGCAGTGATGTATCGTATTACAACAAGTTCCGCAATGGTGACTTGCAGGCAGTCCAACCACTGAGCCTCGGTCACGAATCAGCTGGGGTCGTAGTCGCGATCGGACCAGGCGTGGAGGGTTTTGCAATTGGCGAGCGAGTAGCACTGGAAGTGGGTGTGCCCTGCGACAACTGCAGGTCATGTCAGAGAGGACGCTACAACCTGTGCCCGTCGATGCGCTTCAGAAGCAGTGCAAAGTCCGTGCCTCACTTCCAGGGTACACTCCAGGAACGCATAAACCACCCAGCGAAGTGGTGCCATAAGTATGTCCTGCTTACCTGCACGGCTGCGCGCAACCCTAGCTGACAACCTTAATCAGGCTTCCCTCGCATGTCTCTCTCGAATCAGCTGCACTGCTTGAGCCGTTGTCTGTGGCCATCCATGCGACACGACGAGCTGCTGTCGAGCAGGGTGACACAGCTATTGTCTTCGGCGCGGGCACTGTTGGGTTACTGACTGCCGCCATGGCGAAGATGTCTGGCGCGACAACCGTCGTCATCGTCGATGTTGACCACGGCCGGATCGAGTACGCACTGTCCAACGGTTTTGCTCACAAAGGCTTTGTGGTTCCGTCGCGTAAGGGTACCCGTGAACACGCAGGTCAATTTGACTCTGCGAAGGAGTTCGCCGGGGACGTCATGCAAGTTGCCTCTTTGGGCGACGTCGACTTTGAAGGTGCGGACGTAACGTTCGACTGTACGGGTAAGGAGATCTGCATGCAGGCTGGGCTCTTCGTAAGTACACTGTCCGTAGAGTAAGTGAATTAGCAACTGACAGAAGACAAGGCAACAAGGCCGGGTGGCAAGCTCATCATGGTTGGAATGGGCACACCTGTCCAAACACTTCCAGTTTCTGCATCTCACTTGAAGGAAGTTGACATTATCGGTATCTTCCGATATGCGAATACCTACACCACTGGCATCAAGATCATCTCGTCTGGCGTGCTTCCCAGCCTTGACAACATGATCACCCACCGCTTTACGGGCCTTGCTGCCGTCAGAGAGGCGTTCGAGCTTGCCGGCAAGACAACGGACAAAGATGGAAACCTTGTCTTAAAGGTTCTTGTCGAGGCATAGTCTGGTCGCTCATTCACTTTAAGATGAGCTCCAAAAGATTCCCTGAGTTCGGCGTGTGGGCGGTTGAAGGTCTAAAGGCATCGTGATACCATTCGTTTACCAGCGTTCAAATAGAGGAAGCTCCGTTCAAGATTGCATTGTACCCGGACGTTCACCGTGTCAAAGATACCTCAGCGTGCACATCTTCGGATCGACTGTGCCCTGTGATTTAGATGGTAGAGCCTCAACTCGCAAAAAGCGAAGATGAACGAAGTGAGGAGCGAGGAATGGCACCTTCTTTCACGCGTGCGCTAAGACCTGGTGGGGCGAGTGCGGCCGGAGCTCAAGCTCCCCGCGATTGCTGTTGCCTCCAACGCCGCTCTCCACCACACGAGAGCTCCAAATAACCACCACGACTGCGGTAACCACCGCGCACACTCCGCACCACCACGTAACCACTGCGGTCCTCAAGATGGCGGACAACACCGAGAATCCACTCCTCTCTACCTCGCGAGCATCAGATACAAGCCCCATCGTCCAACTACACCCGCTTGTGCTCCTCACGATATCAGATTGTATATCACGACACACACTACGACAGCAGCCGGGGCCAGTTGTTGGGGCTATTCTTGGTGCCCAAAATGGTCAAGAGGTAACTATGGAAGTGGCATTCCAGGCCAAGCTGAACTCAAGTGCGGATGGCGAGGTCACACTCGATGACGAATGGTTCAGCAAGCGGTTAGAAGACTGTAAGTTGACCTGTCACTCGATGTGATGTGACATTGCCGGATAATCTGACCGATTCTGCAGTCAAGGAAGTACACAAGCAACCTCAACTTGACCTCGTTGGCTGGTTCACACTCGGTCCAGCCTCAGGGCCAGGGCCTCACGTTCTGCCTATTCACTCGCGCATTACAGAGCTCTACAACGACTCGCCCATCCTCTTGCTGTTCCATCCAGAGAGCACATACAGAAGCCACAGCCGCCGGCAAGCTGCCACTCACCCTCTACGAGTCAATTTCCGAGAATGCGCCCAACGATCCCAACGACAAGGCCATGGACATCGATGGCGCAATTCAGGCGAAAGCCATCAAGTTCAGGGGAGCTGGTCTATTCAGTAGAGACTGGAGAAGCTGAGATGATCAGTGTGGACTTTGTTGCTTGTGGAGGAGGCAACGCCACTGCTGTTGAGGGCTCTGTGGAGGCCTCTGCTTCCACAGCCGAGATCTCCAAGGCCAACGAGAATGCTTCTAAGAAGGGCAAAGGAAAACAAAAGGAGAAGGATATCGAGAAAGATGCGCCGATCGACGAGGCAGCTGTGCTGGACGCAGATGATGAAGAAAGTAAGTGATCCCAAGTCCCAGAAGTGGTCAGCATGCGCTAACAATCTGTAGTCCTCTCGTCACTGACGGCAAAGATGAACGCCGTTCGCATGCTTGGTCGCCGTGTCGCGCTGCTCCGCGCCTACCTCGACGCACTACCACCATCGTACCTTTCGGACCCATCTATTCCACAGAATGTGGCTGCAGACGCCCAAACCCCGCTCCCGCTAGACCACACCATCCTCCGCAGCATCTCAGCCACGCTGGCCCGTCTCAACATCCTCGCTCCACCAGATTCTGAAGCGTTCACTCTCGAGTCGCAACAGGAAGCATCAGATGTTCAGCTGGTAAATCTCCTGGCATCTATCACCAACTCCGTTTCTTCGGCCAAGGAGCTTGGTCGTAAGAGCCAGATTGTCGAGACCGCCAAGAGCCATGGCAAGAGCCGAATGGGCAACATGATGGGTGGTTACGGTGGGCCGCCTGACGGCAACTTCTTTGACATGGGCGGTGGTGCTGGTGGCATGAGGGCGGGTGGCGAAAGGTGGTCATAAGCGCCTCCCCTCTTGTTCCCACGTACGAGCGCTTGTTGTGATGTTTGCTGACGAGTTGGAAGGATTGTGGACTACTCCGCTCACATCCACGCCAGCATACAAATGTTAGGCATCAGAAGGAAGATCATAGCATGGACAGCGCGCGCACGTATCCGAGTCTCACAGATCAAGAGTCGAGTGGAGGCTTCTCCGGTTCAGGTGGTCCGGATACTCGAGCAACGTCTCAGTGTGTTGAGTCTTGGAGGCAGTGATGACAAAGAGCAGCTGCCGATACCAACCGCCCCAGTGCCGCATGTTCCAGGACCAATTGTCCTGCATGGAGGCGTAGTTACTCCTTACGACGGCTTTGATAGCGAAGGTGACTCTCATTGATAGCGCAAGGGCCAATTCTTCTTCAGGATGAGAGTTCGCCGCGCATGGTCAGGAGTAGCATAGCATTAGATTTTTTCGAATACCCCACGATATGATACACGATACATGACAGCCCAAATTCCCAAGTTTCTAAGATTCTGCCATACTGCATCCCAGATGGTGCCTGTCACTTCCGAGAAATAAACGCTATCCAGGCATCCCAACTCAGCTGCTAGGGCTGTTGCTCTGTACAAAGCCGTCCTTATTTCCACCAGCCGTTCTTATCGCCGTCACGAGGTAGCTGCGGATCCAGAACGAACCGCCCATGTGCACCTTTGACATTCTTGATCTCACATCTGGACAAGAGCAGCAGTTCCTTGTTGAACTTGGCTCTGTCCACCTTCACGGTAGAGCTAACATGTCGACGCCACTTGTCGTGGAAGCTGCTTGTCGGATTCGGCGTTGGTGTCTGTGCCAATTGCGAGGGAGAAGTGAGAGACTGCGATTCGACACCGACGGGAAAAAGTGATGTTGGGTCTTTTAGCGGGGCTGGCGGAGATGCAGCGGTGCTGTTCGAGTCGCAGACTCTTTCTGTCACGGGCCGTGGAGGTGTCGGGGGTGGTGTGAGCATGCCTGTCTGTGGTGTCTCGTGGTCGCTTGGTGGTGTTGAGATGCGTAAGATTTCGAAAACATTGTCTATTTCCTGATCGAAGGGCGACATCGCAAACTGCGATGGGTACTCACTGGGATCACTTCCGCTGATGAGTATCCAGAAATATTGTATCACTATGTCGACACGCTCTGACAGCAGATGTTCGTTGTGCATACAGGCTTCGCTTTGGGGGTTTAACATCGTGCCTCGAGTTGATTTCTCAGGGGCCAGCACCGAGTCCATGTTCAATCTAGCGAGACCTGTAGCTTCAGGTGTCCAATATGTTGTGGCGTCGCCCCACTGCGTCGAGCCTGTGTCGGCTTCCTCCAGGCTGCCTGCCCACGCCAGGTCTGCCTCGCCGGCATCAAAGCCAATTCCATCGCCACTCTGTTCGAACTCCTCGGGCGATAAGTGGTTGAGCATCCAACTAGGATCAACTTCGTCGAGTGGATGAGCGTAATTCGTATCGACAGGATGGATTGGGTCAGTGCTGGCGACGTAGTCCCAGTCGTAGTCGTAATCAGGGTGATCAGATCCAACAATTTCTGACGGCTCCGGTATGTCCTCAGGCAATACTTCTCTAGACAGTGGAGATGGCGTCTTCTCGAAGTGTCCAAGGCTGACTCGTACTGTGCACTCTTTGTGCGCGTGAGGAAAGAGAGTTCGAGTTCCCCATGTCGCAGTATTGAACTGTTCCTTCAGTTGTTCGATCAAAGCACCCACCTCTCTTACACCAGGAAGACCTTTCTCCTTCAGCTTGTTCAAGAAGGCCTCTGCCAACTTCAGCTTGTGGTTCCAAGCACTTTCGAAAACCTGGTGCTGGCATGGGCCGCAACTGACGGCGAATACGAAGTTGAGGTACGACTCGGATTTGCAGGCAGTCGTCAATCCACATCTTGTGTTCTTGTGCTTTGTTCCTCCGCATTTGGAGTGTCGAAGGCAAAATCCGTGGTGGCACGCGAACCAGTACTTCACTACCTTGCACATCGCGAGCGTCTTGGCGGTTCCACAGATGCTCGATAGGGTGTTTTGCTGTGTGGGTTGTCGCGAATCGAGCAAGGTTGTGTGTCATGACTTGAGTGCCCGCCCAATCGAGCCTGGTCGTCTCCGTTGCTTGTGTGGTGCAACAATGGATGGGTGTCGAGAGCAATGACTGTCATGTGAACGTTATACAGTCAATGCCCGGTGGTTGACTGCTTGTGTCACGCTGCTTGACGCGCGCAGTAGCAGTTTGGCCGGTGATTTAGGCTAGGGGCTGAGGCTGCAATTAGACATCACCAACTAGGGTCGTTCGCACTGGCTGAAATGACGGTGACCGTAACGAACTACTGGTGAAAGTGGCCAGTGAGCTAGAATCGGTCTGTTGACGGCCTTGGAGAGATTGTTCTGTTTGGGAAGGTGCTGCAGGTGCGAGGGCATAATCTTTCTAGACTTTGGGAAAGAGCAGATACGCAAGCACGTGAGCAGACCTTCACGGGCGCCGTCTCCACAGCAATTGATCCGCTGCCTTAGGTGAGTGCATATACGACACTTCAACCTTGGTTAGCGGATAGGCACGTGCAGCCGTTACTTGCTTTCTAGCCGGCCTGTAGCCGCGGAGTCGATCGATTCGCGCTGGCGTGCGTTTGTTGATGGCGGGAACCCTGCATGGGCTGAAACGTCGAACGGCCCAAGTGCAGTAATGGGCAGCCAGCAACATTCTGGGCTGCGATCATAATGAAGCTTACATATTATCACGGACCATTCCGTGGCTTGAAAGTCTTCGATGACATATCGCAAGAACGTGGCAGCTAAGATCAAGGATTGGGAGTTGAAACGCTATTATGATTGCGAATGCTGAATCGAGCTTCCTCAATTCAAAAAAGTGCGTACGATGAGAATGCCGCGCCTACTTCCTGCCATAGTGTACGGCTCATGGCGCATTACGCATGGCTTCGTGAAAGGAATAGTATAGTAGTATGAGTGTGATGTGTGTATGCAAGAATGGGAAGAGAACTGAAAGGACCGGCCGTTTCTGCGTATCCAACGCCATGCAGAATCGAGAAAATTTACAAGAACAAAAGGAAAACCAAAATGCCTGATCCCAAAACACCAAGTCTAGTAGCGCACTACGGGTGCGTGTGTGCGATCTTCTTGCACAAGAACGCCCTCCTTAACGCCTTGTTTCTCTACTTTGGCCATCCAGTCCACCTTCTTTTCTTTCTTGAGCATCCACCCACTGAACACTTTCTTCAGTTTGCTCTGCTGCTGAGTCTTCTCCAGCTTCTCTGCATCGGGAAATGCGTGGTGGTCTGGGGTTTCTACGCTGATCTTCCCCGAGAAACTGTTTTGCTCCATGCTCATCTTGCCGGGGGATGAGTCATCGGTGCTCTTGTTGCGAACGTGGCCGTTGCGGGGTGCGAGATTGCCAGTCGATGCGGACCAGCCGGTCATTACTTGGGATATATCATCTTGGTCGGGTCGGGGGGAATTCTTCTTGGAATCGGCTTTCTGCTTGTTGTACATGGGTGATCGAACACTGTGGGCGGATGGGCTCTGGGGATAGGCCTGGGCATATTGCACAGCAAGAGTGTCAGAGCCACTTCTATGGCTGTGGTGGCTTAGTGTTGGCGAGAAGGGACCTTGCTGTTTGTCTTGGGCACGCATGACGCTGGCAATGTGAGAAGTCGACAGCTCCGGTTGTAGCTTGACTTCATCCTTCCAGGAGTCAAGGCTGGGCAGAGGCGGCAGCTCTCGGTTGAGGTTGACTTCGGCTTTCTTGGGCTGATCTGTTTCAGCATCGCGACCTCTCGTTCCAGGTCTGCTGTTGCTCCTAGAGTTGACCCTCATTCTCGAACCCCAGCTTCGCCAGCCACGCTGAGAACCAGTCCGCCTTGGCTCACCATCATCGTCATCGCATATAGCCAAAGATTCCCTCGATTGTGTTCGGCTCAATGCCCGAGACGGGGCTCGAGACACGGTTGTGCTGCCCGGAAAGATGTACTCCTTGATGTTGTCCCTGATACTGCGAGCACGACTCGGTGGTCGGACGGCAGAGGCAGGAGGTTGCTGTGGGGAATCGTTCTGTTGCCTCCTCTTCTCAAGCTCCTTCCGCATCCACTCAGCAGCCTGAGCGTCGGCGATCGCGGCGGGCTCCATCTGGCGAGAATGACGGTTAGATGTGCCTCCTGAGGTGAGAGCTGCGGACGAGGGTGCTGTCGATGCGTGGTTGAAGTAGGCGTCCGTGGTCGAGCCGGTCATGGGTGTGGCTAGACTGTCAGCATCGGCAGACTCGTGTCTGGTGCGCTGGGAGCGACCTCTCTGCATTGTCTCGGCAGGTGCTGGCTTTGCAGCAGTGTATTTCTTCGCAGCCGAGCGCCCTCTCTCGTCGGCAAAAGCATCGTCAAAGCGTTGTCGGGCAGACTTGGTGCGGACAGGCAAGGTGCTTTGTGGGTTCTTCTTTGCCTCGGCCTCTGCTCGCAATCGCCTGACTTCGAGGGCAGTCTTCAGGTCGACAGGCGCCCCGGTAGGCATCCTAACCCTGACGTCGTTTGCACCTGCTGCACCTGCTGAGGCCTTCTTCTGCTCGCCCCTGCGCCTGTTCATGGCACCAAAGTCCAGACGGGGGTCGGTGTCTTCCATGCCATGGTCGGACGGCTTGAAGTTCTGCAGGATGAGGCGACACGCCACGCGCAGCTCGCGTTCGGTGTGCGCATCGAGTGACTGCCGGCTGATGTAGGCGGCGAGGTGGGGGAAATCATCTTTCGAGGCGTGTCTCCTGTGGGACTGCGGTTGCGGTTGCGGCTGCTTCTGCGGTTGCTTCTGCGGTTGCGTCTGCGCGGGCGCGGGCGCGGGCGTGGGCTCTGGCGTCTTCTCCTTGGCGGCGTCCGACTTGCCGGGAATCTTCTGTGCGGCGTGTTAGAACTTCGGTTACCAAGGCTCTGTCCATCAGCGACAGCATGCTTGTGCTTACAACGGGCGCCAAGTTGAAGGAAAACTTGCGCTTCATGGCGATGGGTGGCTGCAGTTGCAGTTGCAATCAGGGATGCGGCGCGCAATTGCTTGTATACTTGGGCAATCCAGGCGGTGCGGCTGCAGTCAGTGGCACGGTAACGGCTGCGACGAGGAACGTGAGTCTCGCGTGCGTCTTGTCCGCATTCGTGCCCGTATATATCGAGTGATTGCAACACGACAGTAAGAATGGGCGGGCGGGCCTCCGACAAAACAAACCAGACCCGTGTCGCGGCGATGACGGTGACAGACAATACGAGACAGGAGGGCGCCGCAGTGGATATATCGCCTTGTGGTCCCCTCCCGCCAGGAGGTGGTTTGAGTTTCAAATGTATGCTAGCAGAGGGCAGGGAACGCCGGCCGGGCCTCGACTGGATCGTGGCCGGGGTGGTGTCTCTTTTAACACCAGGCCCACTGCGCCCTGCAGCCAATTGCGCTGCTCTCACCACCGCAAACGGCAGCCACCACTCTCCGCGTGCTGCAATCACAGCGGAGATCCCATTGTGCCTGCTGCGCTGCCGTCGGGTCAAAGTGCCTCCCAGCTGGCCTTGCGAGGCCGTTCACCAGGCCAGCCCTGAGCGAGTGACTATTGAAATTGCCGACGGCCGGATCCCCACGAATCGCGTAGAACGACCTTCACACCTCATCGCTCGATGCACGTCGATGCGTGTCGATGCCGCGTCGAGATGCCCTCCAGCGCCTCCAGCGCCTCCACACTGGTCTCGCGCTGCCGCAGTAGCCTGCCTTAGTATGCAGCAGTATGCATACTGCTGCAGCACTGTGCAGCAACTCTCCGCGCTGCACCCATCAACACCCACTCGCGAGTTGCCCCGACTCATTGCTCCAGAAGGCTTGCCGACCGTCTATCAGCCGTCGACTTCGTAGACCCTATGCGGGGTGCTAGTCTCACTCATGCCCTTTTCCGGCCATTGTGGCTCGCCCGTAGCCTCTCCGCTATCTAATCTATTGACCAGTAGCACGGAAAAGTTCAAAGCCGTAATGACCCGTTGCAACTTCCATCTTTCGACTACCTCTAAGGCTGTGCATCGCTCTGCTTCAAAGCTTCCGTCCGCGGTCGCACGGCGCATGTCGTGCCACTGATCACGCCGGGACCATGAAACGTCTCTGCAAACGGTCGCTTGTTAATCTCCTCCAGCGACTGCCTTCGTCATTTCGATATCGATTTCATCCGTCGTGCATGTTCAATTATTGGCCTGTGTAGGCTAATCTCAATATGGCTAGGATTGCCTTGCAAAGTCAGGTACCTTCTTTGTCAGACGCACAACATATCTTTCATGACGACGCTGACTATTTTGTCCTCGGGCATGCGCTTTCAGCCACTTTGTGCCCCACAGCTCGGAGAAGGCTGCAAATGCGCGGTGTTTTCGAAAAGATGGCGCAGTGTCACCGACAGAAGAAAAGTTCGGTCACCGAGCCGCAGCACCGGCCATTATTGTCTAGGCTCAAGGACTGACTCTCCTGCTGGTCGCCTGAGCCGCAACCAACAGCTGCAGCAAAGCAAGGATTACTTGTTGGCGCAGTAATCATCAACAACCTTCAACGGGAAAGAACATGCAGAAGGACGTGTTTAGAGCGAGCACAAAGCCCTAGGCGTGGCTCCTCAACCATCGTTGCAGAAGCCAAAAGCAACTTCGAAAGCACGTTGCAGCATTACAGACCTGCGACCACACTCTGAAAACTGCAGCACTCAAGCACTGCCTAAGGAAAAGGGACGTGAACCGGGAATTGTTATATTGAATGTTGCGGCTCTGCAGATGTGCAAGGCCCTTGATTGCCGTGTGAGGTCCTTTTAGGCCCTGCTCTTATGTTGCGTGCAAGACAGGCTAAATGCAGACAAGATTGTAGCCTCTACTTTAGAGCTATCCTTAAGTCGTAAAAGATACACAGACAACTTCTCACTACCTTCTATAGTTCTGACCCTCCTGCTTTTACAGTTCACTTTTGGTGCAACAAAAGAGGCCTTGGTCCAAGCTACAGCCCAAGGAGCGCAACTATGGAACCACGTTAGCAGCAGGGGTTCACATAATCAAGTCGATTCTTCAACCTGGAGGGAGTCGAACTATTGACAGCATCACGCATGAGCTTGGACAATCATTGGCGACCTGGGAATTCCGGCACCACTGACTCTGCATCTCGCAATGCTCCTTAGCCACGCCATCTACACTCTCGCTGCTCAACACCCGAGATCAGGTTTCAACGACGAAGCAGCGTTATCTTCCAGTCCACCTCGCCTCCACATCGACACAGAAGCAACCGGAACGGCAAGGGATCTTTTCTCAGTTGAAATTATAGGATCTGAAGCAACGTTCCAAACCCACAGGAGCAGGGCAGAAGAACGATCACCACTAACACACAGCACGAGTCCAAGATGTCGTTGCTATCCCGTCGCGAGTCTTCGCGCACCTGCCCAATCTCGACGTCCACGCTGTCACGTCTGCGTCGGGGCCTCTCATCTATACCCATAATCTCCCTCATATACTCCGGCATTAGGGCACTTTGCTGTTCCAGATTCGCGACCCACGATATCAGACTCGAAGCATCTCACTGTAGGCCGTTGTTCGACGTCCCCTGTTGGATATCGGTGTTTCATGATAGCCGGGGTGGTGCACACTTGTAGAGCTGTGTAGACAACAAGTGTAAAGATCTGCTGATGCACGACGCGCGGCTGCATGCTAAGTAGTATCGCTTTGGCGCGGTGAAGAACAATGTCGTGTATTAAGTGCGGACCGGACGGCGCGAATGGTAGTGGTTGGTTGTGCGAGTGGCAGTATGAGCGGACGCCGTAGTGCGCTGAGCGAGGGCCTTGTGTTGACCCGGACGGGGGTGGGAGGCGAGCGGTAGTTTAATGAGCTAGGAAGCTTGGTGAAGGCTTTGAGAGGCATTTGGAAGTTGCTAACGGTGGTACGAGATAGAAATGACTGGACGTATGGTTCACTGTGATTCAAGCTTACCAGATCTTTGTGAGGTCGAGCACTTGCAGATTGATGGGTGGGTATGACCTACACCCATGCCACGAATGTGACATGATGACTGCATTATCTTCGACCAGATAAGGATATGTTGATGGATCAACAAGAACAGAGCAACCAGTACAATCCGACTTAGTGACCACCGCCCCAGTGCTTCATACCCTCAGGCCTACGCCATTGCAATTCCTTGCCCTCATAGCCTAGGCCGTCGTCACCGCCGTGGAAGAGTGCGCATAGTGATCGATATATACTAGATCCACCAGTGCTGGCCTTGGGGAGCATCTGAGGAGCCTCGACCGACCCGGGTGCAACGTCGCCCTCAACATCAAAATCTTCCTCGTCCGCACCGGATAGTGAGTCAAGCATGGCAGAAAGCTTGTTGTGGAAGCGGGTCATGAAAGGCTCAAATTCGTCAGAGTCGACGATCGGTGCTGTGAGGCGCTCGGCAATGTCGAACTGAGGCCAGTCAGATTGCCATCTCATCGTCTATTAGAACTATTGACATACCTCGCGTAGACCCTCGAGTCGGAGTTGCTCAGCGCGCTTTGAGAGATGGGGAGCCGAAGGGGTGATCGGCATAGCGGTGACGAAAGTCAACAGAGCCATAATGGCCATCATGATGAAGGAGCGCATTGTGATATCGTAGTGAGATAGGTTTGGATGTCGCAATCAGTGCTGATGAGTATTGTGACCTTGGGGTGCTGTTGTGTAGCAGGTGTAAACGCTAATTCCAGAAAAGCGAGAGTAGGGTAATGAGAGAACGAGAACGAAAGGCGCGCAGTCAACAGACGCGGGTTAATGTCACTACAGTCCAGGTAGGAGGGGCCGGAAGTCAATTCGCCTGAAGAGACAGCATCATCGGTGGCCATCTCACTATATATCTGTTTCTTGACTCGCGCCCTGGGGATAAATCCGAAACAACGGCTGGCTATCAGAACAGGAATGATCAGCCGCAAGGAGAAACATCTTCCCACGTTCGCGCGATCTTGGCCCGACTCATTGGGTGTCAGAGCAATGCTGGCTAGGCAGAATAGTAGGAAAGCTGCAGAATTCCTCGTCCTCCGCATTGACAGCGATTGGCGGAGAATGCTTGTTTGCCGAGGGCATGTGAGAGCGTGTCGCGAAACACACTGAGGGGATGATCAAAAAGACGTTGACACGCAAGGGCGCACTGCAACCTCGCGTGAACATCTGATGGCCAGACTACATCCCTCAGAGACTGTAGATAAGCTCGTGGCGTGCTGCCAGGTTACACATCGTGAGATCACGGACGAGAACCTTCATGCGCAATGGTGTGTATTCGCGTTGCAGTTGTGGCCTTCCCGATGGAGCATGAACTGCTGTGGAGAAAGCGTTGACCAGCCGTTTAAGATGAAACGTGTCGCAGATTGATGATGAATCCTTCGAGAAGCAGGCGAGCCGCCGTCAGAAACCAAGCACGATCTACGAAAGTGGCAGCTGTCTCCAACGGCCGCGTACGACATCGCGGGCGCTCTCGCTAGCTGCAGGAGATGTTGAGATCATCCCTCGCTTGCTGTCAGTAATTAGTGTGGGGTGTAGGTTGGGTGGAGTGAAAAGGTAGTCCCTTGAATTCCCGAAGGAGATCTAGCCTTGGCACAATCGCGTCGCGAGCGCGGTTCAACCTTCCTCACTATGTCGTCATTCCGTCGCACTCGCACTTCAGCTCCAGCCTCGCGTCTTGACCATTGCAGATTCATCATGTTATCGCATTGCTCTTGGTACATTCATACGATGCCTGACCGGTCACGTAGTTACTTCCGAAGATTGAGGACACGCTTTTTGGACACATCCTGACACCTCCCTTGCTTGGTCTTATCGAACCGCTACGGTAGTATCATTAGCTATGGACGATAGTGAGCACCAGCTGAACCTGAGGGACGGATCCCTTTCTCCGACGTCTACGATCTCGAACCTTGGGCTCGATCTGAGCAGCATACCGCCAATTGCCATTTTGTCAGCGCATTTGAAGGATGAGGAAGAGAAGATCTTGAGAGAAACGCTACGTCGATTCGAGGCGCCATTTACTACCGACGCCTCGAGAGCGAAGATCTTTATTGGAAAGGTGGCGACCAAACGGAGGGCGGAGTTTGAACTTCGGTCTCGGAAGCTAACGGTCGAAGAGACTGTAGCACAAAAACGGCCTGCTAGCCCAAGCAAGACCGATGATCACGCGAGCAAGAGGCGAAATTTGACTGAAGGTCTGGCCAATCTGGACGGAGCGGAGGATGAGGGCTCTGCTACTGAAGACGAGGCTGTCGACGATTCTACTACCAGAGACAAAGCACCAAGTAAGGAAGCGGAGAGTGCCGAACTCGATGTGCCATCTACGCGAGTCTTGTCTTTGTTCGAGAGCTCTACAGGCGAAGACACTGTCTGGGTGATACGGCTTGACTGGTTGGAAGACTGCGTCCAGGCCGGCCACCTCTTACCCTTGAACGACAAGCTAGTGTACACCGGTCGAGTGCGCGAACGTCCCAAATCGGCCAATCCGAGACCTAAGATGTCACTGCCTTCGAATAGGGCTAAAGCTGTACCTGCTTCTCAGACCCTTGTAGCGATGCGCCCAGACGATGAGCATAACATCTTGGAAAGAGCGAAAGCAGACGCAGCCAGAAACCCAGTAAAAGTGCATTATCAGCCCCACAAGAATGGACCCAGTCATGGTTCTCGTCGATTTGAGGGTAAAAGCTTTGCGCCAACCTTGCAACCCAACAAGCCTACGTTCGCCTCGGCTACAGCGCACTTGTTGCAGCAAACTACAAGTGAATATGATGGTATTGACAGCGATACACCCCAGCCTCCTGAGTGGGTTAGGAGAGGGGTCAAGTACGCCTGTCAACGCTTCACACCCGCAAATGGTCCCAACGAAGATTTTCTCGATGAGTTGAAGAAAATCCGCACTGCTAGGACGTTGATCGACGATGAAATAGGAGTACGTGCGTATTCGACCATCATAGCTGCAATCGCAGCCTATCCATATAAACTCAGTCATCCTCGCGAGATTGCCCAGTTGCCAGGGTGTGACGAAAAGACAGCCGTGTTGTTTGTGGAGTGGAAGAACACTGGCAAGATTCAGGCAGTAGAAGACTACGAGGACGACGAATCGATGAAAGTCCTGCGCTCATTCTACGACATCTGGGGGGTGGGTGCGAAGACTGCGCGCCATTTCTACTACAATAACAACTGGAACGAGCTCGACGACATAATCGAATTTGGATGGAACGACTTAGATCGCGTACAGCAGATTGGCGTCAAGTACTACGACGACTTCCTGGATCCAATCCCTCGAGCAGAAGTAGAACACATCGCAGACATCGTCCGCCAGCACGCCGTCAAGCTGCGAGACGACCGCATCACGGTGACCATCGTTGGCGGCTACCGACGTGGTAAGCAAGCCTCTGGTGATGTAGACATGATCATCTCGCACCCCGACCTCGAATCTACTGCCGGCCTGGTCAGAGAGATTGTCGAGTCCCTGGAGACCGACGAATGGATTACGCACACCCTGTTAATGAGCCTAACCAACACGCAAAGAGGCCAACACGCACTGCCCTTCCGCTCCACAAAAGGCCACGGCGTTGGCTTCGACACACTAGACAAAGCGCTCGTCGTATGGCAAGATCCGGTGTGGCCGACTCGCGAGCAAGACCTTGAAGCGAACCCAAAGGCGAAGAATCCAAACATTCACCGAAGAGTCGATATCATTGTTGCGCCCTGGAGAACCGTTGGCTGCGCTGTCATGGGCTGGAGCGGCGGCACCACGTTCCAGCGGGATCTCAGGCGGTACGCAAAAGCTGTCAAAGGGTGGAAGTTCGACAGCAGTGGGATCCGCAGTCGCAGCAACGGCGAAGCAATCCTACTCGAGGGCGAGAATGGCGTCGACGGAACGCCAGAAGAAGCGGAAAAGAAGGTGTTCGAGGGCCTGGGGCTGGAGTTTGTTCCGCCGGAGTACAGGGTCACGTACTGAGCGAGGACTAACGTTGTGCAAACGAGGACCATTGCGTGACCAGCGCTGAAGCCCACAGTCTCTGTACCAATTTCCCCGGAACTTTCTGTGACTTCCACAGACTCAAAGATCCAACGCTGCCCCTTTCGCCTCCCGTCATGGCGAGCTCTCCAGTTAGTCCACTCCGCCCCTGGGTGCAGCGCACCACCGACGCAATAAACTTACCGTCCGGCTTGCTTGAATACCTCCTCACACCCACAACCAACAGCCTGCAGTCCGCACGCTATCTCGCCCGTCGAATGTGCAAACAGAACCGAATCTTCCTATACATTCTACACCTGCACAAATGGCAAACGCTCAAGTCCTCAGCTCCCATACCCCCCCTCGCACGACACCGGACACTGGACACTTATCACCTCGGGCCTGCTGTTTGCAAGCTGCGCCGCCCTCGCCATCTTGATCCTCCACGCCAGCACCTGCCTCTTCTCCGCCTCGTGGAGCGCCAGCGGCGGCGAGCCTCAACCCGTCAGGCTCCACCGCCTTGCGCTGTTCATCTTTACCTGCGCGCCTGCCTGCGTCATGCTGAGCACCGCCTTACAGCTGCGTACTACGCTTCCAAACACCGCTGCCACAGCGTTATCTTGTCAACGTGCGGAAGCTGGGAAAGGGCTACGGGGCGGACCCACGGGACTTGGAGGACTGCAGGATAGCGACGAGTAGGCGGGAAGCTGTCGAGCGGCTGAGAGTTTGGAATGCTGTGGAGAGTAAGGAGAGCTTTGTTGTGGATACGATATGTGATGGCTGTGGAGCTGTGAAAGGGGGGTTGAGTGGGAGGTGTGAGGGGTGTGGGGAGTTTGTTGAGAAGGTCGTGAGGAGGGGGAATGTATGGGGTGATTAGCACCTCACGTGTGCAAAGCAAAGTGTTGCATGAATACAAGCCTTGAATTACGAAGAACTATAGAATTACACTACTGTCGGCCATTATGAAACCTGTCGAGACTCCAACACACCATCTCCACAACGCCGCGCTCTCTTCGACCCCCGTTGATGCACCTTTTGACCCCCGCTGATGCAGCCCTTCCCTCAAAAGCCAACCACCTCCTCTAATCTTGCACAACCGCCGCCTACGAATCCTTGAACCCCTCCTGCCTCGCCAGATCAAGGTGCCACTTCAGCACCTTCTGGAAGACACTCTTCGCGCCCGTCTCGATAACATCGCCATGGCAAGGAATCAGGCGGTCGAAGTCCCACTTGTCAATCCGCGCAGTGCTCGCAGCAAAGCTCTTACGGTCCATGGCGCTAGTGCCCCACCAGATCATGCGCTGCTGCGCGAGCGCCTTGCCCTGAGTGCTCGTCAAGGCGCCGAAGATCCTAGTCAGGATGCCCGAGCTGGGATCGACGCCGGTCTTGCTGAACTGCTCCGTGGGCGGGCTGTTGAACATGTAGTCTGCCTCGATGAGCGTGCGGGTTGGCCGGTGGTGGAAGACGACCTCTTTGTTGGCGTGCGCGTGCACGTACTCCCAGTCGAATTCGGCGTCAAACTCGGGCGAGACGGACTCGAGCGTCTTCGAGGCGCGGAAGAGGTGTGTGAACGGCACATCCTCCTTCTCCTTGTCTTTTGCGCGGAGCTCTGGGAGAGTCTCGGGACCCATGATTTGGGCTTGCGGGTAGGCGGAGTGCCAGGGACCGAGGAAGATATGGTGCTGCCTGGGTGTTAGTGGATACAAATGAACTGGTATAGTATACGTACTTCGGCGTCTGGCGCGCAGATGTAGCGAACCTCTCCTAGTTCGGCGACTTTGGCTTTGACTTCATCTGTAAGGGCGACGGGAGAAAAGACGGCGAGCGACCCGGATTGGAGGCGCACTAGGATGTACGTTAGGTGAGTGAAGCAAATGAGGTGTTGCTTCCGTACCGACTGTGCCTCGTCCACCAACCTTTATCCTGCCGAAGCGCCAGAAGGGGACGGAGAATGTGGTGATGGTTCTAGGTACAACCTCACGGATGACCATGACCTTCGCTGGGTCTGAAGGGACTAGCTTTGAAGACATCTCGGAATGTGAGTCGGTGCGATAACTGGAACTGCCCAGGGTTTTGGAGAAGCAGCTCTATTAACTCGGTTGCATGCGCCAAAGGCTCGGAGCTCGGTTGAACGACGTCAGTCGCGATGACGCAATGTTCGAGATATCCAGATCGCGTGTCGATGAGCTGACTGAGCTGGATTCGGGATTAATGTTTGGCTTCATTATGCTGCTACCGTGAGTATATATGTGTTGCACTCGGCCGATGCTCAGATCAAGCTGTTCACGTGCGTCCGGACGAGATGTGGTCGAGGTAGGTTGATGTTGCTGATGCTTGCAAGGTGCAGGGATGCTCGGCTCCGAGTCATGACGATCCGGTAGGGTCCATAGACCGCATGCATAGTCAGCAGCATCAGCATCTGCACGTCAAAGCTTCTATGATCTAGAATCTGAGTTTCTGTAAACACCCAATGTGCGTACGAGCAGGCCTCTTGTTCGATCGCTACTTTGCTGCGTGGACTTGTGATTACTCGACATGGCTATTTGAGTTCTTGCCTGCTCCAAATCCACCTTAAGGATCGTTCCACGTTGATCCGAGTATTTGCATTTCATTGCTGCGCCCACGTTCACCCTACCGGGAGCTCCACATGCTCTCCGGGCGTTGACCCACCGCATTGTCGCACTCCCGTATCCGCTCGAGGCTCATTCAGGGGGGCAAGCCGTTTCGGACGAAATGTTGCGCATTGCTGAAGGTTTTCTGCGGAGCATCGAAGCGCTTGTCGCTGGCTAGATTCGTCGTGATGTGTAAGACGTGTAGCTGCGACTGCTCAGCCCGGAATAGCCGCGTTCTCTCTGGCGTTTTCAGCACTGAGCTCATTCATCAAACTCTTGGGGTTCCTCCTCGTATTGTCCTCGTCCAGCTTTTGCTGGATGAATTTGGTCATCTGTTGGACCTTATCCAGCGCGATGTTGGTGCAGTTCAGGATTGCCAATGGGTTTATGGTTGCGCCACCGTACTTTGCGATTTGGCAGACTTCACCATGCTTGTTCATGGTGAGGATGAGCTGGCCGTCGCGCACTTGCTCCTCAGCGACGTTTGCGTCGACCAAGTAGATTTCGCCGTCCTCGAAGTAGGAAAAGGTAACACACAGCGGCTGGTGCAGAATCGAGAGGGGGATGGGTTCGCGCTCGCGTACGCTTAGGATGATGGCCTTCTCGCCCTCGACCTGCACGTCGGGCCGCCTGAAGTGTTGCAGCGCTGCCATGACGGCAATACAGGAGGCATCAATCAGCCCTCCGTCGTGGTCGATAATGTGCACATCGGCGCGGAGGGCAAAGCACTTTTGCCCAGCGATGATGCAGAGCGATTCGGTGTCAAGGGCGTTTGAGCGGCGGATGGCTTTCTCGAGAATGCGCGAGAGGATAACCTCAGCGTCCGTGGGCCTGCCAATCTCAAAAGCTGGCGAGGCCATGGGCGAGAACTCGGTGACGATCTGGAACACGCCATCGAACTTGCGCTCCGGGGCTGGTGTGACTACATCGACGGAGATGCGGGCGATGACTCTGCTGACAGTCAGCCTGGCATAGACCAGAGCGAGAGTCGGAGACGCTTACCTTGTCTTGCCCAATTGCACGTCTGCAACGCCATACTCTTCGCCAAAGGTAAGCTCTAGAGAGCGAAAAGCGTCAAATGCGCGTCCATCGAGGCGGATCTGTTCCTGCAGCGCCTGCTTGATGAACTCGCGCTCGTTGATAGAAATCTCAGCTTCACGAGGCATGTTGTCTCTTCCACTCCGCTGGGCTGCTTTGAGGTAGTGATGTCAAACGCCTGGGGTGCTCTGAAAATGTAGCGGGGGTCGGCGAAACCATGACCGACGGCCTGAGCGCATCTTCAATGTTCAGCAAGCATCCCTTTCACTCTCGCGACTAAATGACCACCACGCGCAAAGACTCCCGAAACCCCCATCGATATCCCCACACACGCCCAAATAATACACCGACAACATGACGACCGCCCACCGACCGACGTTCGATCCCGCACGCGGCAAGGAAGCCCAGCGCGGCCCTGCCTACCACCAGCGTCTCCTCCCTGCACACACAACCCTCAAGCACAGACAAGCTGGCCAGGGCGGAGACGCCGACGGCTACCAGCGCGACTTGCGCGCCGAGCTTCTCGAGGCTGAGGCGCGCCACTACGCCAAGAAGAACGGCACCTACGTGGAGCCAGAGGCTGCAGCCGACCCCAGCAGCGCCCCGAAGCGTCAGATCGAGGACGTCGCAGCAGAAGAAGGTGCTGAAGACGAAGAAGCTGCGAAGCGGAGACGGATAGAAGTGCTGGAAAAGTACAGAGACGAAGACGCAGATGATAGTAGCGAGGCGAGCGAAAGCAGCGACGAAGAGTGAGTGACCCTTTGACCCTACACGCCGGAGCTCTGCTAATTTCCCGTCAGTGACGACGATGAGGAAGATGAGACTGCCGCATTGATGCGCGAACTCGAGAAGATCAAGAAGGAGCGCGCCGAAGCCAAGGCAAAGGAAGAGCGGGAACGCGCAGCAGAAGAGGAAGAGCAGCGTGAGATTGATGTAGCGCGCGGCAATCCCCTGCTGAACAAGAGTGACTTTACGATGAAGCGCCGATGGGACGACGATGTTGTCTTCAAGAACCAAGCTCGCGGCACAGAAGACAGGAACAAGAAGAAGGAATTCATCAACGACATGCTCCGCTCCGACTTCCACAAAAAGTTCATGGTAAGTTTGCACAATTCGAGTCTCAACGACGCACTCTCCTAACGCGTGCAACAGTCCAAGTATGTACGATGAACATTCCCTGTCATGCATTTCTCGGCGCAACATGGATTATCGGGTCTGGTAGCCCTCGAGCAGACGCGCAGCACGCGAGTCTGCACACCCCAGCGATATCAAGGGTCTGGACATGTGGGGAAGCCACAGTGACGCAACATCTCTCACTCTTATCTGGATCAGCACACAATGACTGCTTTCGGATGTCAGCTGTTCCTTATCGCAACCTTCTGCATACACGATCCAACGAATAGGAGCGTTCCAACCTCCGCCTCCAGACCATCGACTTCACCCTCAACGTGCGCGACATATGCTCAGTACTCTGTATGGAGTCCAGAATTCCACTCCAGGTGGTCAGGCTGCACCCACAAAAGCCCCAAAGGCAACGATATATTCTATTGAAAGCACACTTCGCTGTCCGGTTCGTAATATGCTGTATCAACTCCTTGCACTACACGGTGCCTAGACCCACAAGCGCGTCCAAAGGACACAAGCACACCTTGGCCCTTCCTCCCGACCTCTTATGAGGCTTCGATAATAGCCAGTGTGCGTATGATCTGAACTCACCCCGGCACTGTGACTTCATGTGGCTTTGAAATGGTGGTTGGAAGCTTGCCTATCTCTCGGCACATGTGTGTAGCTTGTCAGGGTATGCACATATATAGAATCTCCAATCTCAAGGACGGGATTCCCAAGTCCCATCCTAGTTCGACACCACTACTCAGTCCCAATTTCCATTATAGCGATAAAGTGAACATGGCAGGCTACGGCAACCGCACAGCGCCCGACTACACGGCCGACAGCCTAGCAGACGAGCACTCGAGCACGCGTCTCGGCCTGACAGACTCGCACAGCGTATGCTCTCCCACTCTCCTCCACCCTTGCCATCCCCCTTCCCTCTCTACGCTCACACCTAACCTAACCTAACCTGACCTGACCTGACCTAACCCTCACCCAGCCCCCAACCTACGGCGCAGGCTTCGGCAACAAGCGCGCCAGCCAGCCCTCCATCTCGCCATCCTCGTCGCACGAGAAATCCACCTCGTCCTCCTCCTCCGCCGACGCAGCAGACGAAGCGTTCCGGTTCAACAGCCAGGACCGGCACGGCTCGGCGCCGTACAGCAACGCGCACACGTACGGCAGCGCGTCGACGGCGGGCGCGGGGTGGGGAACAAGACGGGGAGTTTCAGCCGTGAGGATGGGGAAGGGAATGGGGATTCTGGGTTGGGGAAGGTGATGGAGAGGATTGGGGGATGGTGGGGAGTAGTGGGTTGGTGAAGAAGGGGCATGCGAAGAGGGAGGCGGGGGCGAGTGGTCAGGATGCTGGAGCGCCGGTGGCGAATTAGTGTGTGTGGCTTGTGGAGGGGATTGTTTGACGTGGGAAGGATAATGTCTGTCTGCTATTGAGATAGTGTGAATGCAACATCCATGTTCGCCGTCGAACAACCAGTCTACTCCAGATATGCAAGTCGTCGCGCAAGAGTTCTGATATATGCCATGCCGCGGTGAGATTTTTGGATATGCTGCTCAGTAAATGCCCTGTGTACGGTACTGGAAGGTGTCGTAACTACACTCGTTAGCCTCAATCCGTCAACACATCCAGGTTAAAAACTTACAGTCTAGTGTAATAACTCCCCACGCTCTTGGCCACCAGCTCATCCACAAACACCTCCGCCTCTTCCTTACTCAAATGCAGCATCATCCTGGCTCTCAGACTGTTCGTCACACTTGCGCTGCCCGCTGCAAAACACGGCATCTTGCTCTGCTTGCCCATCAAGTCCACCAGCATAATTAGTCTTTCGGCCTCGCGTCGTAGCGCCTGGAACGCCTTCTTGCACAGCGTCTTGAACTCTTCGAACGCCGGACTCGTGATGCCGCCGAGTACGTCTACGTAGTCTTGTGTGAGTTTGAAGGGCGCGGCTTCGAAGCCCATGGAGCCGGGGCTGTTGGAGAGCATAAAGCCGAAGTCGATATGGATGATGTGGCCCATGTTGTCGATGAGGAGGTTGCCGTTGTGCCGGTCTTTGAGCTGCAGGACGTAGGATATCATGCTGTATGCTGCTAATGAGCGTGTGAAACAGCCTACACCCGCAATGTATGGTTCGGAATCAGGCTCGCCGAAAGTCTTCAACCAGTGGTCTTTGAGTGTCGAGATACGTTTCCGGGGGTTTGTGCCTGCTGCTATGCTTGCCAAGGTTAGAGAACGCTTGAGAGAGTGGAGAGAGACACCGTTGGTAATTGTCTCGATTAGGCCGCAGGACTCGCCGGTTACGAGGATACGCATGCGTTTCGTCCAGACGGGAATCCTGTGCTCCTCCCAGATCTTGGTGCAGACTTGGATAAGTTGACAAGCGAAAGCTTCTTGCCGCAGGTCGTCGCCTGTCTTCACAATGACCGAAATGAGGTCCCAATTCGGCATGTAGCCGTAGGGTGAAGAACGGCGAACACGCTCGCGTTTTGCGCTCCACTCTTCACCAAAAGTCGCAGCGGAGGGGTCGTCCCGATCACCCTTCCGGCGCATGCCGGCGGTCTTCAAGTCATTTTCCATGCGAGCCGCACCAGCTCCGGAGTTTGTGGCAACTGCCATGCCGTCCTCGAGCTCTTCTGGTTCGGCCATGATCGCCGTTGGATCTGACTCTGCCATGATGGTATCGAACGTCGGTCCTGAATCGTCTGACATGAAGTTTTGCTCTTCCAGCGTCTGCATGCTCGCAATGATCTTAGCCTTGATCGCCGCAACTTCGTTCTTCGGTCGTTTCGACCCGCTTGCTTCTAATTGGGCCAACATCTGCGCTGCCGTTCGCATGTGAGTTGCGAGTGCCGTGAAGTCTGGCTGATCCGGTCCTTGGTTCCTGTTCAGGGGTAGTGTTGCTTTGCGTGTTGGGGCGGGGCTACTCGACCGGCTGACCTCCATGTCTGATGTTCGCGGAGTGGATAGCGAAGCCATAGATGACAGTGTGTTCGCCCCGCTTGACGATCTGGGCGCTGTGTTTTTGCCATTGCTGGTGGCCGGGGGTAGCACTACTCTTGCTAGACCAGAAGCGAGATCATCCTCTTCCATGTCCTTGATCAATGCGGTGCTGCCGAGGTCGCCTGTCGCCGGCTCGAAGACGCTATCGGATCCATTGGGCGGTGTCCTGTCGAGCGCCAAACGTTCTGCGTTGGTGATGTCGAACAAGCGCCTTCTTGATGTCCCCTTCTCGAGCATCAACTTCTCCAGCAATTGCTGGTTCTGTTCAGAATCCGGGTCGAAATCGAAGTCCTCTTTCAGCACTTCGACCATGAGCAGATAAGGAACCTTTTCGGCACTGTTCAGGCTTGTCGCTTCCGCAGGATTGATGCGCACAATTCGATGATGCTGGCTCTGTGACGGTATCCCGTCTTTCAGTGTAGGCGGCGAAAGCAGTGGGATGTCCACCTCGGCTGGCAAGTCCTGTGCAATCAGTGCCAGTTCCGCACGCAGAGCACTCAGGCGCGCTGGCTTCGGTACTGAGACCAGACGGCTGGAGATGTCCTCCAATGCACTCAGGAACTGGGTTTCGTTACGGAAGTAGTTGGATCTCAGCAACCGCACTTTCTGTGTGCGAGTCAATGCGGTTGGTGTGAGAGGCCTGGGTGGGTGCTGCTGTGAAGAATGTTTGCGGGAAGTGCGGTCGATCTGAGGGGCCAAGCCAGCTGTAGCGGGAGGCGTGGGCAGAGGAGACGAGGTCCTGGGGTTGTAGAAGTCGGGCAGGGAGGAGGAGCTGAGGCGAGCTTCGGCGTCGATATGTAGCAAGGAAGGGCGGTGCTGAGCAGAGGCACCACGGGCAGGGTGCGGTGGCCGAGTGGCTTGTCGTCTCAGATCCTTGGGGTCTCTGGGGTCTCTCGGTCGCGGCATCGGAGCCTTAGATGCACGGCCGTCCTCGGGGTCAGAGTGGCCCTGGTCGGTCCTTCGCTGGCGCGGGCGCGGCGAGCCGCCTGCTACTGTGTTGCTCCTGCCCACCTTGCCAGTCTGCACGTTGTCCGAGATCATGTCGTCGAGGGGCCGCGGCTTTCGCGCCTGCGCAATGGCCAGGGGTCCGGCATGTGCGGGGAGGAACGGGGCGGCGATGCTGGCCAGCACCAGGCTCGAGAGGACGGTGGTCGGCAGGACATTCTCCTTGATGCGCTCGCGGCGCTGGGGCTCGGCGGAGCCAAAGACGATGCGCTGCACGCGATTGTAGATGCGGCGGCACGTCTTGAAGGCGGTCGAGTTGGGCGCGTAGGCGAGGTCGTGGAGGTAGGTCTGGAAGAGCCAGAAGGTCTGCGGCAGCGTTACTACAGGTCACGGGCGTACATGTGCGTGTCGAGGGCTCCCACCAGAAGCGCGCCGTTGACCGACTCCTCGCACAAGTCGATTATGAACTCCTCCAGGGCCATCGACTCGTTGTCAATGCTGATAAGCAGGTGGCATAGCCTGTGTGTCGCCGTCTTGGTAAGCTGCTGCGGCGGTGCGTGGGCGCCGGATGCGTGGTGGGGACGTACTGCGGCAGGAAGAACTCGAGCTCCTCGTAGGCGAAGGTGCGCAGCTTCGAGCACAGCACATAGTGGATTCCGACGTGGTCTGCGTACCGACTGGAGCCAAATGTCAGTCACGGCTCACGGGCTCGACATCGCTGCGGCGCGGGGGTTGCGGGTTGCGGTGAAGCCACACTCACGCCAGATAGGCCACGGCAAGCGACGGGTCACTGTTGAAATGGTCGGATTCAATGAACCGCTCGAGCAGATTCCAACTCATCTGGGACGGTTCATTGGGGCGCGGCGAGGGAAGGGCGGAGGAGTCGGGTGCTCGACGTTGGGAGATGCCGTGGCATCAAATGGGTTAACGGGGCGCCGGACAGGGTTCAGAGGCGCGCAGCTGCCGCCGCGCAGCTCCAGCCTCCAGGGCTTGAATTGTGGCGCCTCATCTCGGATACCTGCCCTGTGACACCAACACCGCGACACCGCGACACCGCGGCGCGGTTACAGATTACAGACTGGCACACGCTCATGTCATCTTGCTTGCATTACGCCTCATCTCTCCCTCCTGCATAATTCTACACAAGGAAACTATCCGCCCATAAAAGCTCAAACACCGTGCGTCATGCGACAAGGACTCCTGAACGCCGTCTCCAGCTTGTATACCGTACAAGAGAGCTATGTACATCGAACGACGGTAAACCACTAGTCCGCAGCATTCAAATCGACAAAGATGTTGACCGCTGCAACCACCACCTCAGCGAAGATGAGAATAATGACGATCCACTCGAGCAATTCACCCTGCATCCTGTTAGCAAACCATCCTGATACTTGTTCCGTGCAAACTCACATGCGTAGCCGTCAACTGATCCTTCAAAACCGCCAGCAAATCCCCAATCACGTTCAGCCGCTCCGTCAAAAGGCCGACACGCTGGTCCATCTCGAGGTAGCTTCGCACAGCCTGGTACACAGGGTCCAGTTGCGGCTCCGCCCACATCAGCTCCGGCGCGTCGAGCACCGATCCCTGCAGATGGATACTGATGCGCAGAATGAACAATTCTCCAATCTGCATGTTGATCTGCTTCTTGTTGAGATTGATCTTGCCCGAGCTCGCAATCTGCTGGGGAATGTCCTTGGTATCATCGATTGTGCTATCCACAAGATCCTCGAACAAACTAGTCTTGACGCTCTGAGCGAGGCCGTGAGAGATGGCGAGCTTGATCATGTAGTTCTTCTTGTCGCGGAGCGAGATGAAGTCGTTGTAGATGCGCGCCTGGTACTCGCGAGTGTAGTAGAAGTTGAACTCTTCCGTTTCCACGTCGTCCTTTGCGAGCTTCTCAACCTCGAACTTGGCGATTTCTTTGAGGAAGCGCTTCTCCTCCTGTAGTGACATGCCCCAGATGACCACCGTGCCGTATTCGAACAGGAAGACTTCGGGTGTGTGGACTTGGGTGTCGAAGTCGGGCGTGTCCATTTGCGGGTCTGAGTCTGCGTGTGTTATGGATGGTCGCCTAGGACTGCCTGAGCTCTCGCCATTGCCAATACTGGGCGCGTCACCGTCGTCGTGTAGATCGATCAGGTCTTCTCGTCGCCTCTCGTTCTGGTGTTCGACCTCAATGGCGCTATCCGAGAATCTCCGCTGCAGTGCGCCTGGAGCGCCGTCAAGCGCAGCCGAACTGTGTACGTCCTCCGGGCCCTTAGCACCGTAGTTGTATGGCGAGTATATGCATTCGTCGAACCGCTTAGGCAACGCGCCTCTGATCTTTTGCTTTCCTTTCAAAAATCGCATGAGGTCGTCGAGCTTGTACGAGCTTGCGGTACAGTACGCCGTCACTCGTGGTAACCGGTCTCGATCTGCTTTTCCCAGTCGCGCTGCGTCTCGTCGTGCCGTAGGGTCCTTGATTCTGGTGTATTGCACGTATACGTCGCGTCCACTCTCTTCGTCTTCTCCATCCTCGCCTTGAGCTGGGTCTGGCAGAAGCTTCAGTTTCTGCGCAGTTCGCGTTGTTCGCTGAGGGCCGATCTTTCCAACCGGAGTGGGTGGTATCCTGGCAGGCGCGCCTGAGCTGTTTCTTCTCCGCAGTTTGCTGTTGAGTCCTGCCAGCATTGGTTGTCCGCCATGGCTTGTGGGCTGTCTCGATGACGAAGCACCTTGCGACCCGGACCGGAACTGGGCGGTATCGTTCGAGGAAGAGACTGTTGTGTTGAATGTGACGGTGCGCTGCGGTTTTGGTGGTATTGCTTTGTTCGCCTTGCTACCACCGGACATGGACGACATCAGCGGCGTGGTCTCGGAGCTGGACGCCATTGTGGTACGCGGATGGAGACTTCAGTGGTGTCGCGATAATTGGACAGTCTGAAGTGCGCGCCGAACACGAAAGGGTATCACGAAACGAAGATTGCAATTATGGCCCTGCCATAGGGTGGGGTGAAGAAGTAATGTCGCTGCACGCTCGAAGCTGTGCTTGCTCGCCGAAACTGACGAGATGACGTTCCTGCCGCCCAAGCTTGAGGCCCCTGCTAGCCCCACGTGCTAGAACTCATGCAAGGCCGTTGATGAGCACTGTACAAATATCCGTTGGGTTTTTACAGGGTCGAAGGGCTTTTCTTCGGGCTCTTTATGCTTGTTGCTTTGTATTCAGCAAGCAAGTCAGGTAGTCAGCGGCTTCAAACACCCAAGTCTACATATTGGCATACTGTTCGCGCCAAGCGCATCCAACAAAGATGGCTGGTGATGCTGGATAGAATTTGATGACTACAAAAGTTAACAGTTGGGTATAGCGAAGCCTAAAGCGATCTGATACTACAAAAGAGAGCCTACTTTTCAAAGCTCCATGACCTGCTCTTCCTCAACCTCGACGTTATCAACAATCTCCCACTCCTCCTCAGCAGGTTCGTGGATTTGAGCATCCTGGTTCTTGGCCGTCACCAAACCAACCTCACCTAGCATAAAGCGGCCAAAGTACAATACTGCGTCCATCATCTCCTCGCCAGTCGGGGCGATGTTCTCCTTGGGCAAGAGGAAGCCATAGCTGCCCGTGTCGCGCAGCTTAATCTGGTACGAGTACTTGACCTTGAGTTCGTGATAGAACCAATCCAACGCACTTCCACCACTGGATTCGATACGCGGCAGGATAGTGCGCTGTTTCTGGTCGCTCGACACCGCTACGTTCCCCTCGCACGCCGAAGTCACTTTGTACGCGTGGCCTTTCCGGCTGACCCGAATCGCCTTTGCTAGCCCGAGTGCTAGTTCTTCAAGATCCTCCAGGGCAGGCGGCTCGTCGGCGCACGAGTAGCTGTAGGGGTAAAGAATCTGCTGGGAGTACGAGTGCAGGTCCAAGAAGCCGACGAACTGGACGTTGTTCTGCTCTGTCTCGTTCTTGGCCCATTCGGCGAAGCGCTGAGCCTCGACGCCTTCGAAGGGCGCGCTGCCGGCGTAAGATTCGCTGCAGGGATTCGTCCGCAGCACGTCGCCGTCCCATTTGAATGGGTAGCTGCGGTCGAGGTCGATGCCGGCGCAGAATCGTAGACTCGTTGGCTGTCTTGATTTCCTCCACAATCGGTCGGATTCCCAGGTGTAGACATAGCCGTCCGGGTTCAGGGTAGGGACGAGAACGAAGTCAAATTCTTCCAGGAGTCGTGTGACTTCGCGGTCTTTGCCGTACAAGTTGATCAGATTCCAGGCAACGTAATTGACAGTGCTGGTTGAGATCCATTCGCGTGCGTGGGAGCCGCCAGTGATGAGGACTGTCTTGCGTGGACCTGACGGCTCGTCGTTGTTAGTTGGGTGGACACCTACACGCAGTGCAGGAATATCGCGGCCTTCGTAGGTTGTGCCAACGGTGATTCGGCGAACGTGGGTAGTGAACATGGATGCCATCAGCTTCATCCAGGGGTTGATGACGGACAGTGGTTGGTAATCCTGCAGGAACGGGTGGCCGCCCTTGCCCTTGCGAGGCACTGGCTTGAGGTTCGGTGCGTAAGAGTGGTCATCTTGATGTGATTGTGTCGCTGATGAGGAGGGATACGAGTCGAAGATGGCTTGCGCAAGGTCGAGATCCTGCATAAGAGGTTCGTGTGAGTGCTTCAGTGAGGGTGGAAGGAGCCCGAGTAACGAAGGTATCTGGAGCAGTCAGTCTTGGTAACATAGATGCCTGGTGCAACCACTGCCACTGACCACATCTTTTGCGACTCTGATGTCCGCCCAGTCCTCGTTGAATTCCCATACATCAAGGAACAAGACATCGGACGCCTCGGCCAAAGCTTTTGCCTCGTCTGCAGTACGGATCTTGAATCGCAGCACTACGTCGTCGCCGTATCGTGATACGAATTGCTCAGTCGCTGCCTGGTGGGCGTTGCCAGTGTGCTCGCGCAAGCTCTTCTGGCCGTCTGGCAAACTCCATATCTTCCTAATAATAGCGTCGGATAGTCTGCGCCATGTGGGCGGCGTGCGGTTGGGCGCGTTGGAGACGTCATATGGGTATGCCGGCTGGTTCTGCGGGGCGGCGGTCGCCAATGGAGCAGCGGCCAGAAGAAGCACGCTCAGAGAAGCGAGCGTCGGGGAGCGCATGGTGTGTGCACGTAGGTAGCAGAACAGTCGAGAAGCAGGAGTCGGTGGCACCAGCGTGCGCCGGGGGCTGGGAGGGCGCGCAGCAGCGGTTCAACGGGGTCGTGTGAGATGCCTGGCGGTCTCGGTCTCGATGTTGCAGCGTTGGAGCCGTGGAAGGAGGCTAAGCACGCCAACTCCACATGAGGAAGACGAACCACGGACGGCGAAGAGCAAACACGGGGTGACGTGGGCGGTGCATGATGCAGTCGCAGTTGCGTGTCTCCTAGCAAGATTCGATTCAGATTGCTTGTCTTGCTCAGACCAACTGCCCAGCTGGATTGTCGGTTTGTCCAAGACATCTCCTCTGCTCGCCCGCATACCCACACCCACCGACCTCCCCGTGTGAGCCCTCTCAGCCTTGTAGTGCGCACTGCCCAGCCAACGTGGGCGCCTCATCCGTTCCCGCTGACCCCGAAGTCCAAACACCAGTTGGCCCGCCTCACTCTCGCCGTTTCCCTCTGCTGCTGCTGCCGTATGCCATGTGCTGCACTGTGATCGCGCCCACGCGTAAATGAGCTGCAGCCCCCTGGCGCGCACAGCCTCGCCGACGATGCGACTCCGACCTGGCAAATCCGATAGGGACCTCCGCAGACGCAGCACCTTTTCCTCGACGCTCGATCCTGCCGGGCTCTTCCACCGCCGCGAGAAGGACGACAAGGGCGACAGGGGAAACAGGGGCGACAAGAGCGCCGAGTACCTCGCGCCCGAGCGCATTGCCGTGTCTGAGGATGGCGGCCGGCCCATGTCGAGCGAGGTCGAGCGTCTGCGGCCCGCAGAGACGCGCGACTCTGGCCGCGACTCTGGCCGCGACTCTGGCAGCTCCCCGCCCGCCTCCCCCCGACCATCGCAGAACCCGCGTCGCTTCTCGATGCTGAGGTTCCGCCATGCCTCCGACTCGCAGCTGTCGGCCACGGCCAAGGAGCACGCTGCCCGGGACGCGCCCCCGGTGCCGCCCGTGCCTGCCAGCGCAGAGCGCATGAGCAACGAGCGTATGTGAAGGGACCCCGGATGACTTGTTGAGTATTGTCTTGTGTACATGCTGACGTACAATGCCCCTGCAGCGCCCGCCATCATCACCACACCACCCACCTTCATGGACTCGGAGCACGACCACACGCTCGACTACACCACGGCCAAGAAGCGCGGCCGCCTGCAGCAGTTCACCCTGCGCCGCCGCTCCTTCGACCCGGCGAGCGTGCACCACCCCGGCGGCATCCTGCGCAAGTCCATGGACAAGAAGCGGAGCGGGCCGCTGGGGTCCAAGAAGAGCAAAAACGACCTGCTCGAGGCCGAGGGGGGAACGTTTCTCGACGAGCCAGCACCGACCCGAGGAGCTGTCCGAGGCCCGCGACTTTGCGGAAGGCGCGACTGCCCTGGCGCCGCCCACCCACCGCGCCTCCGAGTCGTCTCGCTCAGATGGCAGCTCGGGCGGACACGTCTCCTTCGAGACCAACACGCGCCCGCCGCACCCGCAGCGCGTAGGCTCCTCGCGTTTTGGCTTTGGACGGCGGAAGCAGCGCCAGTCCTTGTTCCCTCTGCCCATGAAGATCGAACCCCCGCAGTTCCCAGACACAGCACCCGCAACGCCTCGAGCGTCCACCGGCGGCATCAGCACCGGCTCGCCTGGCTCGCCCGCAGGCAGTCCCCCTCTGACTGCACGTCGATACACAGAAGGGGGCAATGGAACACATACACCACCTCTGCCCTCTGCTTCGCAGGTCGCCCTAGCTGCGAACTCTCTAAACCTGGGTTCGCCTGGAAGAGGCTCACTCTACCGCAACGACTCTTCCAGATCCGTTCGCTCAGCCCGCTCTTCGACCCAGCCTCCCAAGCGAATTGGCCTGCGTGGTCGCTCGTCAACCATGGGATCGTTGGGTGGCATGTCTGACGACAATCCGTCGCCGACCCCACCCAATGGCTTCAGCGGGAGAAACTCGACTTCTACTACCGCAGGACGCAGCAGCTTCAGCAACCTGTTCGGCTTGGGAAGATTTCGTCAGAACGATCTACATCCATCCAGGCACGGCTCTCCCGCTCACGGACACACAGGAACTCCCCGTTCGTCACATCAGAACTCGCTCAGCATTAGCAGGGAAACTTTGGTTATGCCTGAGCGTGAGGAAGGCGAGACGGCTGGTCGTTACCTTGAAAGGATCGAAGCCAACAACGTCGACAAGAGTATCATTGCTAGTTGCCTGTCCAAGACTGACGACCCTTTCCTCCTGTCCGTACTTCGGAGTTATATGCGCAAATTTGCCTTCTTCGGTGATCCCATAGATATGGCCATCCGGAAGTTGCTTATGCAGATCGAGCTGCCAAAGGAAACGCAGCAGATCGACAGAGTGCTACAGGGTTTTGCAGACCGCTATCACGAATGCAATCCTGGTATCTATATCAACACCGGTAAGCTCGAAACCGCAACCATCGCAACTGCATATTAACGAAATGCAGACAAAGCGTACTTCATCTCCTTCTCCATCATCATCCTTCACACCGATTTCTTCAATAAGAACAACAAACGAAAGATGCAAAGACCAGATTACATCAAGAATTCGTCGTGCGAAGGCGTTTCTGACGACGTTCTCGGCTGCATTTATGACAATATCGTCTACACTCCATTCATTCACATCGAAGACGAAGTCGATCTTAAAAACATCTCCTCGAAGAAGAGCCGGAGGACGGCTGTGCTGAAGGGGCCGAATGATACCGCGCGAAAAGCGAAGAAGGAGCCCATTGACCCTTACACGTTGATCTTCGAGGGCAAACTGGACGTTCTCCGGCCCACCATCAAGGATGTGATGAACCTCGACGACCCTTACAACTACTTGGGTACAGCTGCTACACTCGACACCAAGAATATCTACAAATCTTTTACAAGATACGGTGTTATTCAGATTGTCTCATCGCGATCTAGGCCCGAAGCCTTCATGTCAGAAGCCGCCCAGGAGAATCCGTTTGGCACATCGGTCGGTATTGTAGAGATGCCTGTCACCAAGGTTGGCATTCTGTGGCGGAAGGATCCCAAACGCAAGAAAGCACGTTCTCCGTGGCAGGAGTGGGGCGCAGTCCTTACACGTTCTGGTCTGTCGCTGTTTCGCAACAGCAGTTGGGCCAAAAACTTGATGAGCCAACACGAACAGCATGTCAAGCACGGTGAAACCGGCCCAGCGGTCTTCTCACCTGCTCTCCAGGAGTTCAAGCAAGACCACATGATACCCATGGATGGTGCTGTTGCTTTGGTCGATAACACGTACAAGCGCCACAAGAACGCCTTTTCCATGTGCTCCAAGATTGGAGAAGAGACGTTCCTTGCTGATAGTGAGCAAGACCTGAACGATTGGCTGGGCGTTCTGAACTACACCGCCGCTTTCGAAACCATGGGTGTTCGTTCCAGAGGCATGATCGGTGGATTGTACGAAGGCCAAAAGAATCGCGGCATCAGACGGCTTGATTCATCCCAATCTGGGAAGTCTATCCCCACTGCTACTGGCGATGTTATTGTCCAGAGCGGCAAGATCGACGACGAATTCGCCCAGCAGGTCGTGACAGCCAGGAGAGAGACGATGCAGGCTCGGATCTCCGAAGCCGAAGACAAGCTGGCAGATGCGATAAAGGAGCTCGAGGCACGTCTTCGCGACGCTCGTCATCTCCAGATCCTGGCGCCCATTCAGCCAAAGACGCGAGAGCTCGTCATTCACGCTGCTGGGCGTTTATCTGCGAAGTTGAAGTGGTCACGCATCGAGATATGGCGCATGAAGTGCCACCGTGATATCCTAGCGCACGAGCTTGAGGACGAAAAGCAAAGCGCTACCGAGACACAAGCACGCAACAACCAGATCGCCGAATCATCGCAAGCGCCGCCAGTGCAAAACTCGCCGGTATCCACCAGCAAACCCTCCAAAATCGGTGGCCTTGCTCGTTTGGCATCCAAGACAAGCTCTTTGACGAGTAGTCACAAGCCGCCAATTTCTCCAGAAGGACCCAGCGCCCGTCCTACCACAAAGTCTTCCGGCAACACTGAGATCGACGAGGGTGCCTTCAAAACACCACCCGAGACATCGAGCCAGACGAGTCCAACCTTTCCTTCTGGGTCGTACAGTGTGCCGCCAATCTCGTTCAGCCCACCAGCGTCTGAACGTCGAAGCTCTGCGGCAAGCTCCTCTATGCAGTCTCCTTGGATATACCCAGTCGACAAAAGACCATCCGTATCAACATTCGACGATGGCACCGTGGGTTCTGACGATTATTCTGACGACGACGTTGGCTACACAACACCGCCACTCATCGACGCGGACAGGCTGCAACCCAAGACGTCAGAAGCAGTTACTGATGGTGCCGTGGAGTCTGACGTAGAGCTGAACCTTGCTGTCCAGGCAGGCTCTCCCGCCTCTGGCAAGAAGCACAGGCGCAGTTTGCATCGTACGCTCCGAGACTCTCATGGTAGTTCGTCACATCGCCGCAGTCACAAGGGCCGTGATTCGGCATCTACTATTACCAGTGAAGGGGCCTCGGAGAGTGAAGGCCTGAACCGCAGCAAGGGCAGCTTCACCGTACACGGCAAGAAAGCGTCCGTCATCCAGTTTGGTTCTGATTGGCACAACACTACAGCTGAGGAGAGGTTGAAGGCCAAAAAACAGCTTCAGGAGGCGGCAGAGCTGGCTTTTGCCGACGAGCGAGATGGTAGCGTCAGCGACGGTACTGTCATCAGTCCTGGATCTGAGCGGAACGATGATGTACCTCGGCGTCAGATGTCTTCCGAGCAGGTCAAGCAACGTCATGTGTCTTCCCAAACTATCACTCCTGAGAACTTCCACCAGTCCCTCGAGTACCAGGAAGATGACTCTGATGGCGGCTCTGAGCTGAGCGACGTCGCAGAGGAACGCACAAGCAAGGATGGTGTATCAGTTGAAGCACCAACAGCTGAGCCCACCACGACGCCCGCGCAAACAGAAACTGCATCTACAGAAGCCTCGTCGATGGACTACGTCAAGCTATTGACAGAACACAACGAAGACCTTGAAGACAAGAAGCCAGAGGAGGTCAAGCTCAACCCATGAGAGCATCATATCATACTCGCGACATACCCTTTTCATTTGTGTTTTGCATATCTGGATCTCGAAAAGTGGATTCCCCAATTTTCCTTCCGTCTTATCTGCATTGCATTGCAAGCAAGAGCGTCTCGTTTCCTTTACATACTCTCTTCTATTGACGGTTGCGCATGGGCATGGCGTGGGGAATACGGCTTGGATGGCAACAACTCACGGCAGCACGCTTTTCGAATCTCCGAATCTCCTTGGTTTCGCGGCATCGCAGTTGTATCTATAGACGGTGGCGTTCAGTCGGTTGGATTGGGATAGGGCAGAGGACGAGGGACCGATTGATACCACGAACGGGGCTGGACAGAATAGCATGGTAGAATTGAAGCTGTTTAGTCAAAGTTGTGAACCAGCGACACCGCGATATGATCGAAGAAGCTGACTTGGGCTGTTTGGACATTAAAGACAGCCTTGCGCGCGCTACTGATCATGAATCGATGATGTCGAGTCAGAGGACAATTCGTATCCGAACTTACGCTAGCTCCCGTCGTAGCGGCTCCACCCCCACACTTCTTAGTACCTCATCCCTACTGCCCTTCTACTGTCGCCGACGAACATCCGCGAGCCTCAAGAGCAATGCTTGTCGGCAAAGCTTACTGAGCACGTATTAGCAATTATACTGGCGTTTCGTTCGAGGTCTCGAGCACTGCTTTAATACCGATTCGGATGGAGCGAATCTTAACAACCGCACGGTACCGCAACAAGCTATGCAACTAACCTCGGAGCTTCTAAGGGGAGGGGAAAGGCGTGTCCCACGTCCATGACGATCCGAACGAATTTTGACACGTGCTACCGCTTGTTGCGCTCCACTATTCTCTTGATATGGGTCCGGTTGCCCGAGAGCTAAACGCCGTCGCTTTAAATCGTGCCATCGTCCGCTTCCCACAGCAACTGCTTCCACCTGCACGACTAGATTGCTTCTTCTTCGCTTCCCTACCCATCCAGTCGGCTCTTTGATTCCCAGTGAACTAGTAAATTGTGAACACAATGGGTGGCACAAAGCCATGGCCCGAAGTTCCCGTGGGGAATAAGGACCATACCAGTGCAGCAGTTGTGATCATTGGCGCTGGCATATCTGGTAGGTAGCAAATATCAGCGAATACCATGCCTCAAGACTGATCTTGAGTAGGCATGTGCATGGCCATCGATCTTATCAAGCGCAACAAATGCCATAACTTCATCATTGTCGAAAAGTCTACGAGCATCGGCGGCACATGGCACGATAACAAGTACCCTGGCTGCTGCTGTGACGTGTGGAGTATGCTGTACTCTTACTCGTTCGAGCAAAACCCGGATTGGACACGCGAATACCCGGGTCAAGAAGAGATTCTTGTAGGTATTTCAAAGCCAAAGCACCGAAGCTCACTGACGGGAATCAGGAATATTTGCGCAATGTAGCGAATAAGTATCAGCTCTACAAGTACATTCGCTTCAATACGTCAGTTGAGGCTGCTACATGGGATGACAGCAAGTCGCGCTGGAAGGTGGACGTCAAGGTCACGGGAGGCAAAGACGCCGAGTTTAGCTCGGGTTACTCGATCGAGAGCGATTTCTTGATTTCTGCAGTTGGACAGCTTAACCAGCCGCGTTACCCAGACATCGAAGGCCTGGAAGACTTCAAGGGCAAGATCATCCACAGCGCAAGGTGGGACTGGAGCTACGACATGACAGACAAGAAGATCGGTATCATCGGCAACGGTACGTGGATTTCTTGATAGGGCATTGAAGGAGTGTAGACTGACAACGACTAGGAGCAACTGCCGCCCAAATCATTCCCGAGATCCTCCCCGTCTCCAAAGATCTTACAATCTACCAGCGCTCCCCAAACTGGGTTATCCCTCGCGAGGACGGCCCTGTCTCCGACCTTCGCCGCGCAATTTACCGCTACCTCCCTCCCGTACGCTGGCGCAAGCGTGCAGGCATGATGGATTTTAGAGAATCTTTCTACGACGCGGTAACGGATGGCGAATCTGTATTCGCGGATACGCTCCGCACACTTTGCCAGGACATGATGCGCAAGCAAATCCCCGAGCGGCCAGACATGTGGGAGAAACTGACTCCAACATACAACCCCGGGTGCAAGCGCGTCATCATCAGCGACGACTACTATCCCGCCGTTGCGTCCCCGAAGACCACTCTCGAAACCACCAAGATCAAGAGAATCACTCCAACAGGCGTCGAGCTCGAGAACGGCACGATGCACGCGCACGATATGCTCGTCCTCGCCACAGGCTTCAGAACAGTCGAGTTCCTCTTCCCCATCAAAGTCACCGGCACCCACGGCCGCACATTAGGCGACGTATGGTCCGGCGGTGCCCTGGCCCTGTACGGCACCACGGTGCCCTCGCTCCCCAACTTCGGCATGTTCTACGGCCCGAACACGAATCTCGGACACAACAGCATCATCCTGATGATCGAGGCGCAGAGCCGCTACCTCAACACGCTCGTCTCCGCCGTCCTCGATGCGCGGAATCGCAACGACCGAATCGGCATCATGCCCAAGCAGGACGTCACGGATCGCTTCAACGACAAGATTCAGGCCGTGCTCGAGAAGAGCTCGTTCGCGGACCCGAATTGTGGGAGCTGGTACAAGAACGCTGACGGCCGGATTACGAACAATTGGTCCGGCACGGTGATTGAGTATCAGGATATGTTGAGTAAGGTCGATTGGGACGATTTCGAGACCACGGATAAGACAGGCGCGGAGAGGAGTGCGAGTCAGGTGGTTTTTGGTGGAGGGAAGAAGGAGAGCAAGATCGGGAGGGTGCACGAGGAGACGGTTGTGAGTAATACAACGCTGCTGCTGGGCGCGGTCAGTACGCTTGTGGCGGGTGCGGCGTGGTATGCGGGGTTGGGGAAGAGGGTGAGGCTTGGACGGTAAGGGACGGAGTACTTTGTAGTCATTTCCAATGGGATTTTTGCAGGGTTTTCGCTTGCTTGGAGTGTGATGATGGGCAGCAGCGTCTCTCTAGTGGCCGGTCGCGCACAGCCTTTCTTCCGAATGTTCTTGTATATGCTGAGCGGTAAGGGGTAAGTGTTCGACAGTGTTGTGTGCACAGGTCATTGAAATCGCGTTGGAGTGAGCCAAGGGCTGCGCTGCTGTAACTTGCCCTATGATGCTTTATTCGCACGGGCGGAAGCAGATATCTCCGACAAAGGTAAGTTCTTCCTGAGCGCACTTTCTGACAAGACGTTGATTAATGGCTCCTTGCCAAGTGCGGGTCTTCCCAGATCGTAATCCTTAGGGATAACATAAGACAAGCTTCTGGCGCTGAGATGGTATCTCAGTTCCTATTCGAGACCGAGAAGGGCGACGATGTCACAACTGATGAAGTCAAAAGTGTTTTTGACACAGAAGGAAGGATTGGAGTCTCCAATTTAAGGCGATCAATTCTCGAGGGAGACTGCGCGTTCGCAATTGACGGGGCCAAAGCCTTTCCATACTTCGATGCGTGACTGACGACAGATACAGAATTCTTGGTCAGTGTTGTTTGTTAGATCTGTACACACGTGCCGCAGGCATCTCGAGCGTCTCGAACACAGTCTCATGTAATGTGCAGGTCCAGTACATACGGGTCATAAAAATCTATTGAGAGTTGTGCAAACTATCGCGTGGATGAGATGCTGCTACTTTGGTTGCTCATTGCTGAGTCACAAGTCTCAAACAATCTTTCTCATCCTGCTCGAAACGTACCAGCACTCTGTGCTGAGCGCTCCTGCCATCCTCTCGTAGAAGCTTTTGCGTTTCGTCATCAAAGCCGTGAAGTAGCGTCGGCAGTGCCGATTCCTTCCACACAGGCAACCGTAAGCGCGTAGATTCGATGATAGTGAGTATAACGTAGATTATGCCAGCAACGAGGATGGTGACAGGGTAAGCAAGGTACGCCCAGTCGACGCGTACATGGATTGTCCATTTCTGGAGTCTCCCTTGGTGCCGATCGGGTGATGAGTTGCGTATTTGGTTGGTCAAACTTCTCGCAACATTGTCGAATGTTGTTGTCAAGTCCGTTGAGTTCCAGAGGGCGTCCACGATCGGAGGCATCTTGTCGTTCAGCCATGGAACACCGAGCATGTCCCATGCCTCGTCGGGTGCCGGTCCTCCGCAATTAGGCAGGTTCTGTTTCGAAAATTTGATGAGGTGGTCTATCGCGCTGAATATGAAGCTGTGAGAGACATTGAACTCGCGGCGCATGTCGTCTGGATATTCGGTAGACATGTCCTTGGGGATGACAAGTTGGAGATCGGTCCTGTTGACCCGAGCATCGTAGAGGTTATTGCCAAGACTTTCAACCCATGTATCTGCGCCCGTGTTGTTTGGAAAATAAGCAGACTCCGGGTCATACTTATAAGACCCTGGAGCTTTTTGTGTCCAAGACTGTAGTAGCTGCTCGCTAACCATGTTGTTCTCGCTCGTGGACTGGTAGGCGTTCGCGCACAGATAAAGAGCACACTCGGTCGCAGTCGGCTTGGAGTCTTCCCAAACACTTCGTGATGCTAGAAAGTCATCCGATGCTCTCATAATAATAATAGCCATTATGAGAGTGTCTAGATGCTGGAATGATATAGTGCGATCCGCCTCGAAGGTCGAGTTGGCGGTCATATATGTTCTCTGTGCGTTGCGCTCCCCCGGCTTGATGTTGTCGAAGGGGCCGATGTAGTTCCTTATATTGCCATATGGCAGACTAAAGGTGACGAACTCTCCCTTGTTGTAATCCGCTGACTGGCCTGGAATCGGGACGCTGGTACCTTTGCTACCATTTCGACGCATGTATTGCATATGACTCGAAACATCTTCGCACGAACTGCAGACGGCGGCCGAACTGAAAACCGGCCAAGTGCAGTTACCAGTACTGCACTCAGCTCCAATCGCGTCGTTACGAAACGTTGATGTGTTCTGAAACCCGTTGTATACAGAGCTGATGAATCCGAAATCAGGTCTGCTGCCGATACTCATTAGGTACTGCAGCCCTGTTGCCGGGTCAATCATTGCTCCTCCAGCTCTCAAGGGAATTATCGTTCCGCTGTCAATTCGAAGTGACTGACCGATCATTGCGTCATTCCGTGTGGCCACACCATCCATCTGTCCGTAAGTTGATATCACAGCTTGGAGGAAAGGATCAAAAGCAATAGTTCCGACAGTGACCAAAGCCCCTAGAGCCGCCCAGTGTCTGCTCCTCAGTAAGTGACTGGACGTCTAGCTTGTCAAGGTTGAGCTCACCTGGCGCGTAGCCAAATAAGCAAGCGGGCGCCTCCCCATGGGCCTCGACTTGCTTCGTCAAATCTCTCCCACGCAACAAGACTGTCTGGCTTTCTGCGAAGCCATGACCACTTTTGCTGCCCAATGCATGCACTAACTGCAAAAGCGAGGCTTGTTCTAGCAAGTGTACCTAGAGCGGCAACGACCGTATTGAGAGTGACAGCGAGCGTCCAACTTGACAACGACTTCCTATCCTCGCGATACAGCAGAGCAACCAGCGCGATAACAGCTCCGCTGCTTATTATAACAGCAACGATCTCGAGAATCCATGAAGTTGTTGAAGATAGAGATGTAGCTGGTGCTGCAGTCAAAGCATCCTTTTCTCTTTGTGACTCAAGCTGATTCGGTTCGTAAGCTGTAGATGATGTCGATATACAGTGAGAATGGAAACCCGAGCCAGGTGCCCGAGGAGCCCAACCGACGAAGTTGTTGTAGTCCTGCTGCGATACAAAATCTGTGTCGAATGGACGAGGGGAAAGATCGCTCTGTGTACGGGTCAGAAGCGGGCTGACATTGGAAGCCATGGCGATCAGTACAGTCGTAGACAAACTGGTGTGCGCTGTAGAAGGTCAAGAACCAAAGTGGGAGCTGACGATAATCATATTGTAGACATGAGCCCCGCACCTGAAATAAGGCTTCAACTCTTGTAGGCTGAGCAGCATTTCTTGCTTATCCGCGCATATATGAGTTCGGTAAGCGTGTATGCAGTGGGTGTTCGTTGATTGGCGAGTGTAAGCCAGGTAGGCACGAGGCTGAAATCAACTGCGCCCATTGTACGCTTGATCCGCGGTTCTGAGTAGACTGCACCGCCAACACCAGCTTCGCACACCGGTAGGCCCCTCAAAGTCATTTGCACGACTCATGGCTTCACAACGACCACTGCTGCACAATAGCGCGCGTCGCGAGCTGTGGATGCGGTGGCTACGTTGGTACTTCCACAGATTGGGGCTGAGGAGGCTTGGCTGCAGACTGCATCGCAACTCGACGTTCTTCGCCGATGACCATGTGACTAGTACCTATTTTTGTCTACACGCATTCCTCCGACATGATCCTGCACACTCAATCTGGCGTGGAACTATCTCGTCCCAGAATAGTTAACATTCCTATAGATTATTCCAAATCGACTTACAATGTAGTGTTCGCCTACAGTATTCATGCCAACAAGACAACACACATTCCAAATTCTTCTTCCATCGTCTCAAGCATCCACTGATCACTGCTTGAATGCTATTTAAGATGATTATGCCTACGATGGCTACTAAAGGTATTATACCCACGAGCGCATCCGCCACTAAGGTACACCATCTCTCAGCAATCAAACGCAAACAACTATCCTTCTCATCGCCACCAGATCTGACCGTAGTCGTATCAGCTTTGGGCCCTAATTTACGCGACTGAGCCTCTCATATTTACTTCTGTTGCTCAACACAAGATCTTGATGCAAGCGCTAGGGTTGTCCGCGCCAGCGTACCTAGGGTAGCAATCACTGCGTTAAGCGGTACTATGAACGGCCAGTCTGATGCAGGCTTCCCATCTTCGCGCCGAAGGACCATGACAACCGCCAGCAGTGAGCCGACACTTACTAGGACAGCAAAAAGCTCAGGCAGCCAAGACATTATCGTTGAGTGTACAACCGTCTTTGAGTTGTCTGAGTGAGACGCCTTGGGAGGACGACTGTGCTGAGAAGTCAGCGACATCGCAGAAGCAGTCGCGGTCTTTGACGTAGAGTCGACAAGTACTTCACTGTGGTAGTGCATATATACACGATCCTCATTGGATGATGGTCTTGTACTTAGATACGATGTAAAAAGTTCGTACCGCTCTTCTTTGCTACCGTAAACAGTCCTCAGCTCGGAGTCACCGGTGCCTTGCCCATGCGAAGTACGTTGCGTATTACCCACAGATGGCGTAAGTACTGGAGTATATTGAGATGCCATGTCGAAGGGTATGATGCCAGCAAACAATCATATTTGATAGATATAAAGACATCGAAATGCTATGCGCCAGAGCGCGCTTTCGCAGGTAGTCATGGTCAGCTAAGGCATCTAGCGATCGTCAAATGCATTAGTGGCGCCAATGCCGCTGACTTGTCAATGGGGGCCAAAGTGACAGCTAGCATGGAACATACAAAGCATAGATCCCTGTCAACTTCAGATGTACATTCAGAAGCGAGGCTTGACGTACTATGCTCCTGCACTCGCTCTCAATAATTGCGCCTATTATGCTGGTTGTCTCTTACATAACTCCAAAGCCGCTCAAGAAAGAACGCACCCAGAACGCCGCATGATTCATAAAACCGACCTTCAAACGCCCATTGTAAAGTCATGTTCGATGCCCGGGGTTACACTGTCGATCATGTTAGTATGAGATCCAGCCGCCAAAATTTCGCTTTACTCACCTAGCCATGAATTTCAAGAAGACGACGAGGTACTGGTCCACACGGATTGCGACCTCGTCGTCCTGCTCCTCTAGTACCTCCCAGTCGTCCTTGGCTTCCTCTCCACCTTTGTTCTTTGCTTGCTCGGTGAGCTTGAGAAGCCTGGTGTCATCCACAAGAGCCTCCATGCCGCTGTCAAGCTTGCTGACGTCCTTGCCTGCCTTGAGCTTTGCAAGGCGCAACTTCAGAGCAGCATCTGCGCGGTCGAGGAGCACCTTCATCACTGAAGCATGCTTGCAAGGGTGCACCGAAGCAGTCTTGAGGGCGTGCTCGAAGAAGAGGAAGTCCTCGATGGTGACTGTTTTGTCCTTGTAGTCTCCAACAATGTCCTCCATCATCTCTTGTGGCTTCAGAGGTACGGACGTAGAGCCGTAGCCGGAAAGGTATAGACGCGGAGTTCGGTAATGGGCTGAGTATGTGATGTAGAGTGTGTACGTTCGTAGAGGACTCAACTAACGTCAGCTGTTGTCTCGCCGGTAGCCTTGCCGTCAAGCGAACCTGGGACGACTTACGCTTGTGTGTTGGAACGAGCCTGCGGATCTCTTATGATCGCCTCCTCATCGTCTTCGTCGTCTTCCATATCTGGAATCTCATCCTCCTCTTCTGCTGCGCCAAGGTTGCCGCTCTCATCGACGGTCCTGACGTCGCGAACCTTAGCTTCCTGGCTCGCTGCCATACTACCTGTTCTTAGCCAGCCGTCGTCATCTGCGCCGCTCTCTCCAGCAGTGAAACCATCGCCCACTATCGTCTCATCTTGTCCGGCTTCTCCAGCGAAGTTGTCATCGAGGCGGCGGTGGCACGGGACTCCACGAGTGACGAGGAACTGCTTCCCCTCAGGTAGATAGGAGACGCGCTTTGCTGGTGACGAAGCGTCTGCCCACTGCCATGAGGGGAACTTGAAGACCAGGAAATCTCCTGCAAGGACGAACTCCTCTGGTGTAATCTGCCCAGTCTCGCGGAATGTGGAGGTGTGGCTGATGGCGGCGGTACGCTCCCGGAACGTGTCTATGTATGAGCGCACAAAGTTGTACGCCATGGCGATGTTTGTTTTGTAAAGGCGTAAACGTGTGTTTGTGATAGTCTGGGTTGTTGTATAGAGCTTCTGTGCTATCGCGGTGCTCGGCGGGCGGTGAATGGAGGGGAGGGGTGGGGTCAAGGCAGCTGCGCGCTAAACTAGCGTCACAATCTGCAGCTGTTCAGGTCACTCCTTCTTCGACTCTCAGGTACAAGTCACACCATCACGAGCTCAGGGTCATCAAACATAAAATCCTTCGGAGGTTCGTTCACGAGACTTACTATGCCAATACTGCAAAGCCAACAATGACGTCTCTAGCCCAGCATAACAACGAGCGTCGATTGACCACCACGGTCCAGAACTAATCTGTCCAGAACATTCTTGTTACAGATTCACTAATAACGATTACAAGCTGCGAGCTAGGAAGCCTTGTCGTCAGAAAGAGAAGGGTGCACGGATGTTGCAAGGCCCCTGCGACACGCCCACCTTACCAATCTGCCGGCACAGAATGAATACAAAGATGGGCGACGTTAGACGCGTACGAGCTAGTGCCGCAAGGCTTCGACGGACCGACTCATTCTTGAGCCAAATTTGCTCCTACTGCACCTTCCTAGATGTGACCTTCGCTTCGCTGTAGTATCTTTGCTGGGCTAATGACAACGTAGAGGGTGGTTACACTACCAAGAATATCTTGTTACCCGGTATCCCATATCACTCTTCCTTCGGACCGACAGCCAGGCGAGAATCACGCAGGTGAAGATACCTACGTTGCATCCGACCGCTCGAGATCTGCGCTGCGGTCAAGGCGTCTTTCTCCCCGGCCCAACAAATTCCCAGGTCATTTGATGACTTCTGTGTGCACCAAAACCCCTACTTTAGGCAATGATATCCAAATCGGGCCTACTCATCACATCCTGGGATCTATTACATACCTTCAGACGTCGGCGAAGTGCGAAGCAAAGTTGACGGAGAGGTTCTAAAGCACAACTTGCCTATGCGTCCAATAGTTCCTAGCCTATTTTGGGAGGAAGACGCATTATTCATGGTCGTTTACACAGTCATTGTAGCACCTCGAACAGGTCTTGATCCCTACACATGCAAACGCGGGTAAGCCTCAACAATCGTATTCAACACAATGCCATCTTTTGACCGCCGACCACCTACAGTGCTCGCTGAACATCCTCCAAGGTCAACTAACTGTCGCACGAACTGCGCACGAACTACTGCACGTTCCCGTTAATTGGCAACAGGGGTCATCGTTGACGTCGTTTCTTCAGAGCAGCTTCTACAGCAGACATAATTGGCTTTGCAACTTCTGAAGCAGGTCGTCGTAGAACGACCACCATAGCTCTGTACGCAGGCTTCTGGTCCAATGTTCAGGCAAACCTTCTAGAGCCGCAACAGCCGACAAGTGAATTCTATCAGATCCTCTTGGCAAAAGAAACAAGGCGCATCTGCGCTGCTTCTGTAAGCGGTAAACGAGCCTTGGTACCTAAATTCTTCGTTACACAACAGTCAGGACAGACATCACTGCATTTTCAACGACCCCGAGCCCCGCCACAGTACGTGCGACCCTCTATGTTCACCATAGTTAGACTCCTACCACTATCGGTGCACGATCGTATGCACGACATGTGCGACTAGCAGACGCTGTGCAAACTCCAGCCTCGTTCCGTCAGTAACGGCTTTGCAGCCGACCAAAAAAGGCAACTGCTGAGATTTGCAATAGTAGGGACCCATCTTTGCAGAGAGGACACGCGCACAACATCGATCTATGATGCTGTTAGCAGATCTCACAGGCCTTCAGCCTTCTCCATCTCGACCGGACCAATGTGAACGCGTCAAATCTGATGTTCATCGTACCAATCGCTTTCATATCGAGAGCATCAGATGTGTCCCGGGTGATCATACGCACTCATGCCCAAACTGCAAAGATAGGGTTTGTTCACATATAAGTACCTGCCTCTCTAGAGTCGAGCTTCCAAGACCACCATTAAACTATTATCTCACACTCACCTGCTAAGGAGCGCCTACTCGTATTCATCCTTCCATTTGACAGTCCTAGACCAGTAGCTCGGTTTCGCATCGACCGATATCGTCTCTCGACATCGAGTAGGTTTCGCCTCTCTACATCGAGATGGTGAATCCCGACCCTCAACCCAACGCAGAGGATGCACAGCCGCGTTGTGGAGGATTACGTCTAGGATCGAATACTACTGTCAACGACGACTATGTAAGTCACACGAACCGTCGAGAACCCTAGCTTATCAGATGGAGCCAGCACAGCTCTATCCGGTGTCCATCTACCAGTCAAGCACAGCCGCACGCTATCGAGGCTGTAACGGTCGATAGTAACAGAGACTCGAATTCCTCTGGTATGACACGATGGCTTCTACAAGAAGGAAAGAACGAGCCGTGGTCGGCGTTCACTCGTCATTGACTGGACTGCTCTGCTCACATAGCGGATCACACTCATTTGCAACTTCCACTTTCTTCCCTACTTGAACTTTTGCATAGCATGGGAGGTACCCGATACATAAGCGTTCAATTCAATCATTTTTACCTACTATTGTCTCAGGGTATACATAGGTATTCGTCCTAGACACCATGAACGATGCATCCCCAGATTCGACCTCTTGTTCGTGGGTCTATATTAGAGCTTCAAGAAGGCAGATGTAGTCCTCGCAGTGTTGTGCCCGCAATGGCGAATATATCGGACACGGCTCCACACCTTCGACCCCCACGCCTGGACCCCTGTCGCGCTAATGCCCCGCATTCTCCACCTATGTCCTGCCGAGGTTCGTTCCCACACCCAGCAACAAAGCTATACCGAGAGAGTCATGCCTCAGCCGACACTACGAGCAGTCCACGCTTCCAGTCCTCTTCGTCTTCCTTGTTGACGTTCAAGCTGTACTCAGCTTGTTTCCGCATACATTAGCACAACAGCAATTACACACAATGACACACGCCGCCTCCGCCGACGACCTCCGCGTCTCAACGCTCTACGACTTCTCCGACCATGTCGCCCTTGTAACCGGTGGTGCCACAGGCCTCGGCGAGATGGCCGCGCAGGCATTCGTCCAAAACGGCGCGACTGTCTTCATCGCCTCACGCAAAGAGAAAGAACTCAAAGCGACCACCGACCGTCTGAACGCCCTTGGCCCTGGGAAATGCTCATATATCATCGGCGACTTGAAGAACAAGGACGGGTGCTTGGCAGTCTGTAACGAGCTGAAGAAGCGCACAGACAGACTGACAGTGTTGGTCAACAATACAGGAGCAAGCTGGGGAGATGATTACTACAACTATCCGGAGCATGCATGGGACAAGCTGTATGACTTGAACGTCAAGAGCATATTTTATATGACGGTAGAGTTGGAGCCTTTGTTGCGCAAAGGTGCGAATGCGGATAGTCCAGGACGTGTCATCAATATTGCGAGTATGGCGGGTATTCAGACGCTGGATGTCACGACGGGAGAGGCCGGTGGCTTGTCTAAGCCGGGACACGGAACGTTCAGCTGTAAGTTCTCTCAGCGGCAATAGGACACAATGGTGCTAATGACGTTAGACGGACCCGCCAAGGCAGCAGCCATCCACCTCACCAAGATGACAGCGTCCAAGCTCGCACCCAAGAACATCATGGTCAACGTCATCTGCCCCGGCGTCTTCCCCAGCCGTATGACAAACTTCGGTCTCGAGAAGTATGGCAAAGCTCTCGCTGCCGGACAGCCCACAGGCCGCATTGGTAAGCCAAGCGATTTCGGTGGGCTGGTGCTGTTCCTCAGCTCAAAGGCAAGTGCACACATGACCGGCAACGCCATCGAGATTGATGGTGGTGCAACACTGAGTGGGTGGCGAGGCACATCTCGCGGCGACAGCGAAAGCAAGCTGTAAGCAAGAAGAAGTTTACGTGAAAAACAAAACAAAGAAGAACCACGTATCAGAATCCCTGCTGTCTGTGCCATTTGTCTTCCCACCCAGGAAACCACGGACTCTCATCCAGCGTCTGTGGCTCCCAATCCTCCTTGACAAGCCCCTTCTCAACCTGTTCCTTGTGAAACATCTCCAGCGCAGGCTTAACGATATGCTCCGTATGCCAGGTATTCTTATATTCCATCATATCCTTCTTGCCTTCGTTAAGCACTCTCAGTATCAGCCCTGGCACACACGGCTCATCCTTGAACTCCTCCACAGGCGTGAACAGCGCTTTGAAGTTGAACACCACAGCTCCCGAGAGCGGAAGCCGGCGCAACGTCTGCCAGTCAACGCGCAGATGACAGCGCGAGAGCTCGAGGTCCGGAAGCTGGTAATCGCGATAGCTCTCGTGCGAATCGCCGGGGGGCATGAAGAGGGGCTGGTCAACTTCGAGACCCCAAGAGCCGCGTTGGATAGGCTTGTCGGTAGGTTTCTTGGCGAAGTATCTGTTCTTTGTGAGCATCGTGTTGCGTCGACATCGACCGAAAAACGTACCTGTCCATCGAAAACTGCATCTTTGCTTTGTAATCTGGGATCGGAGCGTGGATCTCGTGTAGGAGCATGCCGATCTTCGAATCGACGCTCCATCCTAACGAGCTGCAGATTATGCCGGCGCGGAAGATGTAGAGTCCCGTCTTCTCATCGCGTAACATGATCGCGAAATCTTCAGGTACGTTCTGAAAGATCACATGCAGAGGTGGTGTCTGCTTGAGATCCGTCTGGGTCCCCAGGATGGTGTTGCGAAACACCGTCTTGGAGTTGTTCAGAGAGAAATAGTGTGGGTAGCGAGCACATAGAAATTGTAGAGCTATCTCCATGAGCTCTTTACATGCCAGCTCAGAGCCTGGAAGTGCTTGGAGAACTGCATCGCCATGGTCGATCAGGAGTTGGGCGCGCTGCTTCATGCGGTCCTCGTAAGTGTTCTCGAGTTCTATCCACCAGTCAGGCTCCATCTTCGTGAGCGCTAGAACCAGTCAGCACACAATCTGCACGAGCCATCGTGTCTTCTTACACATTGTCTGATGGTAAGCCCATCGAAAAGGTCTGTACGGTCTTGGTAGTGCCTTCTTGATATCGAAGCCAGGGTACGGATGAGGTAGAGGCACACCACTCAGAGCAGCATAGTCAGGAAAGTCACCAAGAGCTTTGATCTCTGCAATAGAGAGTTCGCATGGCGTGTACATGTCAACACTGGCCCCTAGGTACGATGCAGTGATGGGCAGTATACGCTTGGTCCAATCCGAGTGAGAGGCTGTCACTGCTTCTATCCGTGTAGCAGGCAGTCTGGTCTCAACCAACACTGAACGCCGAGATGGTGGAAATATACTCGAGTAGTTGGGAGTGGACGTGCTTTGTGACCTTCTTTTCTCCGGTGAGACTGATCGCGGAGGTGTTCTAGAGCCGGAAACACTCCTTCGTCTCAGGTGGAAACGCTCCAAGATGATGGCTCGCCTCTCAGTTTGCAATATGAAGAGTGAGATTGATGACAGCACGAACACTGCTCCTAGCAGGAGCATCAGGCTTTCCATTGCTGTGCTTATTCCGAAGACAGATAATGAGCTGACAGATGAGACTGCAAAGATCGCGACCAAGACTCAAATATGTTGACAAGAATAGACAAAATGCTCCCGTCTGGTCGCAAAGTTCTACATTATATGTACTCTCTGCCTTTGTGTTAGTGTCTTATCAGATAGAGGAGTGGGGTCGCACCTGCCGGCCTGAACGAGTGTGGGGCTCACTGCATGCCCGGGACGTCACATCTCCTCTTCACGTGATAGGTTCAAGTAGAAAGAGAGCTTCTAAGAGGACGTGTTAGATGCAAGCATGCACTGTAAACGCTTTTGTTCAAGGCCCGAAGGAATGCCCCGTTATCTTGACCATCCAGATCAGGATTAGTGACTACCGTTAGAGGTATGCAAGTCCCAGAACACTTGGCGCAGATCAGTGGTTCACTTCGGAGAACTGCGATTCGGCAAGACTTAGACTTGTACATGGATGAGTGACAGCGCTGGCTTACCCCGCCAGCGATTGCACAGGGTTCTGCCTGCGTGGTGATAGCGCTGAGACTGGCAACTGCACAACGATTGCGGAGTTGAACCTGGCAGGCGAATCCGCAGAAGTCAAATTGAATCAGTGACTCTACGGGTCACGTCCTGCTTTGGAAGAGATACAACATTCTCTTGACAGAGTATCGTTATGCTGTGCTTTGTGTAAGTTTCCAATTATCCTCTGCTGCCCCTTTCGTCAGATTGTGGGACGCAGGACCAGCATTCCCACAGAGACCCATCGACCGGATTTCGTCACCTCCCGGCTTAGTGTCTTCGATTCGAGAACAAACCGCCTTCGAGATCATAGTGTGGAGGTGGCTGCCTCCAAGAGCATCATTGTGTTTCTTCCTCCTCCGCCTCTTACCCTGCTGGACTTGCGATCTGCTGTACTCGTATCGCCGGTATTTCTGAATAGATGAGTGATATGTGGGGCCGAAAAGAGCTAGTGAAAAGTGCATTACGAAGCGCTGAGATGCAGGTGTGCAGACGCAGAGGAAACCAAGGTACAGCTCAAATGGAGGGAGGTCGCCTTTCCTTGCTGCTGATGGAATGATTTCAAGAAGACGAAGCTCATGGAGAATTGCATGATACAGCTCGGTGTCGGTGGGTCCACCTTGTACTGGCCAACATCTGAGTATCCACGGGCTGAAACACCTACCGTATGCCCATCAGAAGCCGGTGGCTCTCTCTCTCGCGGAGACCTACAGAATCGAGCATTGGTATCTGCATCTGTACGACCTAAAGATGACACACGACAAGCCGTGACAATGCAAAACGCCAATCTCTGTTATTGAAATGAGGTAGATTGATCGTATCTTCGAACAACGAGTGCTGTCGTCAAAAGATCGTGGTCGGTTCGATCCGTGTTAAGTCCAACGCTAACAAGCTTCCGGACCATGATGTCACAGCAACTGCCTCGGCATCGCAAACGTTCTGGAAACGCCATCATTGCACCATTGTTGCTTACCAATTGACTAAGCTCTAACATGGTGGGGCCGAATGAGGGGCTCTGCGCTGAGGCTCCGGACCTAAGCTTGTGAAGCTTGTCCTTTCTTCTACCAAATCTACCTCAAAACAATTCCTCATTCATACTACATCAATTGATCAGACATCATGTCCAACAAAGCCGCATACATCACAGAGGCAAAGGCCAACCCATTGCAGGTCAAGGAGGCTCCTCTGCCATCTGCCAGTAAAGGAGAGGTCGTTGTCAAGAACCACGCTGCTGCTGTTAACCCCGTAGACTGTAAGTCGCTTTGTCTTCGCCCAAATCACAGGTAGCTGACTTGAATTAGGGAAGATCCAGGATTATGGTAGGTCTTTATAAGCTCTTTGCGTGTATATGAAGAGAAGCTAATCGTTCAAGGCATCTTCCTCCAGAAGTACCCTAATGTCCTAGGTACTGATGTAGCTGGTGAGGTCCACGAGGTCGGCGAGGGCGTCACACATGTCAAGAAGGGCGACCGTGTCCTGGGGTGCGTACTCACCTGCAAACATCATACTTTGTACTGACCGAGAACCTTCTTAGTCACGCGTTCTCTCTCGTATCTAACGACCCAGCCCAGGGCGGCTTCCAGCTTTACACGTCTCTGAACGCCCTTGTCGTCTCCAAGATCCCCGACTCCCTCTCCTACACTTCTGCCGCCGTTCTTCCTCTCGCAATCTCGACTGCTGCAGCCTGCCTCTTCAAGAAGGAGACACTCGCTCTCTCTCTGCCGAAGAGCTCGGATGCCAGCCCGCCATCGAGCGGCAAGTCAGTGCTCGTCTGGGGCGGCTCGAGCAGTGTCGGCGCCACAGCAATCCAGCTCGCAGCCGGTGCCGGACACAAAGTTGTCAGCGTCGCGTCAAAGCGCAACGTCGAGGGCGTCAAGGCGCTTGGCGCCGCTGCGGTGTTCGACTACAACTCCTCGTCTGTGGCAGATGACATCATCGCTGCGCTCGAGGGCACCGAGTTTGCTGGTGTCTGCGACGCGATTGGCACACCTGATGCTGCGAAGGCGTGGGCGCCTATCTACAAGAAGCTCGGCGGCAAGTACGGGTCTGTGATGCCGGGTGCTCAGGGCCTGCCTGACGGTATTGAGGGCACAAGCGTCTTCGCGCCAAGCGTTGCGCTCGACGACAAGTACATCGGCGACGTTGTGTGGGCGAAGTGGGTGCCGGAGGCTCTGCAGAAGGGTACGTTGAAGGCGGTGCCTGAGGCTATCGTTGTCAAGGGCGGACTTGAGTCCGTCCAGGAAGGCCTGAACAAGCAGAAAGCTGGTGTTAGCTTTGGTAAGATCGTTGTAGAACTCTAGAAGGCAGCCCTGTGATAAGAGTCATGACGAGTATCGTATTGTAGGAAAAGAGACGCGACTACGATTGTGTGAGTGCTTGAATCTCGAATATTCCAAGTTCACATGCAAGCCGCAGCCCCACGACGCGTCGCGTCCGCGCGCCTCGGCCGAACGTTTCGCCGGACTCATCATAAACTTTTCTGCGGTTGCTGCCTTGAGCTTCTGCACTTCACCTTTGATCACCAAAATGCGGCATCGATATGTGCCTGCGACAAGTCCTCGTCACTAACAGTAGCTGCTGGCCTGATATGCTGATCTTTCTGTAAGTCGCTCCATCTGTTCATGTCCCTTTCTTTTCATGATGAAATATTCCACTATTCGCAGTTTCCACGTTAGTCTCGACCTATGAACCTTAACTGAGACTCTGAACGCAATACGAATGTCTTCCTTGGATGTCTGATCTTTCAAAATACGTTTTTTTTGCTTTTCGATACTGTAGGCAAGCATAAGCTGACTTGATTCAGGAACCAAAGAGCATTCATGTTACATAGCTTCTTACTCTGGGGTCGTAAATGCTATCATTTTCTTCTTATCTTGTTGCCATGCTTCCTTGTCTCGAACATCGTGCTCCTCGCCCCGTTTCGCTAACCAAATCCTCGCCACAACCTATTCTTTGTCCCAACCCTCGTCGTACCTCGTCATTGCACTCGAAGAGCTGAGCCGCTGACCTAGCGGACCGCATAAAGCTGAGAGATATCATCACCTTTGACGTCTGTGAGTCTCCGCGTGTCATGTGATGTCCTTGTAGGCCCGCCGTGCATAGCCCTGTGATGGCGCTCAAAAGATATTGGCAGATAAGGCGAGGGGTTCTCAGGCGAGAGAGACTGTCTGCTGCACCTGCCTCACGCGTCTGCTGGCTGCCTTAGCTCCTACCACATCCTTGTGGGCAAAAGGAGGCACCTGGGTAGCAACGCCGGTCTGCTCGCCACCATGTTTCAACCTACTATCAATTGATCATCGTCTTACAAGCTAAACTATAACCGCCATCCATCTCTAGAACCTACATCTCGATCATCCGAATCCTCTTTACGCCGCATTTGGGAAGCCTTGATTCATCTACATGCGCTTGACATTCACATCAGCACTTGTCGCAGCCCTCCTGCGGCAGTCTCTCGCCGCTCCCTACCCACTACCGAATGCAACAGACAGCACAAACACCACCTTCAGCACGCCATCTGGCGATCCGTACGTATGTACACGCATCTACCCCGCCGACCTTGCCGTTGTCAACTCACGCTACCCTGACTACGACGTCGGTCACCTGCATCAAGCGGAAAGCTTCTTCATGCTACGTCGTCAGACCCTCGGCGACGGCGAGGTCGCCACTCGAGTCCAGTTTCAGGGCCTACCATCGAAGGAGGCGAACAAGACTTGTCGCCTCGAGTTTGTCCTACCTCGTGAAGAGCTTCAGAAGATCTCAGGTAACAACCCGAGCTTCAACGTGTACCAGGTCGACCGCAAGACCGACGCAATTGCGACTTGGAATAACTACAAGGATAACGATGGAGCAACTTTCTTTGGACGAGTCAATGGCGAGGCAGAGGCCCTGGTTAAGACAAGAAGCGTCGGTGGCGTGGCAGCCATCAACGATACAGCCTGCAGCGAGACCCTCACCTTCCAGATGAGCATGACCTACGATGGCACAGAGTTGCCGAACTATTAGGAATTCTCCAATGTAGGGCCTCCAGCTTCGCCGATTCAGGGATTCAGGATTGTCTATGGCTGCTGAACATGGGTGTTGCGTTGATTACAGGGCTAAACGTGAGAGCACGGCAGGTACAAGACTACGTCGATAGTAAGTGTAAACAACTGACGGGTTCTACCCCAAGCGCACCCCAAGCGCACCCCAAGCGCACCCCAAGCGCACCCTAAAAGCTCTCAGAGTGTCTTCTGTTGGATGCGGGTGACACTACAATCACCTCAATCGATAAGAGCAACGATATCGGCCGAACACATCGGACACAGATGGTAGCCTTGGTCCTGCATCAGGCAAATCTTACCGATCAGATGACCTAGTCCGCAGGGCATCTTGACTAGTCCATTGTCCGCCTTGACCTCGCCGCTTCTAAGCTCCACTATCTCTACCTCCGTATGTCCAAAGTCTTCCCAGCAGTGAAGACACTTCATGTCCTCTGGCGCAATTGTAGCAATGTCGACCTCTTCGAGCTTACCGACGAACTCTTGAGCATTAATGCATGGGCCTAAATGCCGATCTGATGACGCCACCTGATCTACGAAGCTGGACTCAGCCTCTGAAAGCGACGGCTGTCCCATGAGTTCATCCCACTTTGATAGGAATATATCAGAAGGCAAGTTTGACTTGGAATATTGCTGCCGCTTGGCATGATCCTGTGTGAAGGTTGTGTACAAGTCATCGCGCTCTTTGAGTTATATAAAATAGTCCTCCATGGCTGCAAGAGGGTCGAGGGGGATGTCACACTCCTCTTATAGGTATACGAGCGCCGGTATGCCATCCCATGCGATTGCGTTCCTCCAGCTGTAATGGTGATGTCTTCTGGCGGTTAGAGAGAAGTGTGATCTCGTGCTACAGTTGGACCGCCTTCTATAGCGGCAATAGACCCGTAGCGACGTTCGTAGCGTACCTCATCTCGAAGGTCGTCTTACATATCCGTAATCAACTGATATGCAAGATCGCCGATGTCATCCATCGCGGGCTCATCTCCTCAGTAAGCTACCCTGCTGGACTTCAGTGTATAGTTGTACGTCTCGAGATGTCGCAGTGTACCCGGTAAAGCAGCATCCAAATCACCTTGACTGCTGCAATGTAGTCATGCACCGCGGTGTTATAGCAAAGATTCACTAAATCTATGCACAGGTGAATGTTGCATTCAAAGAATCCGTTTGTGGAGTCTAGAGCGTCGAACCAGGTGCCCCAGGCTGTGCTTGGAGCCAAAGTAGTCTGGCAAACGTTCGAGAATGCGGCTTGGGGTAGCACGGCCGCTTCATCTGCGTAAGGTGACCCCTCGGTTGTCAGTTTGGAGTAGTGATTCATGGTGTATAGTTGGTGGTAAGAAGGTTGAGTAAATTATGTTGATGGAGAGATGACTATGGTCGAGATAGCAGAAGATCGATAGCTTCGAGAATACATTGATGGCATATGAAGCTAACAACAAATGCATCGATATTGTAGAGTCACGCGGTATAACGCCCTCCATAACTCCCCTCTAACTCGCCTTTCCACCACAGCCCTCGAACCACGCTATGCGCCCAAAGATCTTCTGGATGGTTTCGATCAACCTTGGACAAAACTTTCTATAGAACATGGCCCAGATCATTTCTCGCAGATCTTCGGCTCCACAATGTCCTTCCTGCACTTCGGACACACCTTCTCCCCACTCTCCAACATCTTCACCAGACACATATGCCCACAGGATAGCCTGACCGCGTAGTGTTTCTTACCAACATTCTCTGTCTCTGTCTCATGATCACACTCGTACAGCTGACGGCGCAGCTGACGTCTCAAGCTCTTCTGCTCCTCCGTAAGCATAGGCGGTTTCACATCCTCGTCATCAAACTCACCACCAGCTGCAGAGGGCGGATCTGGGTTCGTAATATGCAGCCCTGACATGGCGCCGTTCAGTGTCGGTGCGACTATCTGTCCCACCACGCTATCGTCGCAGAATTGCGACCATCCGTGGTATTCGTGTCTGGTGTCGCTTTCCCAAAGCGAATCGCTGTCCGAAGACTCCTCTTTGTAGATTAAGTCCATGCCAAATTCACCCCAGCAGAATGGGCACGTGCGATCTTCCATGAGGATCTCGTGGTTGACGAGCCACGGAAGGTTGTTCACGAACTCGACCCAATCGACTTTCCGTGTAATGGGGCTGCGGCTGCGGCTCCAAGGGAACGTAGCGTATGTAGAAGATGACGGCGATGCGGACAGTGGACTTTGCTGGGTTTGCGTAGCCGGGAAGTTGTCAGGCGTTTGTAGACACTGGTACGTAGGAAATAGGTGTGTAGGAGAGTAGTATACAGGGTTATACACTTGGAGGTACGGCGGTGGGAGACCGTTCGGTGTTGTGAATTGGGAACTGGATATGTTTACAAGGGTTGGTGGCCTTCCGAAGCGTTTTGTGCATGCGGGAAGGCCTGCGCGTGGAGCTGCATGTGCTGCGGCCATGAACTTGGGTAGTTGCCGTGTTGCGCTTCCGTATGCTGTTGCTGGGGCTGCTGTGATTGCGCAGATAGGAGAGATTCGACGAAATCTTCTTGACCGCTCATGTTGAGGTGGTTTTGTCGTTCATGTCGAAGTGGGTTGTGGTCAGGAAGTTAGTATGGAAATTGAAGTGGACAGTGATTATATTTTTTATGCGCACTTTTGATGGTATGCAGGGCTCGCGGTACCAGAGTATGTGAACATTGTTCGTGGTCCCTGAACCAGCTGACAATATTCAGCCAGGTCTGAACAGAGAGAATCGGGAGGAGTCTCTATTAATGATAACAAATCAAGAAAATACGTGCATGGTATGAGGTTACATGTGGTCATAGCTAGGAGCTCCACTGCCCTTCGAGTTAGGTTCACAGCTATCCCCAACGCAGGGCGCCTACACTGTACCATACTCTGGCGGAGGGAAAGCTTGCGGAGGCGGCCTGGCAAGGATTTGCCCTGGTCCAGCGTCCCCCTCGTCCGGCACGTGGCTGAAGGTCCATCCAGACACCAGCTGAACTCTGTCTTTGCAAATAATTCCCGACCATCCGTTCTTGACGCATTCACCCCAGAGCTCGACCTGCAACTCGTGTTCCAAAGCCATGCCGTAGCTCGAGAAGCTTGGTATCAACCTCTCATCTGTCCTCGATATTCGCAGCTCTGCAAGATTGGCCAAATTAATTCCGTGTAAAAGAGGCTCGCCGTCACCAGTGCTGAATTTCTTGTCCATCAGGGTTTTTGTGCGTTGTGCGCGGTCAATGTGTTCGACTGCACGATTAATCGAATTTTTCGGCTGCGGTACGAACGTCTCGTAGGTAGAGATCACCTGCACGCGTACCCGGCGTAGGAACAGTGGTGGAGGCTCCGGTATGGACGCTGACCGATCAAGGTGCTGCAGTGTGATTTGTATGGGGAATTCTGAGCCCATGACCACCACGCGTGGAGGTGTTGCAAGGACATTGAATCGATAAAAGGGTATCTCGCTGAAAGTTTCAATCCCGAAGAAGAGCTCTTTCTCGACCAGAAAGTCCCTCACCTTGCCAAGTTTGTTGCCCCTCTTCTCTTTGTACTCCGGCAGCAGCTTTCGTGTCCGAATAAACTTATAACGGGACTGTTGTTTTGGTAGGCTGTTACCAAAATCTAGGTTCGGTTGCAGTAATGCCAAGTCGTACTCTGGAGCTGGCGGCATGAATTTCACTTCTTGTCGAATTCTTATCGAAGAGTCCGCTCTTGCCTCTAGATAGTATGATACACCCGGTGGAACAGCCATGTCAGCGTTCATCAACGTGGCACAACTTGGAGGTAGCGGGAAACCCGGCGAATGCTGGAACCGAGGGTGGCCATAAGAGTCTTTGGAATAGTGCCATTTGCGTCCCGGTGGAGGTGTCTGTACTGCCACATGTGGAAACGTGAATTGGAAAGTGAGTTCGACCTTTCCGTCATCAGCCGTGCCTTGGCGTAGGATGTCGTAGTTCTCGCCGGTACCGGCGGACGTGAATAGCTCTTGTTCGAGACGAAAGAACTCAGTCTTGCATCCCTCAAGGTCTTTGTCGTACAGAATTGAGATGCCCTTGAATACGATGCTCACGTTCTGCGGTCTTGTCGTAGGATCGATGCGTACCACGCCATGTACGATGTCTCCAGCAGTGTAGACATGCTTGGCGTCTGAAAAGACATCAATAAACAAAGAATTATGCGCCAAGTTAGTGTGGGAGGCCCCTGCAATCGATATACTTGCGGAACGCATGTCTAGCCACTTTGCTGCAGGTTCGATGTCAAGGTGCAAGTTACATGGCGCGGCAAGGAGAGATGCGGACAAGCTGGAGCTGTCCGTGGACTGGGGTTGATGCGGGGAAGAACGCGAGTGATTACCTATTACACCCAAAAAGGATGCGCACATAGCCTGAAATTACAAGTCAGGTGGCAGCTCCCGTCTGTTTCCTTTGTGCGCGCTGGTGCAGCATCAATGGACTGCCAATGTTGCTGCTGTCGATGCTTGTTTTAGTACCATTGGCTGCTGCTGGCGCGCAGCTGCAGTCCTCGGCACTAACGGCAACGCAAGAGCCTTTGACTTTTGACAAGCCAAGCTGCTGAGACTGCAAGATCAATGAAAGTTTAGGACATTACCTGGATGGGCTGAGTTGACAGATGCGTCGTTGTGATGCTTCGATTGGGGCTGGTGGAGCTAGGGTTTGGTGACGTCTTGGATCGTTGCGGGAAGGCGCGGTCGCGTCTTTTTGAACATCAGAAAGACTCACGACATTTGAGCCATCACCCACCACAATGGCTTCCAACTATACGTGCAGAGCATGCTCACGAGCGCTGTCGAGCCCGAGGTCTTCTTGGCTCCAGGTATGGAATGTTGCTGCGCCTCTACAAGCCAAGCTAATCCGGTCAGTCGAGCAGCAAGACAGCATTGCGCCGAGCGCAACGAAACTTCTCTACGGGTGCGCCGAGCCTATACACCGCGTCGCACAGCCTCAAAGCAGATGTGCGGCCAGAAGCGATCAAGAAGCCGTTCCCCAAGGTCAAGTCCAGCGTCTCTGGACTTGCGAAGAAGCTGCGTGAGAGCGCACCTTTGATGACAGAACCCTACGTTGCATATGGCGCCACGCGAGATTTGATCAAGGAATGCTCAAGGCCTGGAGAATACAAAATCCCTCAGGCACAGCAGAAGGGTGCCGAGATCCCCACCATTGAGAACGGTGTGCACTTGGGCGAAGGTGAAGGATGGTGGTATGACAGTGAGTAATACCTAGCATATGAGCAGAAGCTACTGCACCCGTTGACGGTCTCTTGCTAACGACGTGCAGCCCTCGGCCTCAAACCTACGTTCGCCAACTGGTCGCAAATCACCTTCATCCACATGTATATGCTGCAGGTGCGCTTCAGGATGCTGCCAGAGACTCATGCTGGCACATGGATTCAGCACCTGACGAACCATGCTTTCTACGCCGCAGAAGACCGACTTGTCGTTTGGCACAAGTTCAATGCCAACTCGCTCCGCCAGAAGCACCTCAAGGACATGTTCTCGCAGTGGCGTGCCGTCCTCCTATCGTACGATGAGGGTCTCATCAAGGGCGATGCTATGTTGGCAGCTGCTATCTGGAGAAACCTTATGGGCGCGAAGGAGGATGTCGACTTCCAGAAGCTCGCTCAGATTGTAGGTTACATGAGGAAGGAGCTGAAGAGGCTGGAGAACGCAAGTGACGACGAGGTCGTCAACGGCGCCTGGCAGTTCAAGGGTGACCCAGGTGACGAGGCCAGCCTCGTAAAGCAGCCCAGCAAGATGATGCAGGAGAACACGAAGGCCTAGGTGTGAGGCATGCACTTTGCTGAACTCCCGCGTTGTATCAGAAAGACATTGTATACTATGTACTCCACCCGTGCAGACCCACCTGAATGAGGAATGGGCATTCGAAAGCACTACTGTAATCACGATTACTATATTTGCATCCAATTTCCAGACTCGAGAAACGGTAATACCGGCAACGTTGCTTGCACAATGCCCAGTGATCTTCGGAATCCTGCGGGAGTAGCCGAATCGTGCAACATTAGGCTCGTTCTCGAGTCTTAGTGCAAGTGAAAGATCTTCTTTGTTCGCCGCCATGAAACATCAGATCGCTCGGAAGCGGCTCCAGCTTTTGACACGAGTCTGCTCTGACTCTTGAGGCGTTCGCAGCATCTGCGTTTGCAGACTAGCCGCTGCAATCAGCTGTCGAAGGACAATCGAAATTGGCGACATTGGCCGGCAAGCGTCCGGTCAAGTGGACATTGGCTACGTCAGCGTGGTGTGTGCTGTGAAGGAATACCTGTTGAATGTTCAGCCCTGTGGACTTCACACACCGACAATCTCCGCACTGGCCGCTTGTTTGAGGCTCACGAGTGCCGTGCCTGTGGCTGTCGTTTGGGTCATGAGACAGGCACAAGAAATCGGTGTTTGAGGTGTGAAGACGGAGCGCTGACTCGGCAAGACCCCTGACCAAGGCTGAGCACCCGTCAAACGCTCGCGAGAGGGACGAGGGCAGCGCGGTGTGCTGAACAGTGCTCGTGATGTCTTGCCAGTACGGGAGCCGCCACTGAGCGGCTGCAGGGGCTCTGCTAACCTGCGGTCGCGTGAATAAGCTTGGTGGTTAGCCCCAGCGCTCACTTGGCAGTAGTGAAGTCGTTAGCACATCTCACGCTTCCAAGATGCAGCGTCACCACTCTCGGGCCCTCTTCGCTCGTTCTGTACCGTGCCTGTGCTGCGTTTGTTGTGCGCAATACCCCAGCCTGCTCGCCCTATAGCGTGTTGTCGTCTCGGATTTCAGCCTTTTCCCCCTGGTTCATCTTGCGTGCTCCAGCTTGACCGCTTGCTCCGACGCCTCTAGCCCCGGTCAGACGAAACACCTGCGGCCCCCTCCCACCCTCAGACGCATATACGAATCTCTAGGCGCGCGTTCGTACTGAGTCCTTGCCTGGCCTGCCTGCCTGCCTGCCGCTACTCTGCCTGTCTCCCCTTGCACGCCGCTGTTGTGTTCGCTGCAGCAGTCGCACCAAGTCTTGGAACGGTGAGCGCAACCGACACCTGAATGCGAGCCAGCGCCCCATTCCCAACACACAGCATGGAGCACGACGACGACTACTTCCTCCCTGCGCGCGACGGCCAACAGAGCGCCGGCTCCCAGATCGACTCAGACACCGACATGGCTGCCTCAGCCTCCGCATCGTCATCGCGGGCCGCCATGCTCTCGTCGCCCGTTGCGCACACCCGCAAGCCCAGCAGACTGTCGCGCTCCGGAGTACCGCGCCCCATAATAACACCTACGAGCCCGTTGTCCTCGACCCTACCGCACAATCTGCTGCCCTCCGCACCAGCATCGCCGCCGACGCCAGCGCCAAGTCCCACGCCAACCCAACGCGCACCGGACTGGAGTACGGCCGCCGAACATGAGGACTCACATATCAAAGCCATTCGAGGGGACTTTGGCGACATGAGCAGAGCAGAACGCTTGAGGTTACTAGGCGAACTGCTCAACCTCTGCGACAGCCAAGAGCTCAGCTTTGTCGCTGAGTTTGTAAGCCCGAGGTTGAAGAAGGACCCTTTCCTAGTGCTTCCCACAGAACTGTCCCTAAGGGTACGTACCTTCTTGCTGCCTGGAACCACGTGCGTGCCTTAGCGGCTGACATGCTTGTAGATCCTCGAATGCGTAGACGACCCCACCACTCTTGCACGAGCATCACAAGTCTCCAAGAAGTGGCGAGAACTAGTCAACGACGACGGCGCTTGGAGGTTATTGTGCCAAAAGTACTCATTCAGGCAGCTGCTACCCCACGAGCGAAACGAACCGGACTCGCCGAGCGACGAGATGGATACCGAACAGCCGTGGGTGCAGGATGCAGATCGTGCATCGAGAGCAGACGATACACCTACGAACAAGCATCTGGACGTAGGATCGCCCTGCGCAGCAACCGGGGAGCTCCGAACACGAAGTCTTGACCGTGATGCGAAGAGGACTCCGTCACTGCGCAAGTCGAAAGCCATCACATATCGATCGCACTTCAAGCAGCGGTACATGGTCGAAACAGCATGGCGCAACGGCGGTGTCTGCGATGCACGACAAATCACACCTGATCAGGGTGTAGTGACGAGTCTGCATTTGACGAAGAAGTACATCGTGGTAGCGCTCGACAACGCAAAGATCCACGTTTTTGATACAGTTGGTGATCACCAAAAGACATTGCAAGGACACGTTATGGGCGTGTGGGCGATGGTGCCCTGGGGCGACCTGCTAGTTAGCGGTGGTTGTGACCGCGACGTACGAGTGTGGAATCTGGCTACAGGGTATGATTGACAATCGGTCCAGACATCATACTTGCTGATCTTGGAATACAGGTATCCACAGTTCACGCTCCGCGGACATACTTCAACAGTACGATGTCTGAAGATGTCCGATGCCAATACCGCCATCTCTGGTTCGCGAGACACCACACTGCGAATCTGGGATCTGAAGAAGGGCATCTGTAAGCACGTTCTGGTTGGTCACCAAGCCAGCGTTAGGTGCCTCGAGATCCATGGCGACATCGTTGTGTCCGGCAGCTACGACACCACAGCGAAGATCTGGAGCATTTCTGAGGGCAAATGCCTGCGCACCCTCACAGGCCACTTCAGCCAGATCTATGCGATCGCTTTCGACGGCAAGAAAATTGCAACAGGCAGTCTGGACACAAGCGTCCGAATCTGGGATCCAAATGACGGGTAAGTTATTTGTGACACTACCAACGTCCTTTTGCTCACGCGTGACAGCAAATGCTTGGCGGTACTACAAGGCCACACCTCGCTCGTTGGACAGCTGCAGATGCGCGACGATATTCTCGTGACTGGTGGATCAGATGGCTCGGTTCGAGTCTGGAGTCTTGCAACATACCAGGCCATCCACAGGCTTGCGGCACATGATAACAGTGTCACTAGCCTGCAGTTCGATAAGACAAGGATTGTCAGCGGTGGCAGCGACGGACGAGTCAAGGTCTGGGACCTAAAGAAGGGCACACTTGTTCGAGAACTCAGCACACCTGCAGAAGCAGTCTGGAGAGTTGTCTTTGAAGAAGAGAAGGCTGTCATCATGGCAAGCAGGGGAGGGCGCACGATCATGGAGGTAAGCTTGAACAATTCTCACAGCATATGTACGACCAAAGACTGACCTGAGTAGGTCTGGGACTTCTCCCCACCGTCAGACGAGGACTATGATACCCCACGTTCCGGCAGCCCAGCAAGCATGCCTGACCATCTCGACATCGAGCACCCTCGTCCACAGTCAGCCATCTTACCTCGCACAACACCACTCGTTCAAGAGGTCGACGATGCCGCCGACGTTACTATGGCCGACGCTTGATCGATGTTGTACGACTTTTGAATAATTTACGAGACACATTTAATGCTTCTTCGAAGTTTTGGCACTTTCAGGTACAAGGAACACGACCGATAAGGCCGGCGCTGGATAGCGCTTCGGCCATGCACCACATCATGTCGATGTCACCATCACCATTATTATACCCCACAGCGCCGAGTCGCTACACTACCTTCACGCCGCATCACCTCGGACGCCGCATATGTTGTTGACCACGCGGCGGACGAGCATCACCACACCACATACTTTGCATTCTGGGCGTACCATATCATAGCATATATCATTACCATCTACCCTAAGCGACTGGGCAACGAGGTTGGGAGGCACGGGAATTTGTTATTTGGCATCTGTTGTTATGGCCATATTTGAGCCGACCCTTGCAGCGGATCTAATAAGGATGTTGGATCATGATTTGTTCGGTTTTTATGAGAGTCGTAATGAGCGACATGGCGATGGGTAGGATTCGATCGAACTGGAAAAAGTTCGCGATTGGAGTTTAGGTTGGGTAGACTATTGAACATTCATCACTTCGTACTGACCCTTCTTTCTTCCGTTCTTCCTTTTGCGAGTCACTCCTTCTCTTCGTGTATTTACCCCCCAAGCTTTGGTCCAATGGACTAAGCTTGGGTATTGGACGCCTTTCACACACGTCGCAACTTCACATCAAACATTCTGTGATTGTCGCGAGCTCAGCTCAGCATAACTATACCAGGCGAGCTTAGCAGCTGTACCTCTAGACCTTACAAGCGACGTAGCGCTGCTTGTAACACTTGTCAGAACCCGTAGACGGTTGGCACAAGGTCGGTATAGGTATTGGTCAATAGAACGAGACAATAGATGGAGTTGGGCTACAGGTTCATTCAGTAGACTGTAGACTGTTCGCTAAGGAACAGTCTTAGGACCAGGGACTGCATAAGTACTATCTCAGCTCCACCGAGGGGAGTCAGTCCGGAGCCAGGCCTGTGGTGCTGACAACACTTAAGCTCCCTAGCTACAGCTCTAACGCTTATTTAGTGCCTAACCTAAGCTTCTTGCTTATATAGCTTAACTACGTAACGTATATTTTAATTGTATATAGACTTAATTCTATCTAAACCTAGCTAGGACAGTAGTCCAATTCATAGATTACTAGAATAGTGTTACTCAGCTCTTCTTCAGTAATATAGTAGTCTCGCATTCTAAACAGACCTAGTAGAAAGAAAGTCTTTCGAGAATATTTGGCGTTTCTACTACTCCTTGCACGCCCTTCATTAAACGAACACCCATAATTCCCAGTAAGGCAATCCAAAACAGTCATTCGTTCTAATAAATCTCAACTGTCCGTCCCTCTCGTGCCGCCTTGTAATTAGCACTTTGCATTTCCCAGATAGTTATTTCTGGACCCCACCAAGCAATACCTTTCATCGTCTCTATATCCCATCTCCGTCCCCGTCCAGAACCAATCAGTAAATAGCACGAGCCGACAAGCCTAAACCGTTCATTACTCACGCGCCGTAGGAGAAAAAGCCCATCCGCTCCGTCTATGTGACACACAATATCACCAGTTTGTGAGTACGCTTTTGAGAATCCGACATCGAGATCCGTCCCAAATACCCGTGCGCCACTTAAGTGAGACTGGTCCTGCATTGTCCGCAATTCTTGGAGACAGATTCCGAAGCAATCCTCCACCAGACCCGGCGGTGATCCGACGTTCTTCCATGATGCCTCGAAACCCGCCAACATCTTCGAACGATCAGCGAAAGTCAGATTTGTCGGGCGACCGGCAATAATAGCCTCTATATCGAGTTGCCAGGAGCCCTGAGACCTGTCTAACTCTACGATTCTCACCGTAAGGCAAGGTAGTATGTGTTGATTGGGATATGGATGAGATCGCCTTTCCACAAGGGAGTACCGCCCGTGGGTCTGGCACAACGAGCTTTGAGCGTCTTGTAAAGCTACTGGACCCGTCCATACGTATGGCAACCACTCAGAGAAGTCGTGGTTTAACACACGCATTTTCTGTTCGGGCTGGCCCTCAGCTTGAAGGTATCGAAGGAATTGTTCTGAAGACAGTGAGACTTCGTGCTCCAGAGATATCCCTCTTCCTGGTGGCGACAGACATGCGTAGGAAAGGATCGTCAGGTTTGAGTTCTCTGAAATGCAGGCCCAGAGTGCATTTGCGTATGTCTCTTTGATACTTAAAGAGTAGTCGATAGCGATCAGACTCCGGATCGAAGGCCTGAGCAGACTGACTACTCCATAGAGCCTGTCTCTTGGATCAGAGCAGAATAATTGCATGGAGACCATCAGACGCTGAGCCAAAGTTCTGGAAGGGATTAAAGTTAGAACACTTTCCAAGGGGCCCGGTATTTTAATCTTGTGCTTCCAGCAGACAAATCGCAGGAGATTCGTAACACCCTCCGAAAACGCCACTCTGGCCGTATTGACGTATAGAATGATGACCTTTGCCAAATCCAGTTCTTGTACAACCCAGACTCGGTTGAAATATCTTCTTGAAAATAGGGCTGACAATTGAGAGCGGATCTCGATGTTATCGAAGGCTTGATAGCTGCAAGTAACAAGCGCGTGTAGGCAAGCAGAGTAGTCGCGTTCCGGATCAGATATGCATACGTGGACTTCTGTTGCCCTTCGATAGATCTGATCCATCAGACCGACTTGGTGATTGCGCTCGTTGACATTCGATTGGTTGATACATATCGCGTCAACCCAGAGTCGTCTGTGTCTCTCCCGATAGCGTAGCCTTCGGAGTGCAGCCTCGCAATTCTTCGTGACGTAGAATGCACTGCCATCGATGTAGATAAGCTGCATTCTGGCATCGTCGCCATCTTCAGTAGCCCAGGTGTAAGAGATAGCCTCGTACTCGGAATGCTGGAGGCCGGAAAGGACGATCGTGCAGTGTATAGGTCCTGTTTCCGCACCAGGAGACAAGACGACCAACCTAATTATGTCTCCTTGCTCAAGACATCGCAAATCCGTGTAAATGTATTTCAGGCCTTGAGCTTGGGCTTCGTCCTCGCGGAAGCGTGTCTCACCACATGCCAGGCAACTCCGGAGCCCATCGAACTCTCGAACGTCGGCGTGCATGCAAGGTTTCGGCATACTTGCAGGTGAAAAAGATTGTTCTGTAAGTGCAGTAACCGCGAGTTGTGTGGTGAATATTTGGAAAAACAATCTCGAATGGATCAGGCTGATTATGCGCAGGCGCATAGGCACGTGGAAGTGTCAGAATGACAGGATCCTGCATGTGGGGAGGCGCAGTGCAGACTATATTCTGCACAGCCCCATCTCATCTTTATTCAGACGTCTTATGGTTCAAGCGCATTGTATCTTTATGAGAATTATCCTACTGTAACTTTGTTAACTGTCCCTTTCCTCTTCTCGAGCATGTTCACGGTTAGTGTTCAACGTTTCCTGTACCTATGATAGATGATCCAGTAAGTGTTGAAGATGGATATCTATCGTTCGACGCAGTGCGATGTTGATTGGTCATTCCCGCAGTCCAGTAGTAAGGTGTTGCTAGAAAGGGTGATCGGGACGTGTGGGTGGGGCAGGCGAGAGTCAAAAAGGAAGGTGCAATGTAGTACACGCTTTTCAGTCAAATAAACCCCACGATTCCAGTAGTATAGAGAGACAAAGCATACGTTAAGAAAAGCAGAATATAAGTTACTGAGACATTGAACCTGTCTTCGAGCAGTCCGAGAATGCAATTAGGAAACAATGCCGAAGCAAATTTGACATCACTCGAGTCCACTCGGCGCTTCAGGTTACGACGAGCTGCGCATAAGCTTTCTTGTCGTCTTGCCCGTATCTAACTTGGTCTTTACCGTAAGCATTTTGCTCTGGATTCTCTTAACAGCCTTTGCGTCTTGTTATTGAACCTAAACAGCATTGTTGGCAAGGTTTTTTCCATCCACATAGGCACCCGTAGTTTTAGTGACTTAACAACAACAAGTATGGCGTACATTGAACCTCTAACTAGTAGTGTGATTGGAAACACTAAATGTTCCTACTCTACTTTCACATGGATCTGTCACTCTTGCATAACATCATCATGGCGACCAGGGGCGGCGCTGCGTATCTGGTTTAGTTGGTGATATCTTTAGTCCCCCACAATCATGTAACCTAGCTCACGTACTAGCAGACCTTCAAGGCAGCTTTCGCCTGTCAGTCAAGACCTTGGTCTCATTACTGGATTCGCCACAATAGATGCTTTTGCAAGGTTTAGCCGTTCGCTTGCTGTGGTAATCCTCAGCATCCTCCAGTTCCTCCCTAAAGAAGTCAAAACCAAAGCAGAGCATGGAAGTCTAGCACGGGAAGAACAGCAGCTCAAGTGAAAAGGCTAGATGATCGTTGTCTAAGTTCATTCTGCTCTTACTGTGCGAGGTAGCTGAATGGGAAGCTGTGCAGAATCTTGTTCCACTGGTGACTGGGTAGTGTCAATAGCAGCCAATGACATTCCGGCCCGACGTGAAACAGGTCGTGTTCGTGAGGCAGCGATGGTTGAGCGAATCCCGTTGCAGGAAGCTCTTTACTGCAGGCTGGAAGCCATATTGGAATGCTTGAAGTAGTAACATGTATCAAGTAGTGTTTGATAATGAATCAGACGGCAGAGTGTAAGTCGCTTAATAAAGAAGACGACAGGCGAATCCATATGCATGAAGACTACTTGACTACTTATCAGTCAACTTGAGAGGAAACTCAGGCCGGCTGCATGTCCAAACCATTCCGTGGTCCGCTAAACAGTGTTTCTGTTGTATCAGACTGTGTTATGACCGACTTACATCGGAATATCTGTAAAGGCATATTTGTGCACCAATGACTAGGCAGAAGCATCTAGTGGCGAAGTGCAAGTGAAGGCGTTGAGCTGTGGGACCGCATAGATCGTGATGAGGTTCTCGATCGACGCCCACATACCGAGTCCGGCGCAGACAAGGGCACCCAAGCAGTACAAAACGTTGAGAACGTTGATGTACCAAGCCTTGGCAAAAAACCCTCGCACGATACGCCTCAGACCCGAGTCGCTTCGAGCAACTGGACCTGTCGCTGGGTCGAAGTCTCCGTCCGGACCGATGGCGTTCTTCTGGATCATGAAGCCGACATGGAGAAGTGGTGGGAAAGAGTATGTGAACTGCATCGCACAGAGGGCGGAGACAAATCCGACAAAACCTGAGAAAGCAGGAATAGCCCCTCCAACAACAAAGGCAATAGACCAGTAGATTGGAACAATGCCGGCCCAGATCCACTTGCCGGACTTGGTGTACAGGGGCGGAGCATTGAACAACTGCACACCGATACTGTTGTAGACGACTATCAAACCGTCAGCTTAAATCAAATCTGTGTGTACTCTAAACTTACCTTTTAGTCCGATATTACCATAAAGAGCTGCTGCAATCATTGCAGTGACCATCGCCAGGGAGTTTCCAGCTGTCGACCAGTTGTACGGCGAAATGCCCAGGTATGAAGGATTCTGGACGTATTGACCTTGGTAGCCATACATGAACAAGCCGTACAGCATATAGCAGATGTAGATGAAGAACTGCGATCCCCACATAGACCTAAGAAAGTTTCGAGGCTGAGTCATCTCCGCCATGAAATCGAGAAAAATCTGCGTCCCACTGTAGGCATAGACTGCATTCATGAGTCCATTGACGGAGGCCGCGAAGTTGGACTGGTCAGGCAGGCCGGCGGAGTGCGAAACGGGAGGAAACTGGCCGGCGGCGTTTGGCTTTACTAAAGCCGGATTGACGCTGTAACCTGCGGAAGCCGTGTATGCCGAGTACAGCGGAGGTGAGTTGGCCGCGACACCCATTGTGATGAACATGATAAGCAGATTGATCCAGATGGCGAAGTTCGCCAGGAAACCAAACTTCTGCAATGTGCGGATCTGACCGAGCACAAATCCAGCAATCGCCCAGACGACGACACAGACTGCGTAGCAAAGTCGAAATCTGCTTGCTTGGGATAGCGCCTCGCCAGTGCTCACAAGGATAACAGAGACACTCAACAGCAGTTGGAGAGCTTGGAAGGATAGCACAAGATACCGGGCCCATCTACCGTAGATACGAAACGCAAGATCAGCATACGTGCGGATAGGGTATTCATATGAGTCGAGATCTATTCACCGGTAAGCTGGGTGTTGGCCGATGTTGGCTGGGGCTAAAACATACTCATAAAGCAGTGCCACAATAGAGACCCTGAGATGGCGGCCATAACACCAAAAACAGTGTACAGGCCAACTGAAGGTCTGAAGCGAAATCAGCAGTATCCAGGGTATGCGAAGCAAAAGACTCACCCCCAGCCAGTTGTTGCCACTGCGTATGGTAATCCAAAAGGTCCGAGCACGTCAGTAGTGAGCAGATAAAAGACGGCCATGCCAGTTGCGTTGCGCAATGCCTTTGACGCATTAACCCACTCTTCATCGGTGACTGTGAGCCGTCGATTCGCAGCGTTGGTGTTGAGATGGGCCATTTTGTCGTCAAGCTGTTCCTTGCTTGTTTTGGGCGGGAAGATGACCTTCAGCAAAGACACTTTCCGCCCTGCGTCGCTCTTCTCAATGGAATCTTGGTCTGCTCTTGTCTTTTTGGAATAGTAAAGATATTCTTCCATTGTGACAGTGTGGTCGTACAGTTTGCGATGCTGTGGGCGTACATGTCCGTCAAAAAAGGAAGCGCCTCCACTGATACTCAGTCGAGGGTCTACGTCGGCTAGACCACCAACTTTAGCCATTGTTGCGGTGGAACAGAGTGCGAAAGAAGAGCCCAACGAAATTGCAGTTGAAGATCGTGCGAGGTACAGAGTGTCACCCCTCAATTCTAAGGTGCATGTTGCTTTTGAAGTGGGCTATACCGCTGCACTGGGTCGGAAAGGCGGCATGGATAATTCGACGCAATGCGGCATTTGTCCACGCAACATCGTATCTGTTTTACGTCGTAGACTCGCGGTAGGAGTCTCGTGGGTTGACGCCACGAACTAAGTAGCCAATGCCGGCGGCAGCTGGGTCGCGTGTGGCGTTACGCAAGTGCACAGTGCTTCCGAGACCTCCGTTGGACCTTCTTCATGTAGACTAGGAAGAACGTACGGAAACAGCTGTTCGGTAATAGGACGTCGACAACGAGGCTTTTCATCTCTAAGGGACAGGGTAACAAGTCACGTTAGGGTCAATAGTCGTTGGGCAATAAACAAGCCGCGAGTGGCGTGAAGCCAAGAGCTGATAAGCTTCAGGCCCCCCATTGCGACCTTCCACTTGAGGTTAGCATGGCGCGGAGTGCGATGAAGTCCTTTCATACTCGACCAACCTCGAGTTACAGCGGGGTGCATTGCGCGATTGGTATCCAACAACCGTGATTGAGCTGAGCAAATAGAATGGCTGGAGGTTCTAAACGGATGTGGAACAGCAGTCGGTGATTGGCATCCGCTCAGCTGCGCAATACAATCTTGACGTAATCGTGCATCTTGCGCTGCAATAACATGCGTCCGGCTTGCGAAGGGTTTGGAGTTCTTATCACCTAACGCCGATTGTTGCTACGCGGTTGAAAAGCAGTACGTGAGCGTGCAAACTTGAAGGATAAGGGTTTGCAATTCGGTCAACCGAGGATGCGGATGGCGCGGAACAGCGCCGAACCCCGCACATCTTGTAGCTATCCATACCTACGAAAATTCCGAATCTGATATCGTCTGTTCTCATAAACATTCTCTTTGTAGCGAACCAATTCAGCTTCGCATCGCTAAGCCAGTGACTTCCTCCTGCGCACCGGTAACGACCACTCTCTTCATTCCACGCGTAGCCCATAGGACACGGCCCAAGCATCATGAGCTTCATTTGAGTTGCCTTCTCCTCCTTGCGTTGCTGTTCAAGCGCAGCTAGCTCTGTGTCTTTGCGCCTCCTCTCGATCTCTGCTGCAACTCTCTGCTGCTCAATCAAGCGACGTTCCTCCTCTTCAGCTGCTGCCTGCTCGGCTCTGATGAGTTCTTCGATACGCTGTTGTTCTTGAATTTTTTCCTCCTTTTGGCGCTTGTACTCGCGCTCTCTTGCGACCAAGGCATGCTTGTCCCGTTCAAGCTGTTTCCAGACAGCATTGGATACTTCTGGGTCCCGTTTGACCTCGAGGATGGCGTCCATTGGGTCATCGCTCGAACGTGCCGATTTTTGGTCTGCTGGCGTTCACATTCCTCTCTTCAGTGATAGCTGGAGACGCAGCTTTATCAACTAGCAGTTGCGCCTCGCTCTTGGTTTGAGGAGCGAGTGGCTTCGGTGGCTCTTGATGTTGCTGTGATGGATGCTGCGAAGTGCGAAGAGGTAATTGATTCTGGAAGCGGGAGGTGTCCGCAGCATCGTTACGCCTGAATCGTTCCTCGAACGTATCTTTCATGGTCTCGATGATGATATCTTCGGTCAGTACCAGCGAGGTGATGGGAGGCGAGGCAGTGGATATGAGCTTGTTGAAGACGCTTTTGGCGATCGTTTTGACATCGCGAGCGTTGCTGCAGGAATTCAATACAGACAGCTCGGTGAACAAGTGATAAATCTGGTGCTTCAGATTGCATGACGCTGATTTTATGACTGAGAGATCCAATGAACATAACTTAGCGTAATGGTACAACGAGTCTGGTTCGGACTTCGCATATCACAATGGCCTCGGCCTGTTCGAAGACATACAGATCCAGGACGTCAGAGGCTTGGTCTCCGACTTCGAGAAAGACAACATCGACGCTGTTCGCCGACTTGTTGTCCTGCTCAACAAGATCATCGCAGTTGCAACCGCAGACAAGGAGCGTTTACTCGAGGTGTACTTCTCTGGTCATTCCGTACTGGAGATCAGGAGCCAGTATGAGGCTGGTGTGCATGCCTTACCGATGAGTTTGAGGGAGCGATGGGCGGAACAAGCTAAAGATGGTGGGTTGAACTTGAAGGATGAAGATGCAGATCATGGGGCGACGTCTGGTTTTAGTTCGCCGGATGAATTTGGGGATGCGTTTGGAGACTCTGACGAGGAGACAGGTTTCACGGCTTGCTCCGCCGAGGACTGTGGATTTTGCGGTAGATGCACGTGTTGATGTAAATTACACGCCAAGTGAGACGCTGCTTTGCAAATTACCCTTCTGGCGCAAAGGAACATGTAAGAGACAACCGAGAATTACCTCCGTACGCTTCGTATCTACAACGTTTGATATCTACAGCGCCAAAGACTATCTTCAGGAATACATTGCCTTTTTGACCTCGTAGTTTTCACGTTAACCTACAAAGCAGAACCTTGAACCTCTTATCACGACTATGTGCCTAGAGAACAGTTTACGGCGGCTTGCTACCAGCTTGAAATCTGCCAAATGCTAGTATGCATTCCCACTACAAGCGCAGTGCTTACTGTCACATACCTTGCAAAACTCAGCAGGGCCCAGTCCCCCATCGTAGCGCACTCGGGGCCCATATAAGCAGCCCTGTGCTTTTAGAAAGTGGCAACACGTCGATTCTCATTGCAATCTCCATGTCCAGGCTGCGGGCCAGACCCACCAACTCCGAACCCAGGTCTCTCAGCGACCTCATACCGCCTCCATTGCAGCAGACTACCTGATAGAGAAAGCTTTCTGGAACTGTCTTCCGTCCACCCAGATGCGATGCTCACCACTCGCATGCAACGTGCGCCTGTGTCAGGCTTTACTCCACGCTATCTCGATACTTCGAGCACCAGCATTTGTACTTCGTACACACATCGTAGTGAGTCACGAACTCACTGCATCGGACCATTATACACACTCTATCTTCTCGATCGGAGCGAACGGCGCCTCTAGCTCGGTTGGGAACAGACCCCTGGATAGACATTGACCACGGTACTTCGTGATTAACAAGACCAGTGGCATGATTGCGGTGGGTCATCAGAACAGTAACGCGAACGGTTCCCAGAAGCGCGGTTTGGAGACGAGGGATGCTTGTTTTGGTGGGAAGAGTATTGGGTTTTGTGACGCACTCCGAGGCTTTGTTTCTACGCCACGGACGACTGTACTAGTTTGACGTCCTAGAGGATGGGAGAGGCTCATCAACATTGGACCCTCTAATCTGATATGGCACTGTCCTCTCAATACGCCTCAAATATGTCTTGTTCCTGTTCAGAACACATGATAAGCACACAGCGTGGATCTGAGCCTCCCTATTTATTGAGGACGTAACAAGTCATTATATCGCCACGAAGATAATTATCGCATCAATCAACGCGTGAAATGTGAAGAATATAGTTAAAGTAGAGCTCTCTGAGTCATAATGCAGACCGTTCCCACCTAGTGGTTTTGGCGAACATATGGTGATGCCTCTGTAGGCACCCCTCCGCTCAGCTCAGCTAAGAACAGATCCACTCGAGCCCTGCGATACATGCAACTCACCACTCCGATCCCTCCAGCTCCAATTGAACAACTCGAATGGATTCGTCGTTCAATCTGAGTAGGTGTAGTCAAACCTAGTCGCTATAATCGGTTTAGCCCTGTGGCTACGTGGTACCGTATCCGCGGTCGCACAACCTCCATCTCCACCACCCGAAGAAACTCTGCGGCAGGTTGATAACTCTCCAGCTTCTTCGTCCGAATCTGAGTCTCGGCTACGTTTGTTTGTCTGCATCATCGCGCATCGTCACTGCCCAGCCAGTAAGCTTCAGAGCCCCGGCTGGGCAAGAACATATGACCCTGTCTTCCGACTTTAGAGTGGATCGTTACAATTGCACAGCAGGACAGGTTACGGCGCTGCAGAGAGAAGAAGGGTAACTTGGTGCATGTGGCTGACTGTGATTAAGACACCATAAGGCTACTTTGGAAGGTCGCTGTGCAAGGCTGAGCTAACTTGCAGCAGATGACGTAGTTGCAAATGCCTTTGACGTAAGTAGTGCTATTCCAAGGCGATCTGAGCGCGAGAGAGCTCTACGAGATCGTTACAGGTAGTTAATAGGGGGCAATGCGAGAAGCAGGTTGAAGATTCTGGTCGCGAGTGAGAAAGCGAGGCGAGAAGACCGATGGGAATGGAAGCAGCTGTAAGGCGACCGGGACAGCTTCACTTTGTACCTTTGTAGCATATACCTCTGTTGCATTACTTTGATATTGCCTGGGCTGGCTCTTGCCAGCTACTAGCCGTAGTGGTAGTACGTTTTACAATTCAGTCTCCGTACCGCCGATCGCTCGGCGTGGGTATCAGTCTTTGTTCCCTTTGACTCCTTTTGATGTACGAGGCTCGGCGTCTTCGTACTCGCAAACTTCTGCGGAACTCATGCAAGCCACATTGCTTGAACGACGCGTGGTTCAGAAAGGCCCGCAGCCTATCCCAACTTCTCGAGCAGCTTCCTCCTCCTTCGCTCGACCAACTCGTTGTTGACCTCGTCCAGAGTTGGCACTTGCCATCGCACACCATCTCCCGCATCTCCTGGCAGTTCGATCCACTCCCTCTGCACCTTGCCGGGCTTCTCGTTCAGATCATCCGGCAGCGTCATGAAGTGATCCCAAGCCTCCTTCTCCTTCTTTGCCTCGTACGCCAGAAGTGTACCATCCTCCTCGTCCAGGTTGTACCCGTAATACCCTGCATTCACCTTCTGCCTGAGCTCGCTCCTCTTCTCACCACCCTTTCGCGCACCGTCATCGTCCTCCGGCCTCTCCTGGCGCTCGAACAGCTCTTTAACACCCGGCAGCTCCTTCGCACGACCAAAATACCTATACCCCTTCCCACCACCGGGTACCTCTCGCCCCTCCTCATCCAAGACGCGTCCGCCACGCATATAATTCGGGCCGCCCAGATCCCTGATCTGTTTCTCCCACATATACTTTTCGCGCATAGCCTTGTTGATTTCGTCATTGAGGTCGCGGATCTGGTAGTCTGACAGCGCCTCGTCTTGGATCTTGGTCACTTTGCGGCTGATTTCCTTCAGCACCTGGCCGCGCCATTTCTCGCACACGGGGATCGAGGTCACCGAGGTTATGAGCTTCGGGCGTCGTGTGCGCGAGATGTCTATTATGCCTGCTTCGGCGGCTTGCGCTGCGCGGAAGCGGAACAGCATAGAATGCGCTTTCTCGGAGTTGCGCGCCATGGTGAAAGATGTGCGGTGTGTGTATTTGTGGGTGGTGAGCAGGTGGAGGATGCGCGCGATTGTTTGCGCTGAGCGATGAGCGGAGGTAGTGTTGAGGTACGCGAGGGCTGTCAAGTGGTTCGTGCGCGGTGGGTTTCGTGTTTCGTTGATGTTTTACTGCCTGCAGTCGCACAAACAGACCTATCTCGTCCGATTCGACGGTTCGTAATGGTGGTGTTGGGTTTTGTGGGTTGACGTTGTCGCGGTCGAAAAGTTTGGACTGGCGTTCAGCCGCAAGCAGTTCTTGGCGTTCAGCCGCTAGTGCACTTCACTGTTGCTGTGGGGAACATCATAGCACAGAGTCTAGACTCTCCGTCACGTAGCAGATACAACACGTCATCTCAGAGTCGTCATGCTTCCAATTTAGACACTTCTTGATTCCTTTCTACAATCGACATGCGCCAGATCCATGCGCGCTGAAAGACATTATTGACAACAATTGCTTCGGTGAAGAGTTGAGAGTACAGATGCGGTCTAGGGAAAGGAGAGTCATTAAATGCGCATCCTCGGCACTTCACCATACCATCTGTATCCCACATCGATCTTCTCCCTCCAATCAACAACTTGCGCCCAGATGCTCCTCCACCCGCAATCTAGTTCGACCTGCTGCTTCGCGCGGACCCAAACTTCGAGACATAGTCCAAAAGCAGAAACAGCGATGAAGAAACACATAGGAAATAGAGAATGGAACTCGCAATGATTGCTGATACTGATAACTAAGAAAATGGAGACTGTCAGTCAGATTAAACGACTATGGTGTGTGTGTGTGTTGGTACAACAAACACTAGGAGGTAGTTGGGAAGGTAGTGGAGTGTGAGAGGGAGGTTAAGCACCAGCGTTGAAGTTGGAAGCCTCCAAGTCAGTCTGGTGCCGTGTGCGATCATTGCGGGCTTCTGTGCGCGACTCGGTCCGGGACTCGGTCCGGGACTCTGCTCGCGACTCTGCGCGGGTGTCCGCTCTTGAGCTTGACCGTGAAGTCAGGGAACCGATAAATGATGGCCGGTTGCTTAGCGTGCTGTGGCTGTTGTGTCGGTGCTTCATCGAGTGCATGTGTAGGTGCCCTACGTCGTGCCTGCCGTCACAGCAAGCCCGAACATTAACCATGCCTTCGATATCGCGCTCAACGTGATCGTGTATCTCGCGGCTCAGATCCATGGTAGCGGCGCTGGGCTCCTCGAAGGTGTTCTCGTCGATTCGGCTTCGGCGGCTAGAGAATGAGCCACGCATTGCAGAGTTTGGTCTGAGCAAGCTGCTGAAGCGGCCGCTCATGGAGCCTGTCTGACCAGGTTCCGTGGAAGCTGCGCGCTGGGGAGTCACGTGGTGTTGTCGAAGCGTAGGAACCTCGTCACGGCTGAGGGTTGTATTCCGGCTCGTGCGAGACGTGATAGACCGACCAGTCGCGCGCGATGCGCTCCTGTACCCAGCATTGAACTCGTCCTGGATCTCATTTGTAGCTGGAGAGCTGGGTGGCTTCTGCTGAGACTGCTCAGTTTCGTCATCTACCTTTTGACAGAGGTAGTTGAGTGCATTGAACCATGTCTCGTGGCGCTTGCTCGTAGCGGCCGTGAATTTGATGGAGCGGCCTGGAGTGGAGACAAGCAAGCTCTTCTGGTGCAGACCCGGAGGCATTGGGTTGGGGTCCTCAACCTCCTCCACAGATTCAATTGCAACACTCTTGGCCTTCAGCTCTGCCTTTCCGGCTGTCTGGGGGTCTCTATCACTCCAGTACAATGTCCTCGTGTAAGGGTGGATCCAGAAGAAACGGCGATGACGTGTGTCAGACATGCCACCTCCCATCGTCTTGCGTGTGTACTTCCAAAGGTACTCGCCGATCATGGTCTGCGTGATAGCTTGAATCATGCGGGGATCGGTGGCACCTGGTAGCAAACCTGGCGGAGCGAATGTAGGTCCTCCTGCTGTGTTAAAGCGTTGGTCGACTTCAGACGTGAATGAAGAGATCGATGAACGACGGCTGATGGGCGACGAGGCTCCACTACGAGCTTCGCTGCGGTTGGTAGATCGACGACGGGCTCGTGGTGTGGTACCGCCGGTACGACTGGGCGTCAGTGTTGCTGTGCCAGTCCGGAGCGAGGGTGTGGAAGTCTTCTTGTAAGCTGAAGCAGGCACAGCTGGTGGACCCATGATACCAGTAGTCGCCGGTACAACAGGCTGCTTGAGAGCCGCCGCAGCGATGACTTGTTTGTGGTCGGCTGGCAGAGGCGGTGGAGATGCAGCACGCGAGCGCACACTGCCAGAACTGCCAGGGCGGCGAGGAACACGCTCACCTGAGTGCCTCCTGCTGGGCGAGGGAGGTGGTGACAAAGATTTCTCGATGCCAGCTGTGGCGATAGTCCCAGAGTGCCTGTTACTGCTACGAGCAAGCAGCAACTTGTCAATTTGCTCAGCAGACACCATCGTTTGAGTGCCACCGTCGGTCATTACTGAACGTGTTGGCTTCTGCACCGCATTGGTACTGATAGGCGCAAGCGGACTACGAGCGGCTCGGTCGACGAGGGATGTCTGGTCGGATTCCAAGTGCTTATGTTGATCCCATGGCTGTGTCGCCTGCGCGAAGTCAAGCGTCCATGGCGTGGGACCCGCCCGATGCGCAGTGACAGGCCTTGAGGGGATCTGAGGCTCGGTGTGCTGTATCGAGAGATTGGACAAACCCAGTCCGGGAGCGACAACACGGTTTGCTGTGGATGGTCTGCTGGGGGTTGGCAGGAAAGCAGGCACCGTAGGAGACTCAGGCTCGTCACTTCGCATAGTCCTGACGTCTGAGAAGCTTGGAGAGACTATAGTCGGGTGGACAGGCTCAGTGGTTTGAGCTGTAACGAGTGACACTTCAGGCAAAGCCTGTCGTGGAGGCTCACGTGGGTCAGTAGTCTGCGATGAGAACATTGAGAAGCTTGACGGCATTGCTCTTGGCTGAACAGGCTCAGTCGTCTGGGCGGCCATTGTCGAGAGGACTGGCAGTGCAGCCTTGGGAGTCTCGACGGGTGCAGACGACTGGTATGCCAGTGAGGATAGCTGAGGGGTTGCCGGCTTAGGTGCCAAAGGCTCAGTAGCTTCGGAAGCGAGCCACGACAGTTGCAATGACTGTGGCTTGGGAACTACAGGCGCTGTAGCCTTTGAAGCGAAGCTCGACATCTGCAGCGACTGCTGCTTTGGAAGAACTGGCTCAGTCGCCTTTGACGCAAAGGATGACACCTGCAGCGGCTGTTGTCGGGGCGTAAGAGGCTCCGTGACCTGAGCAGAATGCATAGAAAGCTGGTGGGCAACCTGCTTGGGCGCAAAGGGCTCTGTTGCTTGGGACGTGTGCAAAGAGAGTGCATGGAGAGCAAGCCTAGGCACGACCGGCTCTGTGACCTGAGACGAGTGCAAAGACAATTGATGAGCAACTGGTCTTGGCGCAGACGGCGCTGTGGCCTGCGTAGAGTGCAGGGAGAATTGATGAGCCGCTGGCTTCGGATGGTAGGGCTCTGTTGCTTGCGAAGAGGTTGCCGAAAATGTCGACAGCGGTGCCCGAGGTACATCGGCAGGTTCTGTTGAGTGTGCCGAGAAGTTCGACAACGCCAGTGGAGCTTGTCTTCGTGTCTCTTCCGCGTTGACCTCACGGTTGACGGGAGTTGAAGCAACATGGTGAGGTTCTTCCAATGATCTTGACGCCTCCTTCGGGTCGGTCATCTGCGACGCTGCAATACCAGAGGCGACCAGTGCAGCAGGCGCCAAAGCTTTAAGACCGAGTCCGTGACTGTGACCCTCAGCAGGCTCGGTACTCTGGTGTGACATCGACGACAGATATAGAGGTGCGGCCTGTGCAAGCTCCGGCTCAGTGGTGTGACCCGATACTGTAGACATATCGAACACTTGTCTGGGAGCGTCCTTCGGCTCGCTTGCGTGACCGGTGACTGAGGACATGTTGAAAGCCTGACGAGGGGCTTCACGCGGCTCACTGGCGTGTGCGGACACCTCTGACACTCCAAACTGCTGTCTTGGTACGTCCCTGGGTTCCGTCATGTGACCAGACACACTCGACATAGCGAATGAGGTTGTGGGCACAGCCCTTGGCTCCGTATCATGACCAGATACTGAAGAGAGCTTGAAGACCGGTGCAGGCACGAATTGGGGTTCGGTTGTGTGACCAGAGACATTGGAGACGCCTAGGGCGGGTGCAGCAACTGCGCGTGGAGACGTAGCATGGCCTGCGACCGAAGAGAAGTCAAAAACTGGTGCAGGTGGAGCCTGAGGTGAGGTATGTTGAGCATGGTGAGCCTCCATTGCAGAGATGCCAAGAGACGGTGCGGTGGGGATCCGTGGTGACGTATCGTGGGCGGTCAGAGACGAAACGGCCAAGGGTACAGTTGCAGGGGCCCTGGGAGAATACTCATGTCCAGAGATGCTAGAGATGTTGAGCGACGGAGGAGACACGAGCTTCGGCTCGGTGTGGTTGAAAGCGTGCGCCGAGAGCTGAAGCTGTGGCGGAAGTGGCGCCGCCGGACTTGTAACTTTGCTGACCAACGAGGAGAGGTGCAGCTCAGCTGGCCGAGGAGCCTGAGGTTGAACATCATGGATGTTGTGAACGGATGATACGCTCACATGCTGTGGCGTGTCCAGCTCGGTCATCGTGCTGGAATCAACCATAGCCACCATGGGTATAGTTCGCTGCAAGGCTGACCTACCAAGAACGCCCTTCTCCGCTGAAGACTCAGGAGATACAACGCTCGATCGACCTGGTGTGCCCTCAAAGGCACTGTCCGTATCTTCACCACCGCTCAGACCGTCCAGCTCGGCGAACAAGCTCCTGCCTTGGGCAGGTGTGCTACGATTGCTGTTGCTGGCAGAAGAGTTTCTCGCCGTTGGCGGTGTGCCATGATGGAAAATATCTTGAAGACTTCCTCTTGGTGTCGCAATCGATTTACGAGAGCTTGTTGGGCGCCGCAGGAAGCGGGAGGATGAGCTGCGGTTGTGGCTACCAGGAGTGCGCGTGTCCCGCTCAGAGTCGTAATCAGAGTTCGAGGCAGTGCTCTCGTACATATCTCGGTAACTCGTCCCACTCTGCTGGCGCCGGACAATCGCTGGCGATCTGTTACGAATGGTTCCCTGGTTCGATCCTCCCATCTCGGTCTCGGTCAGATCATCGCTGCTATCACCATCAAGAGTCTCAGCACCAGTCTGGAAGGCGTCTGTCTCGGTCGTTGTGCCATCGTCGTTCGCAGTCTCAAAGTCAGCATCAGAGACTTCATTAGCAGTCTCGAAACCTTCGTTGGCGCTGGTCTCAGCCATAGACGTGTAGCCGCTGTGGAAAGCGCCAGGGACCGAGTGATGAGGCCTTTGAGGCTTGCTAGGCGAAGGAATAAGGTCTTGCTCCTCCCACTCATCGTCGTCTAGTTCCATGACAACCTCTTGCTTGCCTTGCCTCAGCGCGCCAAGACGGTCTGGTCGGGCGGGCTTCTTAAACACATCCTTATCGGCCTTCTTGCGCTTGTTTGCGCTGCCGGGGACCTTGGACTCATTACGAGCAACGTCAATCTCATCACGAGCGTCCTGAAGCATGCGCTTTAGTTCAATCTTCTCGGTCTTCTCACGGTGGATGTTGTTCTTGAGCTGTTGGATCATACGGTGGGCGTGCTGCAGGGAGTGCTTGAGGGTCTCGGATTCGAGCTGGCCATGACGAGGCGTAGCTTTGCTTGGAGAAGGTGGTGGAGAATGCTCGGGAGTCAAGCTCTCGCCCTCGTGGAAGCTGGCATCTGGGGAGTCTTCCTCAGGAGAGTGGTGCTCGTCGCCTCTCATTCGATAAGCAACAGCCTTTGCGAGCTCCTGATTCTGCGTGGCTAGATCTTCGACCTTCCGCTGGAGAGCATTGCGTTCAGCCTCTCCCATGGCCACATTGCGTCGCAGACCAGATAGTTCCGTCTCGTGCTGCTTGACCCTGTTAATGTGGTCATCGTTTAACTTCGCGTACAATCCCTTAAGCTCCTCGAATTCACGTTCTAGAGCGGACTTCTCGGACTTGGCCAGGTTCAAGGTATAGGTGAGACGATTCTCCTTGTCGGCTGCTGATTTCGATTGTGCCTCGAATTCGCGAACTTGAGTCTCCAAGCTCCAGTTGACATCTTTCAAACGTGAATCGCTTTCATCGAGAGCGCGCAGACGCTGGGACAGGCCTTCCACCTCAATCTCTAGATTTGCCCTGTCCAATTCAGCAGTCTTGAGCGACTCTTCTTTGTCAAGCAAAACCGCTTGAAGCTCCTTGAGTTGCGACAACAAAGATGTGGAGATCTCGGTGGCCAGATGGATGTCCTGAATGCGGTTCGGCTGCTGGTTTCTTTGCTTGCGAGAAGGAACGCTAACTTTTGTGGGAGAGCTCATGGCCTCGCTGGCGTAGACAGAGCTGCCATTGAGATCGGATTCGCCGCTGGGCACACGGGACTTGGGCAGGAAAGCACGAGCTGTTTCCCGTCCAACCTCGTTGAACTCCTTCTCGATTTCGGCCAAGCGCAAGCGCAACTCAGGGCCGATATCATCGTCTGCCCGTTGTCCCTCAACCTCTTTCAGTCGTTCTTCCAACTCTTTGCGCTGTTGCACAAGCGCATTGCCCAGCTGTGAGGTTTCTTGCAGACGGCGAGTCGTTTCTGAGAGGTGCGCCTCCAGCGCCCGTTTGGCTTGCGCTGGAGAGCCATTAAGGTATAGCGAGAACTGCGAGTTGTCGAAGGCCGAATAGCGCTGCCTGTGGCCGTCTTGCGTGGTAAACGGGTCGAGCGTGCTGTAGTCGTCCACCACCAGCGCGCCGGGCGGTGGATTCGCGGTCGTCGCCATGCTGTGTTACACAGGTTCCGCGCTCACTGTTCCATCGCCTGGTTGTGGTATTACAAAGGTACAAAGGTGTAAAGGAGGTATGTCCGATTGAGGTAGTCTAGGCAGCGAACGCAGACAAAGAGATTGTGGGTTTGACTGGGCGAGATTGTCTCCGGATTGCGCCCAGTGAAGGGGTCGCTCGACTGTTCGGCGACGCGTGAAAGGCAGGAAAATACACAAGAGCTACTGGGACACGTCGGCGTCGCAGGGGGGCATCGCCGTCGCTAGCGGTCCACAACTAGACTTGGTAAAAGAACAAAAGAAACAGAAAGAGAGAGGCCACGGGGGCGCGAAGTGAATGGCGAGGAAGGAGGTGGGCGGGATGCGCGACAGGTGGAAGCGGGTGTTGTGCAGAGACGAGATGAGGTGCAGTCTGTGCGGCCGCTAGCTGCCAAAACAGACAGCGGGTGAAGGCGTTGTCTTTAGCTGATTGGCCTGTAACCTTCACTTGAACGCATCTAAACTATCGATAAACAATGACCACATCATCTCACGCGTCGTGCCCCTCACTTCCATGTGCCGAGCGGCGCGGTGCGGACGCGACTGAGCTGCTGACGGCTGTGATGGACTGTGTTGAGGCAACCCCCGCAATCAACAAATATGCATAACAGAGGGTATCCCGGCACGTCAAAGGGGCTCAATGACAGCACACCACAACATCACGTGGAGCTGAATCATCGACTCGAGACCTCGGGACTCGTTACATGGACAGTACAAGGGCGAGACAGGTGTAATCGGGATCTTGCGGCACCCAAGGTCGTCCGCCGTGCCTATTGCACGTTTGTTGACGTGGTGCGACCAGGGTCCAAATTCCAACCACGCCCAAGACCTCACCTACTCAGATAACATCGGTCGCAGCTTGCGCAGCCCCAAAATGAAGCCTTGAGTGCTACGCTCGGTCGACTGGCTAGGCTACAATGATTCACAAGATCTTTCGAGCATACTGCTTCTGGCCCTGGAGAAAGAGTCACGTATTCGGCTGTTGACGCTCTTGCCAGGAACTTTTGGAAACCCATTGCGTTATCATATCACGGAACATGATAACGCATCTACGCCGGCTTGCGATGTTTCCTCGTATACTCGGGTTGCCAAAATCTCCGTGGGCCCTTTCAACAAACATGATGGACTGTTGACAAGCGCCGATTAACGACGTGTGACGCAACGTGGTAGCACTTGGCTCGGAACAACAGCCTCGAGAAGTGATCCAGTAGCCGAATATCCAAACAATCTATTCATGGCTTTTTTTTTTCTTTGCTTTTTTTTTCACATGTTCAGGCTGTCGAGAAAGCATGTGCAAGCGCTCTCTGGGTTTCGTCGCGCATGTTGCGCCTGTACATGTGACGACAGTCGTAGAAGGCAGGTCAGAGAGGGAGTTTCTGTTTGGAGCGGCGGCAGACTTCCGCGATGACCGGCACCGCACCGTTGCAGATCCTTGCATGGCGTCTCGTGGCTAGACCGGCAGGCCAGTTTAGGCAATCTACATTATCACATGGTCTTGCAGTCAGCGAGATGTCGAATTGATCGGGATCGCTGATCAAGGTGTCGGTTTGTTGAGCGCTTGGGAGGCAGGTCGTCGCACACGACGAGTCTGTGAGGGTCGACGCGTGTAAGTGCAATCCGTACGGGAACATGTCTGGAATTATGGAGCCGCCAGTCTTCTGGAACGACGGAAAGATAGAGATGCCCCACCGCCGGTTGTTTAGCGAGGCTGCAAGTGGGATGGCGCGCAGATGGAGGGAGGTGGTTGTGACCGCAAGTCGAGCGAGCCCCTCGGTGAGGGAGGGAGGAAAGTTTCTGCTGGGTCTGGCGGTGTTTTTTGCTTCTACACTGCTGGTGGTGACTTGTCCGTTCCATCGCTGTTCGCTTGCTCGCTGCTCAATACGGACCCTGTGCGTGTCTCGAGTACTATCCACTATCCAGAGGCTGCCGCATTCAGGCTATTGCGTGCTGTGACTCGGGCGCTCCCATCGACCGCGCAAGTTCCGGATGCGTCCATTTGCGCCAGGTACGCTCTCCGGCGCCGCGCGCAGGCAACATGCCCGCGATGGGTTGAGAGCAAAGACAACTGACAGGCCGCGTGCAGGCGTCGTTTCGCACATCCATTCATCGCCCATCACCTGAAGCGCGCCCTGTGCTGTGGCTCGGCATTGTCACGGAACCGGCCTTGCCTGGAAGACGTCCATGCACCTTCACGCGACCGCGGGACTGGCGGCCGAGGTCCCAGGCTTCTCGCAGGAGCAATTGGACTTGCTCGCCCGCAGCGTCGAGGCGCGCCGACTGCAGCTCGAGGAGGACATCAACGCCTACATTGCGCGCAAGCAGGACGAGCTGCGCCAGCATGAGACCGAGGTACGCGCATGCTGAGTTTCTGATTCTGTGTCTGCTTCTGCTTCTGCTTCTGCATTCCGGCGACTAACCCGGCCTAGCTTGTAGAGACGCTGCGTTCGATGGTCTCCGACGAGGATCCCGACGCTGCTTCGAACGCTTCGACTGCTGCCTCGAGACGCTCCAGCGCGGCGTCGGTCGAGAGAACAGAAGACACGGCCCCGCCAGCACAACCGCAGTCGCCAGCGCACGCCGCGCCCGACGAGCAGAAGAAGCAGAAGAAGCACGGCCGTGTGCACAAGCGCGAGAAGGAGCTGTACGGTCTCGTCACCCCCGTCTTCCTCCCGCTGCTCGACGCGCGCGAGTCGACCTCGCCCGAGAAGAAGCCCGCGCCCAAGCATGCCGACGGCGCACCAAAGACGACAATCGACGACATGCCCGCGGACACGCCCACCAAGGAGCGCTCAGCCTCGGAGCCCATCAAGAAGCGAAGGAGCTCGATAAAGAAGAAATCCGCCCTCCGCCACAGCAGCGCCCCGCGAAACCGCAAGCGCGTCTCCCTTGTCATCGACGACCAGGTCGTGCTGCCTAGCGACATGATCCAGGAGCCCGCCCTGACCTCGCCCGGCAGCGAGACCACGTCCGCGACCACCTCGACCGCGAGCCTCGACGACATGATCGACCCGCGCCTGACCTCGGACGGTCCCGTCTTCATCGAGCACAGCGACGCCGTGCACCACAGCCTGCCGCTCACCATGGCTCCCCAGCCGAAGACGAGCCCCTCGAATCCCCAGCACCGCCCTTCTCGACCCCGCGCCCGCGCCCGCGCCCGTGCTCACAGAACCAAACCACTCCCCACCCACGAGCCCCAACGCAAAAAGTCCATCCATCCCCTACGCCCCGCCCTCGTACGCAACACGCTCGTTCCTCGACCCGCCTCCGGACCAGATGCAAATGGACGACATCCCCACCATCGCGGGGCCAGACCCCATCTACCCCGACGTCGACGACCCAGAGGATCAATCCACATCCCGCGCCGTCTCGCACCAAGACGAAGGCTTCCAGACGTACGTCGGCGGCCTCTCCGGCTCGGGCGTCGACGACGTGAACCAGGCCGGCAGCGTGGGGTATCCAAGTTCGCTCGGCGCGAGCTATCTCGAGAGCTACATGCAGGGGCGGCCGCTGAGCGTGCGGATGGCAGCCGCGGAGCGCGAGGGCGACGAGAACGAGTTGAAGAAGCTGAGGGGCCTGGAGGAACGGCGGAGAAAGAGGGAGAACGAGGAGATGCTGAAGCAGAAGGTGGACGAGGACGAGGAGTGGAATGCACCTGCGCCCCCTGCGAAGGGCAAGGACGCCGACGACGACGATTTCATGGGCAGCATGGATGATTTTTGAGTACAGCGGGTGTGTTCGAGCCGAGACGTCGACAGCGCCGCGACGAAGTTGTAGAAGAGCTGCTTTGGAAAGAAGTCAACTTGAAGAGTGGAGAACCAAGAATCAGAGGAAGACACGGGTTGGCCGTTACACACCCGTTCTCTCGCCCACGCACGACGATGTAACGGCGTTGGGCGATCCTCTTAGACTTTATCACCAGCAAGACGGAGACAGCCTGATTTTGTATATAGGATCACACGGGCGGTGGTCGAAAAAACACCTTCACACCTTCACACAATCACGCAATCACGCAATCACCAAATTTGTTATGAGTATCGCATTGACAGTAATGACAGGCTGGTACACAGACATATAATAACATCCACCCCAGCCCGACACCACGCCCACCTACGACAACCACCTCTCATCCAACCCCTCAAGAAACTCGGCGTCAACCCCCACAAAGCTCCGCCAGAAATCCACCTCCAGCCGCCACGGCTTCGTCTGCACCGCCCACGTCGCGCCCTCGCTGAACCGGCGACACTCGCGCTCGTCCTTCCCCATGACGATGACCAGGTCCTTTGCGACCCAGACCTGCTTGCCCCAGACGAACTCGTACGGCTGCAGCCGCAGCGCGAGCTGCTGGTGCACGCTCCACTCGCTGTACGGCATGTCCTTGGGGATGAACTTCCAGTCCCAGCAGCGGCCGCGGTCGTCGAGGAAGCTGCACATGGGGCGTCGATTGACGGCGAGCATGAGCGGGTAGAAGTGGGGTGCGGACCAGAGGCGGAGGGCGGAGAAGCGCGCGTGAGGGAACGAAGATGCGAAGGACTTTACTTTCTGCACGATGAAGGAGCGGTCCAGCGATGTCGGGTCCTGCAGGTGCGAGACTATCTTCGCCAGAGGGATCCCGACGCGGTAGTCGATGTACATGTCCGGCTCGCGACCGCGCTCGGCGGCGCACATGGCGACGCCTGCTGCGCTGCCGCCGTACGAGGAGCATATCACGCCGGCTTTGAAGAGCTTGATGATGATGCGGCGCAGCGCTTTGCGCCACGCCATGGGGTATATGTCGTCAATCGCATCGCCCGAATGCCGCTTGTTCTGCTCCAGCAAGGCGTCCCAGTCCTTCCAGAATTCCGCGGGCATTGTTTTGTTGCTCCTGTACGTGCGTCGGTCGGGGACGTGTTTTGCGCGCTCGGCTTGGTCAAGCAGTTTGGTGTCGCGCCATGGCTCGCCGTGTGGAGAGGCGCGGAAGGCGGCGCCCGAGTAGAAGACGGCGATGGCGGCATACGCGGAGAATGCGTCGTCGCTGATGCGGCGCTCCTCGCGGAAGAGATCGGCCATTCGCATTGTTTTGCAGAGCTCGAAGGGCGAGGGGTCGAGGGTGCCGTTTTCCATAACGAACATGTCCATTGCGTCGACCATGTATTTGTGCTCGATGTACCGCTTGAGAGCCGAGGGCTCAGCGTCGCCGAGGTGGAAGCTTTGTTTGAAGACTGTCACGTCAGCTATCTGCATGTTCGCCTTAGCGCTGGGTCGTCGTACCTTTGCTTTTCTGGCGGTCGATGTGCCGGTAGAAGTCAGCCTCCATACCCCAGTCGCTGTGATCATACTCCTGCAGAGAACGCAGGGCAAAGCGGCAGCATCCCATCAACTCCACGGGATCTTTTCTGATGGCTTTTGGCAGCATCTTTGCTCTCTTTGACTCAGGGTCACGTAGTATAGGTATGAAGTAGTCTGGTTCCTTGATCACCATCGACTTGAACTGCTCGATCAGGCTATCGACGGCCTCTATAGCGCTGTCACTTTCCCCAGGGTTCAGCTCGCTTCCATGGACAAGTTCGTAATCGTCGTCATCACTCTGGTCTTCCCAATCCGAATCACCATCGTCTTCGGCTTCGCCAAGGTCAGTGCCATCAGACGACTCAACTTCGTCATCGGTATCTAGGTCTTCGGCGAACCTGCGGAAGTCGACGGGATCAGTTTCGAACATTTCCATGGCACTTGGAACGTGGCGGTAGAGGTCGTTGGGCAGTAGTCCCGTGTCTTCAAGCGGAAACAAGATCGCGTCCTCCAACTCGTCAGCTTCGGTGTACTTGTAGCTGTCTTCGAAGCCTTCTTTGCCGAAGCCTTCTTGTGGAGACCACGACCAGGCCCGCGCGTTTTTGTCGAGCCCATCCCAAATACTCTCCACCTTTTCGTCTAGCTTGATACTGCGCACACGCTCCGTGACCGGATCTTTTGTCAGGGTTTTGAGGATTGGACCAGCGGTGGAGAACATATCCTTGAGCTCGCGCACTCTCATTGCACGAGTGAGCACCTCCTCAATTTTCCGCTGCAAGATGAAGAATGAGCGACCGGGGCTGGAATCCCAGATGTACACATCGTAGAACTCTTCAAATCCGAAGTGCCACTTGCGAGACTTGTCCATCGCCTCGAAGAACGTAGGTCCGACTTCTCCGACAATTTCATACTCGTTCCTGCTCGCACGTCCCCAACCGCTCTTTTCGCGGAGGAGCCATAATTCATCTTCGGGTGGGGAGATGAGGACGCGGCCTGTCTTCGCATCGCGAACGAGCGCACGCAGCTCCCACGATTCCATGGCAAGATATTGGATGAATCGCCGACTGACAGGGTCATCGCGCTTGATATGACCGCACACAAAGTTCCTCATTTCTGTGTGCTGATGTGCCCTGCGAGTCATTCCACGACTGCCTGTCTGAAAGTAGTTGGTGACAGATTCTGCTTTGTCTGCATGGAAGTACGGTATGAAGCCTAGTTGGAGCAACTGTTGTCGCGCTAGATCGCCGATAAACTTCGTCCACTTCGGTGCTGGAAAGTAGTGGTACAGACAGAGGATGTTCAGCTCAAAGAACTCATTCCAGTTACGGCAGAGCTCGACTGCGTCGAACAGATCGGAGTCTTTAGCGATGATGGAGAAGTGAAACCAGCCACCCCGAGTAAGCGCTTTCTCGCTGGGGTAGTTGTACATGTATCGTCCACAGATCTTGATGCGGGTTCGCTTGCGAGTGTACTGACTCTCATCTGTAACCTTGCCGAAGTCGACAGCGCCTGCCTCTTCGGTGAATGGGCTCCTTTGTTCCTTGCTGGCTTCCTTCGCAGACTTCTCGCGCTTCGTCCTGTAGTTTTCAGGCACTTTGCCCTTCTTGAACTTCAGACGGTATTTGTCTGGTGCCTTGTAGATGTCACGGTAATCATCAGATTCCTTCTTCTCTTCAGGTTCTTCAAGGTCTTCGATACCGTCTCTTTCGCGGATGAAGTCGGCACAAGCATCGCGAACATCCTGCAGCACCGGCCGCTCCAACTTCAGGCAGAGGTCACGAAGGTTCTCACGTGTGACTTCTTCCTTGCCAATGAAGTCTTCAATGCTCTCGGCCTTGAGTGCGGCGGGGAGCAAAGTCGACTGCGTAAGCAACAGACGGCAGAACAAGAAGTTTTTGATCTCGGCGACCTCGTCCAAAAGCTGCTCGATCTCATCATCGGGGATGACGGGCGTTTGTGCATCGTACCCGGTGGGTCCAATGCCTTGGACGTACCAGCCTGTTGCGCGCTGAAATCGTACAGGCTTGCGGAGACGTTGTCGCATCTTGCCCCTCGTTTCCATCTCGATCACATTTGCGCCTCTACCTTCTTCCGTCTGCAACGTGGGATCTCCCAACTTCTTGTTCTCTGCGTTAACTTTCTTTGCCCTCTTTTTAGCACTTTTGGAAAGTGCTTTTGCAGGAGCAGCCGATGCGGACGCGTCATCTACACGAGGGACATCGAATTCAGTGGGCGCATCTTCTGTCGCATCGTTGGGCTCTTGATCTTTGAGCATAAGAAAGTACTTGATGAGCTCGACATAGTTGTCTCGCTCATAGCCGTATACGTCTTTGATCGGATCCCAATCATCCTGCTCTTCCTCGGACATGTCAGAGAGACGCTGCTTGTAGGTCTCATCCAGATACTGCTCTTGCTGCTTTTGAGCTTCCCTAGCCTGCATTTCGCGCTGCTGGCGCTTGAGTTCTTTCTGATGGCGCTGGAACAACAAAGACTCGAGCTTGACTTTCCTCGACTCAGTTTCGCCTTCTTTCTCTTCTTTGGCTTGAGTCTCTTTGACCCAGTTGAACCACTGCTTTTGCTCGTACATGACGGCAGCTGCGCGTTTTCCGAGCTTCTCAAGTGCTTTGGTCATGTTTTGCTTGTCATTAAGGAGCTTGTCAAGATACTTTTGGTGGCCATAATCATTGTCGATGGCGAAGAAATGGCTGTGGTGCAGCTTGCGGGCTCGGACGACGCGGTCCAGCAACTGGTAAGTCTTGAAGAGATAGTCATAGAGATTCTTTAATGTGGCTTCGTCGTTTATATCTGCGTAGTCATGGGACACTATCGACCCCTTCTTGCCGATGAAATATGATGGCTGGTTGCCGGGCAAGGAATCGAGTTCTGCATTGCGTTTTTTGTATCCGCGGTATAGAGCTGTTCAACGTGAGACTGTATTAATAGCTGGAAGGATCGCATGTTGTAGAATCGGGTTTACGCCGGGACCCATGGTCGCTTACCTTGACATTGACGCGAATGGAACGCGCACAAACGTCCGTCAGCAGATGTTGCCTCCTTATCACAGGCCGTCTGTCCACTCAGGTCAGACAGCAACCGAGCACGACAGATTGAGGCCATCATGCCGGTAGATAAGAATAGTAGAATGTTGACGTTGGTCAGAATGGAACAATCGTTGCTGGACGGGTAAGTACTGCGGGACCCCGCGCACGCTAGTGTCAACTCTAAACGCGTGGTCTCGTGAATATCCACGGTTCAGCTTTTCGCCCTGTGTAGGTGGATAATGCTTAAGCTTTCACATATCTGTCTTGCTGGTCTTGGAGTTCGAAATACGTTATGGTCACAGAAGGTCGGATTGCAAATATTGCTGCAGTGCCTTGTAGATGCTCGTATTTATGAACCAATTCACATTGTATTGTAGATTGGGGGATTGCAAAAGCTCCATCTGATCAGCTGTAGCTGACGGGTATCATATGTTTCGATCTACTATGTATCTAATATCATGCTCTAACAAGAAACTTCTTCTACGACTCCTCGTTTTCCTTCTCCTCCGCCTCCGCCTCCGCCTTTTTCTTATCCTCCCATTTCTGCTTCTTCTCCAACAATCTCTGGAGATTTTTCGCGCCGTTGAAGACACCATACGTCTTCGCATTACACGCTGCACACGTCGGGTCCTTTCTGTACCGCTTGAGCGCACACGCTTCGCAGAAATAGTGACCGCACTTTGTGACGATGGGCGATTTATATGGCTTCTTGCAGATTATGCAAGCAAACGGTATCTTCTCCAGCAGCGCGAGGTCCACGCCATCCTCATCTTTCTCCTTATCGTCGCGATTCGCGCTCGCGACAATTGTACCACCCGGCTTCTTCCCCTTCGTGCTCATCTCCCACTCGCGATCCAGTTTCCACCCTGCGGCGTAGTCTTCGCGCGCGTGTAGAAACTTGCAGTTATCGCCGAAGCCGCAGAAGCCAGTCTGTTTGTAATCCTTACACACGTCGGGAGTGTAATCGGTGACGGTGATCGTGCGCACGTTGCTGCTTGATTTCTGAGGGCCGACGAACTTCGGCGGCGCGTCGGGGTTGCGGTCGATGAAGGATGTGGGCTTGCTCGAGAGTGTAGGGTTGGTGCGTGTGCTGCCAAGCAACTCTTTCGCGTTCAATGCATCGTCTCCTTCGAACCAGTTGGATTGTTTTGTGGCATCGGAGCTCGCTTCAATGGTCGTGGAGCGGTTGGCGGCATACTGTGTAGTGCCTTCCAATCCTGCTGTGCTTTGCTTCTGGTCTGCGGTCGAAGCTTTCAAAGCACTAGAATTCGTTTTGCGACGTTTTACGACGCGCCCGTCTTCGTTCTCTGCTTCAGAGCCGGAGGTGAAGTCGTCCGAATCCGACGGTGGCGGTGGTGCGATCTTGCGGGGAGCGGCTTTTGCGCCGCGCTTCTTGAACTTTACGACAGGTGCGTCTGCCATGTTTTCGTGTGCGCGGGGAATGTGCGTGAAGAGACGATAGAGAGGGCGTTTTTGAGGGTGCGCAATTGCAGCTCTATGAATGTGTTCTGGCGCACTGGAAAGAAAGTTCCATGCTGGTTGATAATCCGGGGAACTCGGCGCGGCGCTAGAGTACGCGCCACATCTAGAGCTTGCGCCACATTACGCATCTTACGACGTAAGACTATTGCTTCTGCAACATGCTCTGGGTATTAGATCTAGCGCTCTGTATATTTTTCCAAATGCCGCACAACGAACTATTGTTTGTGCAGACCCTATATCTCGCCACCATATGTATAGTCCTCTGAACCGCGCTTGGTGAATCCATAATCTGTGCTGTGTCGAATCATCTCTCTTCGGAGCTCAGGTGTCTAAGAGCTGGTCAGCAGTTATTTCCAACATATCTCACATATAAACTCACTCGTTCGCTAACTTGTTCGACCCGATTAACGACGCGGTCAAGCAAGCTCGTTAACTCCTCGGCCACAAACTTGGGACTGTCTTTCTGTATAAAGTGTCCACAGTTAATCGCGATCAGGGGCCCAATAGCTTTGCCCTCATCGGTGATGCGTGTAAGATCCGAGTTGTACGCTTGCCAAACGGGGTTCGCGTACGTCATTGTCAGTACCTTAGGTGTGTGCAACGAGCCCTGGTCTGTGTTTGGGAAATTAGCTTCAGAGTCAGCTTGTGCGATCTGAGGGCTTTCGTGCGCACTTACATGATTGTTCTGCAAACGTTTCCCAGTCGTGGCCTACGACCGTCAGGTATGGGCCTATGCCCCCCCAACCTTCGATTTTTGGTCCGTCGGCGTCTGGTAGTAGGGTGGCAAGGTTCCGTCGCGATAGGCCCTCCATATTAGGCACCTCGGGGTGGAACATGACCCTGTACTTCTCTCTGGTTTCTCTCACTTCTTCCGCCGTGACACCACCTGGCAGAGAATTCGTGTCGAACCCGGGAGCGTCTGGGTTGGGCCATATCCTGGTGTAGTCGGAGTTTGCCATGATGCTGTCGAGGAACATCATTCCGACTACTGTTCCAGGATATGTCTGGGCAAAAAGCCTTGCAATGGCGCAGCCGATGCTATTGCCCACGAACACTATGCATGGGAACTGGGATGGGCTCGATCTTGTCAAGTGCTCTGTCCATATCTGTAGAGTGAATTGTCTCAGGTCTCGAACGGCTGACATGACATCGTGTCCGTGACATGGTGGAGGTTCTTGGTCGTTGGGATCGCGGTCTGAATCTCCTTGGCCAAAGCGGTCATAGCTCAACAGAGCAGGATAAGGAAGGCCTGCCCGGACTCGCTTCTCCAGAAAGGCGTTGATGCTCTGGTCCCAAGAGCTTCTTGGTAGCATCAGACCGTTCAGGAACACTATCAGCGACTGTGAGAACGGGTTGTTGTAGCCTAGTTTTGGTGCTGAAGATGCTGGGTAATATGTGTAATGTATCTTCGCCCCGTGCTTGCCCTCCAGCGGCATGGCTGAGATCTCTGGCTCTGGAAAGTCTGGGAAGTCTTCCTCAGACGTTGGCATGCTGCCCAGCATGGGGTTCGTAGGGTTGGATCTCCGTGTAGCATCGTGGACCAAACGTGTTGGGGAGGTAACGGGATCACGATCCTCTCGTCCTTCTTGTGCAGGCTTCTCGGGTACTGGTGACAACGTCTGCTCCAGGACGTGCTTCGGTTCCGGCTGTTTGGTCTGGTGCTTTGATCTGTGAAATAAGTGGACCATTCTGGCGGCTATTTCTGATTGCTGACGTTCGATCAGCCGTCCAAACCGACAACCAACGAAGTTTAGCTTGAACAGAACGTGCAAGAAAACTCGCCAATGAGTTTCCTAGAGTTTCCGAAGCAGGCAAGTGACCTCAGTCAGAAGTTTGTGTATGGCCTAGCTTTCCGGTTCGGTGGTTGTGATCTGCACTAGATGCAAGGGTTGGGTAGTTCAATCTCGGACGACTGTTTACGCAAAGATGGAACGAAGAATGGTGTATATATCGCAGGGGTTCTTCGTGTACTTGTAAGGTCTTAGAAGTTGCAAAGTTGGTCATACCCCTCCTCGTAGCGGGCAAGGCGGGAAGGTTTCCAAGACGTTCTGACGACTTCTCGGACCGGTTCTGCGCCGCCGACAGGCAAATATTTCTAGAAGCGTTCGCTACGCCGATCGGGTAGCTGGGTATAATAAGTGAAGAATGCGCTGTTGCCAGGAGCACAGGGTAAGCATCTTGCGGTTTTCTGCGCCGTGAGGGGTCACCGCGGTTAAGGTAGTGTTACCTCTTGCATGATGACATGCAGATCCACCGTACCGTCTGTGGCTTGACAGGGCCCGTAGCAACCAAAAACACAACAGCGGACGGGTTTGACGCGCCTTGTTTGGGAGGTGCATGGCTCCCGCTGTCGTGGCCGTCAGAGGTGCTGCCAAACGGGGGCTCGGCCCAGGTACGCGGCTGTTCCTGGCCTGTGACGTGTTTGGTGATGCAGGTCGCTTCTCCTTCCTTCGCACCGCGTGGGCCCTTGCCGCAGATCGCTCTTCTCTTTAATACGACAACAGTCCGCGCCCGCAATTCCAGCCACCAACCTTCTCCACCCCCGCAGTCTTACTCGATCGCTGTCGAACAACAAACCAATTTCCATCTCTACGACGTTCGCTGAGACAATCCACGCGACTGGCTAGCAATTACCACGCGATATCTCATACCGGCTACGGCATTACTCGGCAATCGCGTCAAGCTTCCGCTAGGTCGGTTCCTTTATCCCTCCACTTTGTATAGCTCTTGCGTCACGGGCTAACCGCTTGCAGTATTTATGCGCACCCGTTATGGCGAACTACGTCGAGGCTTCTACCCAGACTGAGTGGGCGGGATTGATGCAAAAGAACGTTGTTCGTCCAGACCTCTGTTCTCCCGCTCCATACCCAAACACAAGCACACCGCCGGAAGAGCCAATAACAAACAAGCAGCAGACCATCAACGACCTGGCATCCGTATCACTGGCAGAACAACGAGGACAGCCCCAGACGCCACCGCAGTCGAAAGAGCAGTATCAAGACGCAGCTTCTACTATGTCGACATCGCCACTCCTGGCTCGGCGTCAGAACCGCCCTGACTTTGTGCCTCACATCGACTTGCCATCGCCGGATATGAAGGCAACAATCGAAGCGCTCGACGATGAGGTACCAGTGTCTCCACCACCATCTGCTCTTGTCTTGTCGCCGCTGCCCGAGGCCAACAGGCGATTCGCCGGACACACACCGTTGTACGTTGGGTCTCCGAACGATACGTCTAAAGAGGTTACGCCTAAGAGGCAGGCGTCTGGCCGCCTTGACATCAACCCAATCGTGCCAAAGAAGCTCCAACCACTACCAGTACACGAGCTGGTCGTCGAACAAGACCCCAGTGAGGATGCCGACACGGAGCGCGATGCAGACCGGCAATTAGAGGAGAGTCCATCTCGAACTCCGCAAGAAGACGTCGGACTTACAGGACCTTTGGCGCTTGCTCCTAACCCTGGCGATGGTACGCAAGACAACCACATTCTACTTGGCGCGCTCGACGATAGACTTAGCAAAGTCGCACAAGAAAGAGAAGAAGCACTTGCCAAGCTTGCTCAGCAACAACCGCAACATCACCTCGAAGACGCAGCAGAAGATGAGCAACCGCGAAGCAGACAGGGCTCGGCAGACTCGCGCGCATCTGAGGTACCAGGTATCGATGGTGTAACCTTCAAGAAAACGGTTCCATTGAACTTTGGAGCCCCGATAGGAACGGTGTAGCGTCGCCACCCAAGTTTGGGAGCAGGAGTACGCGTGGGTCAAAGGACGATACTTAGACCGGGGGGTTTGGATCAACAAGACGAATTTGCATAACGGCATAGATAGCGAGGCACTAGATAGCGATACCCAAAGGACGGGAGGTCCTCAGACCGCTGGCATTAGAACAGGATTAAGATAGGCGGCTGCATCAATCAAGCATCATCACAGACCAAGGACATCATTCTGTTGAATATGAGCTAATCGACATACCCAGTCTCTTGTATTGTAGAGAGAACTAGCCATAACATGAAGTTATTGTAGCCAACAGAGGTACTACTATATTGCAGAGAGTGCACAAATACACTCTGACTACCTCCTGTGCTTGTAGGGATTCTACTCTTACAGCTGGTTTCCTTTGCAACTCGACAGCTGGTGACAGAGATCGACGTACGAATTCCAAGACCTACACACGGCAGCGGGATAGATACGGGATTGAAGCAGAAACACGCTCACAGAAAGCGCGATGCTCGTTTTTTTAGGTAGGAAGTTGGCGACTCGCTGATATTGACACGCTTCAATGCTTCCGCGAAACTAGTAGCTTACTGTACAATGATTCTACATGATTTCCAACATGCATATGCTACACACACATATATCAACCGGTATCTTCTCCCGACCTAGACTCCGCGCAGCAACTCTCCATCTCCGTTGGGCGATTCAGATCACCGCTCGGCAAGCATGTTTTTTACCTGCCTCCAGTAATCCGGGTCCACGGCTGTCTTCAGCTCGTCCTTGTGCAGCCATTTGAAGTCCTGCAGCCCGAGGGGGCTGTCCTTCAGACTCGCTTGCCCGGCCATGATGCGCGCTTTGAGGAAGAAGGTCTTGGTTCCTGCCTCTTGCAGGCCGGTTGCGGTGGGCTTGGGCTTGGTGTAGGTCGAGGCGTAGTGGCCAACGGGTACGTGGCCAACGAGCCAGGTGTTCATGTTGGGGCCGGCGGATGTGTTGAGGATGCGTTGGGCGGCCTGGGATAAGAATTAGCAACTCGTTCTGTCTTTATTTTGCGTCGTGCGACGTACGCCGTGCAGGTTCTCGTCCCGAAGCACGTCCTGTGGGAACTCCCATCGCCCGGCCTTGTTCTTGACCAGCAGATACAGCGTCCGCTGCAGCGCGCGCGCCAGGCTCTTCGTGTCGTTCTTCGTGTCTGCTTCTGTGACGCGGCTAGGCGGGCGCGAAAACGCTTCTGCCTCGGCCGCAGCCGCTGCTGCTGCTGCAATGTTGCCCTCCTGCTCTGCTCCCGTTGTCTGCGCGTCTTCCAGCAGCCGGTCCACCTGCCACTGGAACTCGCTCTCCTTGGCCCCAACGAGCACCTCGTCGTTCCACGCCTCCTCGCCGTAGCCCTTGTAGCGCCCAATGTCGCGCGCGGGCGTCAGCCGTTGTGCCATCTTGCGCTTCCACTCGCGGTCCGCGGGCGTGCGCGCCTTGAAGTAGAAGTACCGTGTAAACGGCAGTGCGAGGCGCTCATTGAGACGCTTTTGATACAGGAAGAAAGCCGCTTCGAAGGGGTGCAGGTCGCGAGTGATCTGGGGCGGGCGGCTGAGGAGGACGCCTGCGTTGACGGCATAGGAGGGCGACGGCGAAGACTGTGCCACAGGAGGAATGTGTTGGGCCAGGGCGTCTTCAGGCGTTGGGGCTGCGGCCGCGGCGGTTGCGTATGGCCGTGGTGTGGAAAGACATGTACGGCATATTGACTGGCCTGGGGTCATCAGCGGGGGTGCAATTGCAAGGTTGGGCGGTGAGAGTACCTGCTCGAGCGGCTGCCCGCCGTGTCTGCTGCCCGGCGTTCATCTCGTGCTGCTCTTGATGGACGTCGTCGACCCGTCTCCAGAAAAGTTGAAGTCGCCCGGGGACGGAAGTTCGTGGATTGGGCCTAGCGTCGCTTACTCATCCGCATCTATCAAAACTTCGTTTTCCAGATGGTAAGCTCCTTACTTCTATATGGCCCTCCTTATCTCCAGCGTGTCGCTTTTTCTTCTACCAGACGCTGGTCATTTAATGGTGCCTAGAGGAATCGAGCAGTCTTTTTCGCTAGCGGTCGCTTCAATATTGTTCCAAGGCAGACAGCTAGATAGATTTTGCTCACATCTTTCCGCGCACATGTCGTGTTTGTTACAGCGCAGTGTAGTGTCAGTCACCATGTCGTGCTCTTGCAGTCTAGTTGCTCTACTGAGCTTGACGTCGAAGGCCGGGGCTAGAGGTGCGGACACGTGCTGTGTACAGACAGATTTTGAAGCTTCTGCTGGACCCTGCATTTGATCTTAATGATGTGAGAAAGAGATGCGCGCTGTATATTATACAGCAAGGAGGCCTACAGAGAATAGAGAACCCACCACTATTAGCTCACATGTCATGCTTGGGAAATCATGCTCCATGAGCTCGTCCAGGGCTGCATGTGTTGCTGTTTATCTCCGTTCCCCGCCAGTGCCAAGCATCCATTAAATTTACGTGAACGTGAACGCGTCCCGCTGCCAGGCACAACGCAAACCCCAGATACCCCTCACACACCCAAACCATGTCGCTCTCGATACCCAACGCCCCGAACGCCGGGCTGTTCAAGCAGGGCTACCAGAAGTGAGTTGAATTTCTCCAGACCTCTGCGCATACTGCCTGCTAACCCCCACAACAGCTACGATGCTGAGGATGGCGCCGTCATTCGCAACATCGATGCCTGCAGGACGATTGCCCAGACTGTGCAGACCTCGCTGGGTCCCTACGGACGCAACAAGATCGTCATCAACCACCTCCAGAAGATGATCCTCACCTCGGATGCGGCGACAATACTGAGGGAGCTCGAGGTCGTGCACCCCGCGGCGAAGCTGTTGGTCATGGCCAGCCAGCAGCAAGAGGCGGAGATGGGTGATGCGACAAACCTCGTCATCGTCCTTGCCGGCGAGCTGCTGAAGAAGGCAGAGGAGCTCATTCGCATGGGTCTCAAGACAAGTGACATTGTCCTGGGCTACGAGAAGGCACAGAACGCCGCACAGCAGGTGCTCGAGGGTATGTCTTGCAAGAGCGTCTGGACAACTCCAGGGATAGACGTGCAATACGGAGCTTAGACTAATCAACCCGCAGAGCTGGTATGTGACAAGGTCGAAGACATTCGCTCGCAAGAGGAGCTCGCAAAGGCCATCCGCACCGTCGTCGCCGCAAAGCAGTCTGGCAGCGAAGACTTCCTCGCCGACCTCGTCGCAGAGGCTGTTCTCGCCGTCCTGCCTAAGAACCCCGTCAACTTCAACGTCGACAACGTCCGCGTCGTCAAGATCATGGGTGGAGCGCTGGAGCAGAGCAAGGTCGTCAAGGGCATGGTCTTCGCCAGATCACCAGAGGGCAACGTCACAAAGGCCACCAAGGCCAAGGTCGGCGTCTTCTCGTGCCCCATCGACATCTCGCAGACCGAGACCAAGGGCACGGTTCTCCTGCACAACGCAAAGGAGATGATGGACTTCACAAAGGGCGAAGAGCAGCAGGTCGAGCAGGCCATCAAGGAGCTGCACGACTCTGGCATCCGTGTCGTAGTTGCCGGCTCCACCATTGGCGAGCTCGCCCAGCACTACCTCAACCGCTACAACATGCTCACCATCAAGATCCTCTCCAAGTTCGAGCTGCGCCGATTATGCCGCGTAGTTGGTGCCACACCGCTGGCTCGTCTAGGTGCCCCCATGCCCGACGAGATGGGCACTATCGACGTCGTTGAGACCCTCGAGATTGGCGGCGACCGCGTCACAGTCTTCAGGCAAGAAAATGAGCAGACACGCACCGCCACCCTCGTCCTCCGCGGCGCAACCCAGAACCACCTCGATGACGTGGAGCGCGCCATCGACGACGGCGTCAACGTCGTCAAGGCCATTACCCGCGACGCACGCCTTGTGCCTGGTGCAGGCGCAACCGAGATGCAGCTCGTCGAGCGCATCAAGACCATTGCCGACAAAACCCCCGGCCTCGCACAGTACTCGATCCGCAAGTTCGCCGAAGCCTTTGAAGTGATTCCGCGCACGCTCGCCGAGTCTGCCGGTCTGGACGCCACCGAGATCCTCGCGCGCTTGTACGTTGCACACGGCGCGCAGAAGGGGAAGAAGGACGATGAGTGGACGGTCGGTGTTGACATCGAGAATGACGACAACACAGGCACGCTTGATGCCAAGGCGGAGGGTATTCTGGATCTGTGGGTCAGCAAGAGCTGGGCTGTGAAGCTCGCCACCGAGGCCGCAAGGACGGTCTTGAGCGTCGACCAGATCATCGTCGCAAGGCAAGCCGGTGGACCGAAGATGCCTGGAAAGGCACAGCAGGGCAACTGGGATAACGACGATTAGGCCGTTACATGAGCGGAGAGAAAAGTATATAATGACATGAACGATTGGCTCAGGTCGTCGAATGAACGATCACTTGGTCACAACATTTCCTCTGCACGCTTTGGCTCTGTCTGAAACACGACTGCACACTATGACACGCTGACAGTCCAACAAGTTCGAAGATCCTTCTCGCTGTTCCGCACGCATTGTGTGAATCTATCTCCATCCACCGCTCTCTCATCAGCACCAATCTCAAGGTTCAAAGCGCGTGCTACATCTCTTCGGGCTCCTGTCAACTCCTCAGCAGATACAAGTGGCACCCTGGCCCGTCTGTATCTTGATCTTCGCTTGCATTGGGTAGGATTGGGGATAGCGGCTGTATATGGCGTTGCACGCTGGAGGAACTTGCCAACATGCACTCGACTCCCCAGCCTCCACGCCGATCCCACCGCTCTTCTCGATCCCAAGGCGAGACGGAGGCGCATGCACTGCGCTCGTCCCAACTGCGGACTACGGGCTGTAGCGTGTGCCAATGGGGTGTGTTGGGAGGAGCGAGCGAGGCTGGTGCGTAGCTTGACCGTCTTTGGGCTATCGCGGACAAAGCGCACGAAAGACACGATTAGAAAGCGAAGAAGAACTTCGGACGCCGGATACGAGGGGTCAGTAGGGTACAGGGATAAGCTCTGGACTGGGTAATGGGCGTTCGAGTGCTGTGGTAATTTTCTCAGACCTTTCGGTTGGGTTTTCAGAGTCAAAACCATCAGTAATCCTACAAGCACTTCCATACGAAGTCTCACACATCGACGGTCGAGGCAACCAGCTGACAGTGCCGCTACACTCATTGCAGAGATGGGGAATGGGTATTCGAAGCTCTATGCTCATGTACGCGAAAAACGCCGAAGCTCCATGCTCATCAAGCTCATGATCGTCGTAACGCATCGCGAAACCCCAAGTGCCGTCACAATCGCCAACGCTATGCTATGAATGCTGATAACCCCTGAAGCAAAAACATAAACCCCATTCCTTCATCATAATACCACGCAACGCCGTTTGAGGCACCATCGTATACCTCGCGCTTGCACTCAGAAGCAAAATCATGAACGTCATCCAGGCTCGACAGTAGCGCCCATCACGCTATCACATCTAGAGATCGAGTCTCTGGCTTCATTGAGCGTTTGTCGAAGGCGCTCTGAATACTCCACCAAGTCCTTGTCGGCTTCCTCCGGGTCCGAGTCGGATTCCTCCTCCAGGGGCAGGTCGGATTCCTAGCCGCCGTCTGAGCCAAACACTGCTTTCGCCGGACTAGAGCGATCTGTAAGGAGAGAAAGGTTAACACGTGCTCATGGGTCAAGCAACTCAACGTCATCAGACTCACTGCCATAGTCTGATGCAGCGAATGCTTCATCGCCCGGGCTCGGTAGACCTATTTCCGGCAACATGCGAACCAACGACTCAACCTCGATCTGCCATTGGTGGATGAGGGTCTTGTCATCCTCTTCCTTAAGGACAACCAGATCTGCATCGTCGCTCTTGTCGAGGTCGTGTAGCAGCGAGACGAGAAACTTGCCCGTTTGGAGCAATGCCTCGAGGTGTCTGCGGGGCATGCCAGCCCTAGACTCGTATGAGATTCTCTTGATGATCGCTCTCGTTGTGTTTCGGGCGCAGTTGTACGCCTCATTCAAGCATAGAGGATCCTCCATGAATTTAGTGTAGAGATCGCAAATGAGCTCGTGAGCACCATTACGAACATCCTCATCGGCGTAGAGGAGTAGGACATTGGCAAATTTGTGACATTTGACCATAAGGCACCAGTAGATGTCAGATGCCGGGATGTGCGGATTGGTTGATCTGAGCACATCCTGAAAAAAGCTAACGACCTCACGACCGCTGAGAGCTGTCGGTTCGTCGGAGTCAACAGCAGTCAAGACTGTATCGCAGATTCCGCTGAGTGCGTCCACAGTCTTGGTGACCTCGCAATAGCTTGAAGCAATCTGTAGATATGGATCGCAGTAAGGATTGTTGATCTCACTGATGCCTTGAAGAATCATAGTGCTGATCCTGCTCTGAATCTCGTTGTCGAGCGTTGTAGTCATCCACTTGACGATTTGACCAGGGTAGAACAGCTCCGTCTTGGATTGATCAAACAGCTCGGCCATCTTATCCACAACTGCGTAGGCCCGGTTTTCGCGATGCCAATACAGCAGCAGGCTCCTTTCCTCCGAGGTCAGCGGGAACCCTGATTGATCGTTGTTGAGCGCAGTCACCCGGCAAGATGTATCGGGAGACGGGAGATTGATGTCCATGCGAGAGAGGACTGTGGCTGTGAATCCGATGAGCCGGTTGTAGATCTTTGTCCTCTTCTGAAAGATCCGATGGAAGTCACTGTAACCATCGGCAATCCTGGGATTGGCATGCATACTGAACAGCTGGAGGCAGAAAGCCAAAAGGCCTCTATCCAGCAATACAACCGTTTCGTCCGGACCCATCTCTGCGATCTGTGTGAGAGTCAAATACAGATCATCCCAACCTCTGGTGCTCTTCACTGATTCTTCAACGAGATCTGCCAATCGTTTTGTCAGAAGGACAAGAATTCCGGTATCGCGATCCGTGTCCAAGACTATGTCGCTATCTGCGGCTGTATTACACAAGTATGAGTCCTTGCCGCGAAGGAATTTGAGACAGTCGACCAGAAGTGACCGTGTTTGTGATCTGATGGCTGGATGCGGGCACCGCAGAAGAAGGTTCAAGAGTATCTCACCATCCCGCGCCAACCGCTCCAGAGTGAGCTTGCAGCAATCTTCGCACGATAGAATGAATCGACGGAGGTGTACGATAGCCTCTTCGAAGATGCCAGTCGTGTGGTGTCGCCATAAAATGCGCCCAAGGTGTGAAAGGAAGATGTCAAGAGCACACATCTCATGGTCATGATTCTCAGAACAAGTGCCGTTATTGATCCCCCCGTGACGCACCGTGCAGCTGCCGTATGAACGCCGAGTGATAAGGGTCGAACAGACAGTACTCACGAATGAACAGTTCGTTATTGTAGTCGATGTCGTCTTGGATGGGTCGGGGAACTTCGACTCGCGGTGGCTGTCTCTGTGACAATGAAGTCCATCGCTGTTGGTCTTGCGCGATAGCTGATCTTCGCTGGTAGAACAGCATGTAAGCCGAAAACATCTTGAGTTGACGCGTGTAGGAATCCTCCGTCATTCCACCGAAAGCCTTCTGTGGAATCTCGGCTGGGTTGAAGGGATCCACTTCATAGTCGTTGAAGTTAAGCCAGGAAGGTGAGCCATTGGCGGTCGGACCTGGTCGCTTCCGGATGTAAGAGTAGTAATGGCCGTTCTCGCAGTTGCCAAAATGAACAACAACACCAACAAGGTCAAACAGGTCTTCCGTGTGTGGCCTCAAAGGGTCACTCAGGTGATCGACGTTGTAGAGGCCCATGTCGATTGTCTCCGGAAATTCAAAGTTGTCGTGGACCTTCTTCCGGCTGAAATCATTCAGGTCGAAATCGAACCGCTTCAGGTGGAGGATGAGATTGTCCGGTGCAGACTTGAGGCAGGTCCTGCTACTGTCAGTTGTGCTCTGCGTGCCACTCAACCTTACCTACCGCTTCACAGCGTCCACGAACTTGCCACCACAGGACTCGCACTTGTACTTGTTGTCGCCCTCCATGACGTCGCCTTGAACAAAGGATTGAAGACTCTCCTGCAAGTTAGCTTTACCTTGCACGTCGCATTGCAAAGCAAAGAAGGAGTCCGCCCGCTCTGACACATGCTCGCATTCCTTCGACTTCACTTGCTGAAGCATCTGCCCTCCATAAAAGTTGCGGAACCGTCGCTTATCTTGTTCATTCACAAGCTGTGCTTCCCATTGATCGAAGAGCAAATTGTAGAACTCGTCAGCATCCATCTGTACGCTGATGTCGATGGGCGTTTTGTCCAGCGTCATGACGCATGCAGCGAAGGGTCGTGGGTCAGCAGCCTTGCGATATGAGTTCTGCATAGTTGCAAAGAGCTTTTGAGTCTCGAGGAGCAATCGTTGGGAGCCATCACCTTCTGTCACTTCCAGACTGAGCATGAACTGTCTAAAATTGAGGTTCATAAACAGTTGAGCCAGTAAAGAGTTCATATAGCAGATGGCGCGAGGGTTCTGCAGGCCCACGTAGCCAGTCGTAGAGCGAACTTCTAGTGCACGATCGACCGATAGGCTGGCCATAATGTTATCAACCGGTCTGGTTTCAACATCACTGCAAAGTCGGAGTAGACGGTCGTAGGAGGAGCTATCGTCTGCCAGAGCTAGCACTAGGTCGTAGAGTTCCCGTCGTGTGTTGCTGTCAAGAATAGGAAGGGGGGACGTTGAGCTACCTGCCGGCATGGCACTATGTGCTGTTAGTAAGCTAATCAATAAGTACAAGTGCCGCTTGCTCAACATGCAAAATTGCAGGGCTGAAGACATACCTAGTGAAGAGGAATTTCCGAAAGACAGATAAAATGAGCGCGCCAGAGTTCAAAGAACGTTTGTACGACTTCAGCGAAGGAACCAAACATGAAAGTAATTTCGTGAAGCCCATGACAACATTGTCGGCTTCGTATTGACCAGGGACCTCGGAGTGATTGTGTGCCAACAGTAGAGAACTCCAGCTGTAGAGAAGCGCTCGTAGAATGTCTTCGCTGCGATGGTATTCATCATAGACCCGGAAGACATGCTGTGCGAGTTCAAAAAGCTGCGCCGACTGCTCGGGCGCTTGCGAAGCGCTGGGCAAGATGTTGGCAACGGCACTCCAATAGCGCGAAGCAATCTCTGCCATGTCAAGCGAACATGACAAAGGCAGATGCCCGCCGCAGACAGACATAATCTTCAGCTGGACGTATTCGCGCAACTTTTCTCGCTGATCTGTCAGCAGCAGCCTTCGATGAATTTGAGCCACTTCAGGGTGCTCCCAGAACGTCTTCCAGACCACTGGGCAGCACAACGAAGCTTCAAGAATCGTCGCGTAGCATTCTTGCGTGACCTTCGCAGCATCGTTCACTTGGGTTGCAGTGATAAGGATGCACATCAGCCGATTTGCCAGAGCGGGCGCATCGGAGAAATAATTCTTCGAAAGATCGGACGGAGGACGCTCTACTTGATCATTAGGAGTCTATTCGACACAATGAATGACTTTCATACCTCTGAGTAAGTCTAGCAAGGCGCTGATGAAAACACTGGCAAGTGGCAACGCGTCTACCATGACCGCATCGCTGCCAAGCAGCTTTTCACTAAGCAGTGCACGATCGAGAAGTTTGATCGCATTGACCAAGAATGCTTCATCGAGGCTTGACTGAAGAATGTTAGTATATAGATTGCGTTGAGGTACAAAGATCGTTGGCTTACAATTCGCAATTGATCTTCAAGCCTGCTGTGTATGGCCTGAGCGGCGTACTTTGCCTGGAAGAACTTGCCAGGCGGAAACAGACTCTCAACGGTGGCCTCACCAGCAGCTACACTGTTAGTAATGGTGCTGCGATATGGGAACTGTGTCAGAAAGTCGAAGAGCAACTGGCTCGTCGCATCATCGGCAGCCATCCATCCATACATCTCGTCGAAGTGCTTGACCAGACTTGTCTCGAATTCAGAGAAGCCTGCGACTGGTGTACTCACCGCCTGTGCAGTTTCGTCCCTTTGAACGGACTGCACGAGGAGATGACCGGTGATGTTGGCCTCAGCTACGGTTTGATCCGGATGCTCAGTTACGTCCAGCCTCCGGCCTCCAGTGAAGATGTTGATCTTGACGCACTCAGTGGCGCGACAAAGAAGGCGATGCAGGTCAGCAATCGTGCGGTCTGGCAAAATTGCGACGGTCTTTCGGTCATTCCCGAACTGATACCTGATGATAGTGGCGTTTGCGGATGGAGTTTCAACATCCATCGACTCGACCTTTGAGTCTGCCCTGCGTCCACGATTGAATTCGGGCCTCTGCCGTACCAACTCGAGCAGTTGTTTCTGGAACAAGAGGACGCGACAGAATCGAAGCTCACCGTTCTGTTCGTTTTCTTCGGGCCTCTCGCGCATGGTCGAGAGGGAAGATCTCAACTCTTTCATGCAGCGCTCGACCAACTCACAGTGCGCAAATTCGACCTCCGGCATGGTGACATTTCGATGTTGAGCAACTTGTACGTATCGCGCAGCAAGTTCACGAGCTGCATATTCTTCGATCGTACCTGGGGGGCTTGATAGAGCTAAAGACCAGAGAAGGTCGCCTCCAGGGATCTGAAGAAGCACTTGCTCCGCATCTTCAATCTGGAAAATCTTGCGTGTCAAAGGGAAGTTATAGTTGGCCACGAACTCGTAGAGGCCAGGTGTGAAGTACTGCGGTTCCAGGTTGGGTATGTATGCAGAGATCAGCTGTCGGCAGAAGTCGTTGTCCATTGAAATCTTGATGGCCTCTAGAAGTTGCGCCCATGCCGCGTCACGGGCGTGATTCGACAGTGCCTGTGGCCCAACGATGTGATCAGACAAGTCCTTATAAAGATTTTCAGGGACCAGCTGGCCAGCTCTACAAGCCAGGAATCCAAAAAGTTCGAGTCTGTACTGCAGGGCCGCGAGCTGATGACGATGGGGGTCACTCCTGGCTTCTGCTTGGACAAACAGTGAGATCTCCTCCAGAACCTGTTGCACCAGCTTCTCATTCTGCTGTAAGAAAGTGATATCTCCTGGTGAGCTGAGCATGGAGATAACCCTCACTGACCCAGTAGCTACGTCACATCGTGTGACAATGTGCTCCATGCATCGTAGCAGGATGGATTGTCGATCAGCTTCCGGAATCGATGGAACCAAGGAGCGCAGCTGTTTGCTGACGCCGACATGAAGATCCAGATCGTGCTTGGTCGCACCATTTTTGGGTGCGGTATCTTGTAGCAATCTGACACAAACATTCCACGGTCGTGCAGTATCATTTCTCGAGGTCCAATCATCGGACACCGGCTGACCCAGAAGCTTCTTGGTAACCTCTTCTAGAAAATGTAGAATGTCTGGCGTGAAGCTCTCGATTGGTAGGTCATAAAGCTTCATGCATAAGTAGAGAAGGTCAGTAGGTTTCATCAGGTGGAGAATGTTGAGTAGCATAGTGATGGTGGCTGTGATCACGCGTGGATCCGGGCTGTTAGCCACTGTATTCCAGATAGCATCAGCTTGGCTGTCGACCCATCGCTCAGTGACGACCAGAAAACCTGCAATGTTTCCACTTCGAGAGATCAGCTGCGGGTGGGAGTCTACACTTATGATGTAGTCCACCACTCTTCCTTTGAGGAGGACATCGGCCAGATGTCGCAGGACGGAGTGTTTGTCCGATAAGTACTTGTCGGCCACATCAGAGGAGGTGTAGTGTTGGTACAGGCTGACCAGTAGCTCGTCCATGAAAGTGATGCTCATGACGCGCAACTCCATTCTCCCTTTGACGATGTACTTGCGTAGCAGGTTGAACTTCCAACTATTTGCAATCAAGACGGGCAAGACATCAGTGTATTTGCGATAATCGGTGGCGTCTGTGCTCGTCGGTACGTCGACTGGCGCATCCACAGGCGAGGAAGTGGAAGGAGAATCAGGAATTTGCGTACTCAACAGCTCGTCTGCCAGATTGCTCGCACTGCGCTCGTCCCACTGGCTGAGTTCTTGAACAAAGGTGGAGAAGTACGCAATCAAATCCTTTGCGACAACGGCATCAGCGACTTTTGCTGGGTCTAGCATATCATCTGCATATTTGCGGAAGAATAGCAAAGCTCCGCGGTAGTAATCTGCAGGGTCGATCCCAGCACGCGCGGATGGGTATCGACAGATGACCCAGCCCAGTATGCTCAAAACTTGGCACGTGCTTATAGCGACGTGGTTTTGCAAGAGTGTCGGAGTCGAGTGGAAACACTCATCGGCGAATCTCAACAGATTCTGGACGCCGTCCGCCGCGAGGAAATCCGTGTTCAGGCGATTGTGCAGATCGCGTACATCGACGCCGTATTCCCTTCGCAGCAGGTTGAACAACGGGACCTTCTCAGTGCGAAGGATTACGGGAAGCTGATGCAGATGTCTTTCGCTCACAAGAGCAGACGAATACAGTTCCTCGGAGCGTGGCTGATTCAAGAGATGTACGTCGACGAGTAACAGTTGCGAACACAGATGCATGTAGGCACTGAGAAATTCGGAGAAAGCTTGGTCGACTGCTAAATCGTCGCCGAAATTGTCACCAAAGGGGAATCTGCTCATGTCATCATCATGGCCATTATTGCAAGCAGTCATCCATTGGTACCTCCGCTTTAGAAGCTTGTCGACCAGGTCCGCGAGCTCGATCCAAAATTGCGATCTGTTTAGATAGAAACTTTGCAGATGGGTTGGAATATTGTCAGGAATACCGAGCAGCCATTGGGCCAGGGATGGCAGGAGGTCGTGGGGAATGTCTTGGTCTGCATGGTGTTAGTGAGGATAGATAATCAAGCGTGGATCGCACTCACTCTTTGCCACATGCTCGGTGATCCCACGCAACGCGTGTAAAGCAACGCCTCTGAAGCGACCGCTGTAAGGGAACTGCCTAAAATAGTCCTCAGCATTGAGCTGCACGGAAATGCTCGCAGATGAGTCGTCTTCATCATCGTCGATAATCTCAATCACAGGTGGGCTTTCAGGGTCGTCCCGTGCGCCGTCTAGCATGACAGGCGATCGAACAGGTGTAGATTCTCGGGTGGAGGGAGGTCCGGTAGTACTGCGATCGTGCGCTTCGTCTGGGACAGGCGAAGGAGACGGAGGCGAATGCTCGCGTATAGTCATGGCAACCATCTCTTTGTGCGGCGACGTGATTGCCTTGCTTGGCGATTCAGGGTCGGTCGACATTGCGCGCAAGACAGCACCGCCGTCATCCAGGCGCTGGCGTTTACGGGTGAAGTTGTCGTCTGTGTTAGGCTCGGGGTTGCGGCGCGGCGGCGAGGGTGAGGCTAAGGTGGGTGGCTCATCCGTAGCAGACAACTGCTCTATGTTGTGATTCTGCGCGCTCATGACTGACTGAGCTGGCAGGACGTTTGCGCGGGAATTTGGCTGGTCCACCGTGGCAGGCACAGGCAACAGTTGCAGCTGCAGGTCCAGCCTTAGTGGGCAAGGACCGCGCGCGGAAAGGTGAGAAACGCGTGAGTGAGTGACAACATGAGCTGCAGCTGTGCCAGGTTCACTATAGAGAGGTTGGTTCAAATGTTATATCGATTGCGCTGGCGTGGTGGAGAGCTGTTGACGCGTCGTTTAATTCACGAAGTTCGCGGGGCAGCTTGCCTGCACGTCATCGCCATTGGATCAGCAGTTCACGCTAGACTAGCTAGCGCGGCTTCTGTGCGCGGACCTCCGAGGAAAGTGCAATCCACCTGTTCACTTCTCTTTGACAACCAAAAGCGCTGTAAGGCAAGCAGAGCATCATCACTAGGGCTTTGAGGAGTCCTTTCGACATTACGTTTCAGAATTGCGACCGTGCGAGAGTCACGCAAGGACTTGCAAGATAGCCTGCGCTGCGATCGAAATATCTTTCCTGGACTTTTACCTGGGCTTAATAGAGACGAAAAGTTTACGCGCAACATGGCACCAGCAAAAAAGGTTTCGAAACCCATCTTCAAAACATCGTCACCTTTCACAGAGACCAAGTGGTTAGTATCCTGCTCATGTATACTGAAATGGAAATGACTTCTTTAGGCCATCCGTTGCGCATGAAGATCAAGAAATCATATCAGAGTTGCTATGCAAGTAGGTAAGACCTCGCTTCCTCGATGACCACTATGATGGTGTTGCGACATTTGTACCTGAATGAACCACTCTGACTCCGACAGTCTGCTCACACCTCTGGGCGAACACCGAAGAACACAGGCTCATCCTTCTAAGAGCAAAAAGCGGAAGAGATGCACAAAAACATCTCCAGAGGAGGCGCCGCAACCTCCTGCACCGGCTCTAAGGTCTCATGTCGTCATTGGATTGAACAGCGTCACGAGACATCTTGAAGTTCTTGCGGCAAGCCTTGCACCACCAACCGCGCCAGTCAAAGACACAGACAATGACGTCCCGAATGAGGGAAATGGCACGCAAGAAGACGTAGAGGCTGCTGCACTTAGACCCTTTAGTATGGTCATCCTGACACATCCTCAGCCCTCCCTCTCGCCTTCACATGCTCACATGCCAACGCTATTGCACCTCGCGACGCTGCAATCAACACCAAAGGCCATGGTATCCGAGAGCACGCGCCTCATCGCTCTCCCAACTTCCAATGACGCTCGCTTTGCAAATGCACTACACATACCGCGTGTTGGTGCTATTGGCATCTACGAAGGCGCACCTGGCGCTAAGGCATTGGAGGAATATGTGAGGAAGCATGTGGGACTCACAGAGTGCCCGTGGGTCGACGAGGCCATGAGCCCAGAATGGCGAGGCCTCAACGTGCAGCAAGCATGAGTGGAGCAAGGATTGCTGCGACGAGGGTCCCCCTGGCTGACGTTGTTCGTGGCGGAAAACAAGTCATGCGTGTGAATGCGAAATGCAAAGGGAATTTTGAAGAACCACGACAATGGGACAGAGCCCTCCGCCTTCTACACCGTTTTTCACTTACGAACAGTGCTCAGATCAAGGCATGGGCACGAAACCTAGCAAACCTAATGTCCTTACACAAGTCTCTCTCATCAGGTGGCGCTGTCACCGATGTGGCAAGCGTTGGACGTCAGAAGAAGTCGGCAACAAATGCCCGAGCCGCCAGCATCGAAGATGCCGCTGGAAGTGCTGGAGCGTGGTAGCGGATGTCCAGGAAGAGGTCTGGATGACCGGCAGTGGGGGTAGGATACTCAAGAAGCGATACAAAGTTGTCGATGTACCGTGATATGGTCCCAAGGCCATTTCTCATCCCCCTTACAACTTGTGCCTGGTTTTGCCTGATTTGTGATGGTGAATTGCTGACGGTAGATCTTGACGAGACGTGGTAACACAATGGTAACCGCAGCCGAGACTGGACCCTGTGTTTTGCTGCACCTCGCTTCCGAGACATCACATCCTTGTCGCGAATCTATAAAGGTACTGCGCTCGCCTTTCTTCACAGTTCTCATCCTGAGCTAGCGTATCTATCGACATTTTTGCAGAAGAAAAACAACCAGCACCGACTTCTTTGGCACTTGGAAGACGGGAGGTACGACGGCTGGAAACAACGTCTCTTGCTATTACTTCGTGGTTTCGACTACTATGAAGACTTGCGAATCTTCTTCGCATATCGGAGTATCATTTAGCCCCTCCACTCGAGTATGACCCCGAGACGGGGCATCCCAAAGCCCTCATGGCACAAGCTAGCCTGCATTGTGTCTAGGTCCTTGCCGGCGGTAGCGAAACTGCCGGTGGTGGAGTGACAGGTCGCGGCTTCCCCGCGTTTCCTCGGCCCACACCATGATCGACTTCGCACGAACATCCCGAACATGCATCTCGCTTGACTGCAGCCTGCGATGGAACCGTCAACTTCGGTCGAACGCCCTCGGAAACGTCGCGCCATCAATGCGTGCATCGCCTGCCGAACATCCAAAGTGAGATGCGATGGCAGACAGCCTTGCGCGCGCTGCGACAGAAATGATGTAGTATGCCAGTATAGCGGTCACGATGCTGCTATTCCAGATCCTGGCAGATCCACCGTCCGCATTGAGAGACTGGAAACTGAGGTTGAGCACTTGAAGTCGTTGCTGCACAATCTCGCCCCACATCACGTACCCACAGAACCACAACAGGCGGCTACAAGTTTCAGAACAGAGCGCTACCTGCTTGAGAATCGAGACCTGATGAACACGAGGCCACACCTCGAGTCGAACGCGGTGGAGAAAGGTGTAGTTACACACGACGATGCTTTCGCATGGTTCACGAGCTTCTTCGCCGGCTCCCATTACTTGGTCCCCATTTTTTCAGAGAGCAACGATATGATTGCATCAGTCGCCTCACGAAGTGCCTTCCTCTTCGATGCGATTGTCAGTGTTGGGTGTCGCGCAGAGCAAGGCTTCAACTCGCCAACGTTTCGCCAACTGCAGTCAGGTCTACGAGAGCATTTGACCTCTCTTCTCATTACCTGCGAGCAACCAAGTCTGGAGGCAGTACAAGCTATCACCCTGATGGCTGCGTATAGCGAGAATGGTTACATGTTGATTGCGCTTGCTCTTCGATTCGCGACCCAGCTTGGGCTTCACAAGGCTACGGATCGACTGCTTGCTTTGCATCATAATCAAGACCTTCCTGGCACCGAAGAACGAGAGCTGTACCGTCTGCAACGTGTCTGGCATGGCATCTGCAACCTTGAACTTTTGTAAGTCCGAGAAAAGATGCGGTCTAGATTGCAGCGAATCTTCGAAACAAGCCTGACATTGCACAGCTTCTCGCTGGACGGCGGTCATATACCACGAGTGACACCACGGACGACCCCACGTAAGATTCGGGCCCTTCTCAACCACGCGGAATGTACGGGAGTCGACATTCGATTACTTTCACAAGTTGAGCTCAACCTCATCCGCACAGACGCCTATAGTGACATTCTCAAGTATGGTGGGGCCTCTCTCCTTGAAGATGAAAGCACCATCCGGACAAAGGTTCATGATACGACAACCGAGCTTTCGCTTTGGCTCAACGAGTGGACTAATGTGGTATCGAGGGAGCCAGTTGAACATCAGCGCGAGCTTGCGCTGCTGAATCTTCACATCCAGTATGACTGGGCTTTAATTACGTTGCACCTCAAAGCCGTGTCCGCTTCCGGTATCGAGAACATTGCCATCATGACCGACTTCCAGAAAGAGATGATACAGAGGGCTAAAGAAGCGTCAACAAGACATCTGCGTCATCTGCTGCAAGTCTCTACTTCGCCCACATCACCGTCAGGCTCGGCACCGGCCTACCTCAACACTTTCAAATGGACTATGGACTATGTTTGGGCAAAGGGAGCCTTCTCGATATTACTCGTACTTCGGCTTTCTGTCCTTCTTCGTGATCCGGTACCTCACATTCTATCGTTGCTACGCGATGCACACCGTGTCTTAGAAGAGCTCAAGAAAGTCACAATCGGCTACATTCCCTACTTTCAAATTCTCCAAACCAGCATCGAGAAGTGCGAAGCGGCAATAGTCGACTACTCCGCGCAACAAAATATCGCTGATTCCAGCTTAGCCGTCAGCGGGCCCGCTGAGAGCGACTTTCAAGGCTATGCACCGAACCAATTCACGTTTGAGTGGGATTTTCCGGGCTTGAACCTCAAGCATATGCCTCTTGGGTGGCAAGACTTGTTCGTCGATATCGACAACTTATTTTGAAATCAACACTTTCGGACTTAAATCATTTACTAGTTCAGAACACAGTCCACGCTATCGGTGATAAAGCCTTAAAGCCACATTATTCAGGTAGTGTAATGGTCATCACTGCAACCGAATTTTGCAAAGATGTCTGGAAACTTCCAGACGAGCCATTGATTGCTATGGTGCACGACTAGCCTATGCACCACCATCAGAGTCCAGACTAAAGAATTCTTCCATCTAATACACATAAATGAAGTCCTCGTTCTTAATGTCTGTGACATCATCGAACGCCTTGTCGCCAACACCACTTGCTTGAGCGTCTTCTGCGACTTCAACGTCTGCGTTGGAAGATCCTTCCATACTGGTATCCACAACAATTGCTGACTTGCCCATCGACTCGCGAGTTGCGGCATGCTTGCGGTTCAGCACGTTGATCCACAGCATGGCTAGCACAACGAGGACAACGATGGCCACGAAAAGCGCCAGGTTAGCCCGGAGACCTCGGCGGTAGTAGGGCTTCTCAGACGGCTTGAAAAGATGTGGGCCGACAATGTTACCGATGCTGGCTCCAACGAAGAGGATACTTGTTGTTACTTTCCTCTTGGTATCACCACCAGTGTTTTGTCCGGACCAAGAGTAGATCAGGGGCGAGATGCCAGGGTAGAACGATGTAAGGTAGTACCCAACAAGCAGCACTGCACGATGGTCCTTGCCACGGCCAACCACCATGAGGATAACAATACCGATGATTGGCGGTATGCAGAGTAGTATCAGGACTGGTCCCTTCTTTTTCAGCTTTGTCGCCAACATTGCTCCGCCAAGTGTAGCGATGATCTGGACGGCACCGAAAGGCATGTTGAAGAGGATTGTCTGGAACTTGTTGAAGCCGAATCCCTGGATGATCAAAGGACCAAAAGTTGTGATGCCACCGCTGGGAATACTGACCGCTGTCAGCATCGAGAACCAGAGCCAGGTCTTAACGTCCAGGAAGGCCTCCAGAACGTGGTCCCACTTCCAGACCCTCGAAGCAACACCCATCTGGTTCATACGTAGGCGCTCGACAGCGATCAACTTCTCATGTTCATTGAGGAACTTGGCTTCCATAGGCGAGTCGGGCATGAATATGTAGACGGGAACCGAAACGAGAACAGTCAGCAGACCGCAGAAGAGGAAGATAATCTGGTACTCGTGCAGGCGGTCGGACTTAATGTGGCCTAAACCATATGACAGGAGACTGCCGAGTATGTTGACTATGCCCAGCATAGAGTACCACGCGGCGTTACGGTTCGTCTGCTCGGAGCGCTTGTACCACATCTGGACTACGGCGATGAAGGCGGGTGCTACAGCATATCAACACACATATCAGAAGATATGCAATGAGCCGAACTTACCGACAGCGGATTCAAAAGCTCCCAACAAGAATCGTGTCGCCATGAGTCCAGTGAAGCTGGTCGCACCAGCCATGCCGCACAGGATGGCGCCCCAAGTCAATACCATAACACCCACAAACTTGCCGATCGGAAATTTGACTAGAAAGAATGCAACTAACGGTTGCATTACAAGCTGAGCGATGTACACGATGCTGCCCAGCCATGAGTATTGGTCCGAGTTGGGATTGAGTTTGGCATCTTGTATAAGACCAAAGACGGAGGCGTATGAGAGTGTAGTCTTGTCTGAAGTCATCTGTCAGCTCCATACCCTCCAGTTCTGTGTGGGAGGACATACCGAGGGACTGTAGAAAGTAGATGGAAAGCAGGATTGGGAGAATGATGAGGTCAATTTTCCTCAACACACGCTTATTCTCCTCTGCCGTCACTACAATCCGCTCATTTGAGGCAAGCAGTTCCGCAGCTTTGTCCTTGCCACGGACATCCGGCGTGGGTTTGTGGATCGACTCGACGGTCTCAACCTCGGTCTTGTTGATGTCCGACGATGGATAGTTGGGGTTCGCCATGATAAGAGAAGTGCAGTGAAAATTGGAGACTGCAGTGGAGAAGAGAACGGTGGAGCTGATCGTCCGACTTATACAGTATCCCCACGGGGAACTCCACTACCCCAGAGCTCCACTTTCTCTCCGATCCAAGAAATGCTACGGCCGAAGATGCCGAAGTGTGACGCCGCGCTAGGCTGAAGATGGGCAAAGAGGGGAAGGCACGCGCGATGGAACATCAACCAACACCCGACAATACCGAAACCCAATGCCGAACCCGGACCATATACTACTGGAGGCATTAACATAAAGTGTGAATGGTGCGCGAGGGCTTGACATCACTCGAGAATTGTAGCTTGTTGGCGAGCATAACCAATCCAAAGCAAATACTGCTACGCCACGTTCATTATGGGTCAGCTTGAGATCGTTCCGCTTGATTTCAAGCCAACGGAGAATGCCGCCGATGCATCTACAGCCATACGTCTCCAATCGTCACAAGGCCAATACAACTTCAGCTTCGAAGCTTTAAGGCCAGGCCTCTTTCGCACAACCTTCACGTCCCCAGAGCATCTGCTTCCACCTCACCGAGCAGCACCGCTTCCATCTCAAGAACTGAGTGCGGCCAAAGTACAACAGATCTCTTCCACTGCCACTACTAAGTCCTTTCAAGTGGACGACATAACAGCAAGCGTCGACTGGACGACTGGGCCGCCGTTGTTGGCTCTGCAATTTGCCGGCCAGGAAGCACCCATCCACTCAGATCTGCCGCATCGCGCATACGTAGCAGATGGGAGCGGGATAGCGCACTACACACGGTACAACAAAGGCACTCTGCACGTTGGTCTTGGAGAGAAGGCAGCACCTCTCGACCTGTCCAACAGACATTTTGTCCTATCAGCGACTGACAGTTTCGGCTACGATGTCTATCGTACAGATCCGCTATATAAGCACATCCCCCTGCTCATTAACGCGACGCCGCAAGGATGCGTTGGAGTCTTCTCTTCTTCCCATGCCCGAGGCTTCTACTCTGTCGGCTCTGAGATGGATGGTATGTGGGGACGGTTCAAGGTTTACCGACAGGAACACGGTGGCTTGGAAGAGTACATCATCATGGGAGCTACGATTCCGGATGTGGTTCGGATCTACGCCGATTTGGTCGGATACCCACTGCTTGTACCACGTTGGGCCTTTGGGTACATCGCCGGAGGCATGAAGTACAGTATGGAGGATGAGCCGCGTGCATGTGATTCACTTATGGAGTTTGCTTCCAAGCTGAAAAAGCATGACATCCCATGCAGTGGCTTCCAAATGAGCTCCGGCTACACCGTCGCGGAGACCGAGCCAAAGACACGTAATGTGTTTACCTGGAATCGACACCGTTTCCCGGATCCCAAAGGCTTCATGGATGCATACCACAAGGAAGGAATTCGGTTGATTGCCAACGTCAAACCCTACGTCCTGGCTAACCACCCAGAGTACGAGAAGCTGAAAGCGGCAGGCGCTTTCTTCACTGATCCGGTTACTAAAAATTCTGCACAAGCGAGACTGTGGAGTGCGGGTGGTGGAGAAAGCGGAGTCGGTGGTCACATCGATTTTACCTCGGAAGCCGGATACAAGTGGTGGTATGAAGGCATCCGCGAACTCAAGCGAGTCGGAATCGACTGCATCTGGAACGACAACAACGAGTACACGATTCCAAATGACCAGTGGAAGTGCGCTTTGACCGAGCCTTCTGTCAATCGGGAAGGCAGCAGTGATTGTAGCAACGAAGTTGGGTTTTGGGGCCGATCCCTGAACACCGAGCTCATGGGCAAGAGCTCCTACGAAGCTACACTGGACATCGAGCCTGAGCAGCGACCCTTCGTATTAACGCGTAGTGCCACCGCCGGCACTCTCCGGTATTGCGCCAGCGCCTGGAGCGGCGACAACGTCACCAGCTGGGATGGTATGAAGGGCGCTAACGCTTTATCGCTTGGCGCAGGCATGTGTCTCATGCAGTGTTACGGCCATGATATCGGAGGATTTGAAGGACCGCAGCCGTCGCCAGAGCTCCTTGTGCGCTGGTGCCAGCAGGGCATCTACTCGTCACGCTTCGCCATCAACTGTTTCAAGACATCCCCCGAGAACAACCTTCTTGGAGATGTCATCGAGCCCTGGATGTATGAAGAGACAACACCGTTGGTTCGCGACATCATCAAGCGCAGATACGAGCTCATCCCATATCTGTACTCGCTGGCGCTGCATAGTCATCTCACCGCCACACCACCACAGCGATGGGTGGGCTGGGGCTATGACAAGGATCCTGAGGTCTGGAGCAATAAGGTGTTGACTGATGGCGAGACACAGTACTGGCTTGGGGACTCGTTGCTGATTGGTGGCGTCTTCGAGTCTGGTGCTTCGACCGCGAAGGTGTACCTTCCCAAGGACGACTCCCAACCTGAGCTGCAGTTTTTGGACCTTAACAACAAGCCCCAAACATACTACAAGGCGGGCCAGTGGATTGAAGCTTCTGCCAATTGGAACGAGAGCATCCCAGTGCTTGCAAAGGTTGGCTCCGCCATCCCTGTTGGGAGACCTGAGCAGACGCTTGCTATTGGCGACAAATCCAACCCAGCAAATCTACCCGCGGATGACTATCGCGCTGTCGAGATCTTCCCACCGAAGGGCTCCTCGAACGGCCGGATGTTTAGGACGACATGGTATGAGGACGATGGAATCAGTCCACCACCAGCGAGTATCTCGACATTCGAGGTGCGATATGCAACAACTGAGGACACGATAGAAGTCGAGCTGGAGAAGAAGTTGCAGCCAGGTTTCGAGCCAGCCTGGGAAGATCTTGTCATCGTCTTGCCCGTTGGCGACGAGCGCTCGGTAAAGATGGGTGGGTCTGCTACTGATTTAATTAAAACGGATACCAAGGGTCGCAAGCATTTCAAGCCTGCTCCGGACGCGCCATGAGAGAAGTACAAAGTATAGATGACCATAGAAATGACTATCCAGTTTCACCGACATATGAGCCTTTCCTTCCTAGTCTGTTGCATCTATTGCTTGGTTGTGAGGTTGACCTTGGTGGTTAAACTTAGGGGCAAGAAGGTTTAGTGGCTGTTCTGAGTTCCGTGGAGGATTTGTTGCTTCCTTTGGGAGCAGCTCTTGGTAGTTCTGGAGTACACGATGCGAAATTGCTGATTGTCTGGGCAAGGGCCAGCTCTTAGTAGTCTGAGAGATTCGGCAAACCTGATCAGGTAAGGTAAGAGGTGGCAGAAGAAAAATAACACTTACTTTGTTGCTCCAGAAGGAAGCATCTAGATTCGTTGGAGGCAGTGGTGCTGGAGTACAGAGAGCGAAACTGCTGACCAGCTAGGTAACAATGAGCTCTTATTAGTTAAACGTGTTGTAGAAGATTTATGTAAGAGGCTACGTGGGTGGAAAGTGGTAGTGGAAGGTAGAAGTTAGCCCTATAGCGCGGGTGGAAGGAAGGAGGCAGGAGTAACAAGTGGATCCTCCGTATCTGCGCGACATTCTAAATGCCCTTTAATGGAAGCACTCTCAGAGCAAAGCAACCAATATCTTTACGCCTGACAGATCTACATTCGGTCTTGTCCTCCTCCAGTGACCTCTACCGGTGTTTGTTGGATGCTGTTCCTCATCATACTTCGCTGTTGCGGTTGGTCTCCCGCCAGACGGTGCGGCTCGGCAGTGTCTCTGGATAGATCTGTTTCGAGTAGAGCAGGCGCTTCCCATCCAGTCCAGTCAGTCTCAAGTTCTGCGACAACATTCGATGCATCTGCCTCCGGACGTCTCGACTCAGCATCGGCTTCCTGTAATCCTTCAGTGTCGTCTTTCTCCAGGCGGGGCAAGCCATCTCCTGGTAGTTCTGCTTTGGAAAAGGCGTAATCTGTCTCTGGTTGGACTTGTTTCTTGGATCGTCTTCGACGGAGGACAAGGATAGCAAGAATAAGGGCAATTACAAACCCGCCCACTCCGACACCGATTCCAGCCTGTGCAGCTATAGGTGAGCCCGAAAGAGAGAGCGGCGTGCTGGAAGAGGTTGAAATCCCAAAGGTGGAGATACTGACGCCAGTTTCGGAGGTCGACAAGCCCCAATTCTCGTAATCGGAAGCTTCAGCAACCGCGAAAAAGGGGTCAGCAATCTGTAACATCATAGTAGTAGTGGTGGACGAGCTGTTGACCACCACAACTAGCTCGCTACTGGTAGCTGCGCATGGTGCTGAGGTGGCTAATCCACTCCACTTGGTATAGTTTCTGTCGCTTTTAGCTATCTGATACGTCCAGATCGATTGTATGTACATACGCCGGACAACACAAACCCGTTGTGGCTGTCCTGTTCCCGTACACACCTATCCCCGACGATATCGTGTAATACTGCTTTGGACACAGGGCTGGTGAGGAGGTGCGATTATAGCATCGCCGAGCACCGTAAAGATCATAGTAGCATCTGTCCCCAGCTGGACCTGCGACACAGGCATCATCCCCATGGTAGACGCCGGTTCTCGCGACTAGTCGTCCATCACTCTGATCGCTCCATGTGCTCAACAAACCTCTACCTTCAGATCCTATGGTGTATGTCTTGTCGAAGCATGATGAAGGTACTGAGTATTGGTAGCTGTGAGAGGTAGACGGGATTTGGGTCATGATGCTATTCTGTAGAAGTGCAATCTCCTCGCAAGAAGTGAGGGGCGGGACAAACTCTAGCTAGAGCCTTGCAAAGTCACGGGCTACACGTCACGCATGAATATTGGCGGCCGTGAACCTCGTAACCATCGTTCTGCTAGTAATATCCACTGGGGTGACCAGTACGCTGCTCCTGAGCCACCTCGTTCGCACCCGCGCAATGCGGAGTACTACCTCAATCGCGCGTATCGGCCTCAGAACACATACCAGGACAACCAAATCGATGCCTACCGGTACATGAACGGTCGTCAACCAGGTCGTCGTACTGAGCCAGGCGGTGGTTGTCACGACCCTCGTGAGTACGCGGGTCTGAACCCCCGCTTCGGCCTCAACGGTGGCCGCAACCGCGACCCTGCAATGTCCAGCTGGGATAGAATACTTAACTGGTTCTGAGACATCGAAGAGATGCGCTTAAAAAGCCTAAGTTGAAGGCCTGTAGAACGAGCATTGGTGATATGTGTGGGCGGTATCCTCTAGGTAACCGCGGCAATCTTCCGTCACTGTCTTGTACAGCTTGCTGACTCGTAATGAACAACGATCTCCGCCGCAATGGCGGGTGCTGAAATAATCGCGTACTGACAAGGAAAGAGGTAGGCAGTACGAGATTCGGATGAATATGAACTGATGGAGTTGCTAGTGGAGAACAGTTGGTGAGCAGACACCTTTGATGACCGAGCTCGGCAGCTCGGGGTTCCGACGGCTTGCAAATCGATGTTCCCCCACTCCAGCCCCCACATGCGTTCGTGACGCCATCCATCACCGCCGCACCGCAACGCGTCTACCATAAAGGCGATGCGCCGCCTCTCTCAATGACGCACTTATGTTTTTCGGACGCGCTTTTTCTTCTGCGAGTCTCTATACTTTAACTAGAGGATTCCCAGGATACATTTCCTCTCTGCACAAGGCACAATTTACCAGCACAATGGGCTCCACAACACAAAAGCCGATCCTCATATCAGGCGGAGGGATTGCGGCGTTACTGTTTGCCAGGTCATTGCACCGCCAGAAAATCCCCTACATTGTCTACGAACGTGATGCATCGATAGTGTTCCGCGCACAGGGATACCGCTTGCGCCTCTCAGCTGTGGGTCTCGACGCTATCGAGTCAGTTCTGGGGCCGGAGGGTTTCGAAAGATTCTACGATGCCTGCGGAAAGACTGGGGGGGCAGGATTTGCAGCCATTGATCCTCTGACTGGCGAGAATTTCGGCAGCGACGTCCCGAGCGTAAGCAAGGAGGCGTTTGCGAGTCGCGGGGGAAAAGTCGTTGGCATCAGCCGTGGCGACATGCGCAAGATCTTCATGGAAGGGTTGGAAGACAACGTCCGCTGGAGTCATCATGTGACTGGGTACGAGAAGACTGAGAATGGTGTAAGATTGATCTTCGAGGATGGCAGTAAGAGCGAGGAAGGCAGCTTATTGGTTGGCGGCGAGGGTGTGAAGAGTGCCGTTGGTGGGCAGCTGTCAAACGGGGCCATCAAAGTCTATGATCTCGGTTCAAGAGGCATCCACGGACAAGCGCCTACAAGCGCCTTCAAGGGTCTAGGAGAAGGGGTGTTTCGGCTTGTTGACGATACTACTCAGCCCAATGGTGGAAAGGTTTTCATCATTACAAATGTCAGAGCAAACGATATGGACAAACCAGATATCAATTTTGGCTGGACAATGGGAGGAAGCCCTGGCGTCATCAATGCGCCCAACGATGACTACACCATCATTGGCAAGCCAGCCGCTGCTATCGCTAAGTCATTGACATCCCACTGGCACGAGCGTGTAAAGCCCCTGTTTGACAACATGGTCGAGGACGAGGCCGCATTCTGGAAGATCACATGCTCAAATCCAGAAGGCGTACCAGTGTGGCCCAACGAGCCGCGCATCACAGTTATTGGGGATGCTGTCCACGCCATGACACCTGCAGGAGGCAACGGTGCGAACACTGCAGTCCGTGACTCCGATCTTCTGGGTCGACTGGTCGGCAAAGCCTGGGCTCAAGGGAATGGCGACACTTGGGAAGGCGTCACTGCCGCATATGAGAAGGAAATGCGTGAGTACGCCAGTGCTGCGGTCAAAGAAAGCTTTGGACAAGCGACCGGGCAATTTGGTATCAAGCTCGACCTTGCCACGACACCTACTGTCAACAAATATGTAGCTCCGAACTAGACTAGAATCTCCATGACGGAAGTGGTTTCGATCTTCAGGTGAATTCCCTTACAATGTATGGGTCGACATACAACATTAACGATTGACCGCGCTCTAGTGCAGAACTGACAGCTGAGAGCTATCTACCTGTGTATTGACTGTTGAGCTTTAACTTACACCTGAGGTTGGCTAAGCACGCCTCGCCTTGGCGGCTCGGCTTGAGTCGGTCCGTTTGCTGCGCCTGTCACAGCGTGGAGTCGCCGCCGCGGGCACGACTTGGAATGTCTCACTCGAGCGCCGGCTTCGCAAACATTGTGTCTGTATTGACATCTGCATCGGTCGCTATTCGTCTTAGCTCTCATCACCAATATGTGGGAGTATGTTCTCGCTGCCTTCGCGACGTTCGCAGTTTGGAGCTGCGTCACTCTACAGATGAATTACAGACGTGCCTCATCCATGGGCATCCCGCTTGTGCGTATACCTGTTGACGGTCTCAACGTTCCATGGCAAGTATTGGGAGAACTCGTGTTCAAAGTGTTGGACAGCGTTACATCACACACTTTGCCAACATATATTCGGTACACACGAAGGGGCTGGTTCTGGAACGACAAAGCTGAATCGCATCTTCGTTATGGTCCGGTATGGGCAACAGTTACACCCAAGACTATATGGGTGCAGCTCGGCGATCCTGATGCCGTGTATGAGTTGTTCTCACGGAAGCAGGATTTCATTCGACCCTATGAGAACTTCAGTGCGTACGCTTTCGCATCTTGTTATGAATAGGCTGACAATCCAGAGCCATTGGAGCTATACGGACCCAATATCTTGACAGTCGATGCCCAACAATGGCCTCGTCATAGGAAGCTCGTTGCGTCGCCATTCAGTGAGAGCATCATGAAATTCGTGTGGAAAGAGTCTAGCAAGCAAGCATTGCAGATGATGGCTTCTTGGTCAGGCATGAATATCTCCCGCGTCGCAGAAGACACTCGCACAATCTCGCTGAACGTACTTGCTGCTACTGGCTTCCGCAAGTCCTTTGACTTCGAATCGAAGAGAGATTCTCGAATCGAAACTAATGCACCAACTTCCTCCGCCTACCGCGACGCCTTATGCACAGTACTTGACAACATCATTCTCTTGCTTGTGCTTCCAGCTCGAGTGTTGTCAATGCAATACCTCCCAAAATCATTCAATGCTATTGGAAAAGCGGCGGTAGACTTCCGAAGGCACATGGAGTGCATGCTGCAAGAAGAGACAGCAGCAGTGGAGAGAGGCGAGCAAGGCTCAGGAGGTCTCATGACCTCTTTTGTTAGAGCTCTGAAGGCGAATGAAACGTCATCGGACGACTCAAAGAGAACACGAGGTCTGACCGTCGAAGAGGTCATCGGCAATGTCTTCTTGATCAACTTCGCTGGCCACGATACTACCGCTAACACACTCGCTTTCGCGATCTACCTGCTTGCTTCAGAACCAGATGTGCAACTTTGGCTCACGGAAGAAGTTGACGCTGTTACCAGACATGATGACAACTGGGACTACGAACGTTTATACCCCAGCTTGGTACGCTGCCGAGCAGTCTTGGTAAGTCAGAAACCTAGCGCGCATCAACCCCATACCCACAAAAGGACCGTTTTTGACCAGCCACTGCGGTCCGTCTTTTTAACAACATCGCAGTATGAGACATTACGAATGTATCCACCTGCTCTGGCGCTGCCAAAGCACACACCCTCCACACCGCAACGACTTCAAGTTGGCGATCGCGAGATCATCATCCCGGCTAATGTGCATGTCCAGCCAAGTCTCTTGGCACTCCACATGCATCCCCAGTACTGGGTTGAGCCGGAAAGATGGAATCCCCAGCGGTGGATCACTCGTACGTCTGATATAACCGCTCATGAGGATGAGGCACAGGAGGCGCTCGTCAAGCCGAGAAGAGGCACGTACTTCCCTTGGTCAGAGGGACCAATGAACTGTCCAGGCCGCAAGTTCTCAGAGGTCGAATTCACAGCAGTGATTGCTTGCTTGATGAGGAAGCATCGACTCAGCATTGTTAGGGAAGCGGGTGAGGATGAGCGACAGGCGCGGCAACGGGTTCGACAGGTCCTGAACGACTGCGACAATCAGATGCTACTCAAGATGCGGGATCCTGGGAGAGTGACGTTGAGATTGGAACGGAGGACCTGAGTGTGAGGCGACAGGGTGCTCCAGAATTCATTGTCTTGACCGCCGAGGGTGTTTCGCTGTAGTGGGTATCTTATTTTTACATCTTCTCCGCTTTCGTTTCATTTTCTTATCGAGTGCTCGCAACCTCAATCTCGCGGGTAACTTTAATCCCGTTTCCCAGTATGTGCTCCTCCGAACTTGAGTCCGGCAGTGTGCTTCCATGCACTACACTTGCCATCTTGGAATCACCCAGTGCAACCCACTCCTCGTCTCGACCGTTGGTTCTTGCTTTCGTTGGCCGCTTCGGGTGAGTCTGTCCAGGGGTGTTGTGGGCTCCAGTGGTATCGCCGCCAAGGTTGAACATACTGCGGAAGAGAGGACGCAATGTTGCCACACACCCGACAATTACACCGACACTGTTCTCGGCGTATCCCCAGAGAACGACATCGGAAATGCCGTAGAGGTAATCTTGGGAGTTGGTCAGATTTACTGTGTAGACAAGGCGAACGCAAGCGGAGAGACTGGCCCTGTGAAATTATTAGCAATGGTCTGTGCCGGGAAATCTGAGTGAACTTGCAAGGCTCCAAGACTCAGGATCAAGGCAACTGAGATCTTCGCGTTGCGGTTGAGTTGTACATTCCAGAGGAGCGGTACTGGAAGAAGCGCACAGAACCAGTCGGTGGCTATGTTGACTGCTGTCGTTGCGTAATAGATGTCTGCGAGTGTTTGCGCAGGGTTGCAACTGCCCCCATCAATGGAAATGTCCCATGCGTACGCCACAGGCCAGCAGTGGAAGATGATGTACAGCATGGCAATGAGGTTCATTGCGGTAAACATCCCCGATACTGTGTATATACTGTAGGTGAACTTCTTTCTCTTCGAGGCGATGCGCACCAACATGAACGAGATGCTGAGCTTGATGGGAATGATGGCTGCACAATAGAAGACCTCGAAAAAGAAGAAATACTGTTCCTGTCAGCGGCTGAATGATGCGCCGTTGTATGTTTGGCTGATCGCACCTGCATGCCTGTCTTCGTCTGCTCTGTGTTGAGCCTCTCTTGGTGGATGCCAATGCCATTATATGCACCGCCAATGCATGCAGCGGTAAGCGCTGTGAATGGAATCTAAGTGGTCAGTATGCTGTGTCTGGCTGTTATGGCGTATATAACATACAATTGCAGTTGCCATGGACCAGTCATCCGCTCCAAGCGACCCATTGCTAAATCGTGTGTAGATCCGGAGACCGAAGGTCACATATGCGATAACCGCGAGGGCAATGACAGAGCCGGCGAGCTGAGGCGCATGATCTCCGTAGTACACCATCTTGCAACGATGATGAAGGACGGCTCACAACGGCAGAGGTCCGAGGAAGAGGGCAGCAACATGCAAGTGCGAAAGGTCCAAGAGATGGGGAACAAATGGGTCCGGAGCAAGATGTCAACTTGATATAAAATTGCGTGTGGATCGCAAGTCCTGTTTGTGGGTCGAAGTTGACGCTCAAAGCAGGGAAGACCAAGTGGTATAAAGTACCCAGGTTTATCTCCTGAACTGTCCCACTGAATCTCGAAAGAGGCAAAGATTGAGTGCTGATCAGGTACTTGAACAACAACAACCGCGAGCCCCGAGTCAAGGTCCGGCAAACCCGGTGGTGCCTGGATCTGCGCAAGCAGTGGGCCGTATTCGGCCTGAAGAGTCCAGCTCAGGCACCTCATTGGGAGGTCTACCTACCCCATATGCTAATCCTTTCTTAATTGGTGGGCGTGCGAGATTCTGTGGGCATGCAGCATTTCCGCATGCGGAATGGTCTGTGGTTTTTTAGTGTCAACGAGCTTTCGCGGAAGTTGACGAACCACTCCGGCGGAAGATCCGCAAGTTGTGGCCTCATAAGCAATCAGCAAATACGGCATATCGTACGTGAGCACATCGAATCAACAGATGCCTGGTGCCGATAACTGTGAATTTGGGAAACTCAACGATCGCGAAATATCGAGAACGCTACCGAGTCGCAAACACAAGGCGTTCCACATAGGCGCTCGCTTTACTTGCTGCTGCATAACGCTTTCTACGCCAGCCGGGAGAGGCAACGAGTTGTTTTCGCTCTGCGCATCTGGGCCTGACCTAAGATCCCGTGATGGCCCAGGTAAGTTCTAAGGGTCGAGCGGCTCGGCCCAGCTGCTTGGCTCAGGTTGGCTGGCTAAAAGCGTCTATTCCACCTTTTTGACTTTCAACCTGTGAGGCTGCACCTTTAGCGGCTCTGCGGCTAGCGGATAGGATAGGACAGAAGCCGCTGAACGCCTGTCAACACTCCTGCCAGCGAACTTTTGGTTGTTTCGTATACCGATGATTGACCTAGGTATTGGTATGTGCAGGGGCCTGCGTTCGGCGCAATGGACGAGATATTGTGACCTGGGCTTCCTTTGGGGCAAGCTTGTAAGTCACAACCAGAGGCGTGTGCAGCTGAATGTACGGCTTGGAACGGCGCACGTAACGAGAATCCATGGAGCCCATGTTTAGCTGCTTCGATCAGAGAGCCAATTCGAATGAGATGTTCATCGTGGCTCTGTGATCGCATTTGCTGCTTGCCGGACTCTTGTGTATCGCCACAGACGTCTCGTTGGTTGGGACCGTGTGCAAAGCTGGGTCCTGTGACGAACATCGAAATTTGTCATTGATGAGAAAAGGAGACAAAAGACGTGGGATGCTTGCAGAGCAAGGTGCGCTCGAGCGCGATGGTCCGTGACGTAATCCACAATAGCGGCTCACTCTGCAACTCGAACACCAACGGTTCCTCTTCAAAACGGGCGTCTTTTAAACCTTTTCGATAATCTGAAAGAACTCAAGGTGTCAATTGTACTGCGGCCCTTCATCACCCTCCATGTCTAACGAGCGTTTGGAAATCTCGACAAGCTTACCTAGGTAGCATGATGCAACCCGTGGACGAGCCCTTCTACTATGTAAGTCTGCAGATACCCCGCACGACTGAGCAAGCGCCTGGGACCTGAAATGTCTGAGCACCATGGCTCTGCTGCTCAACACGCTTCATAGTTGCTGGGAAGACATGTGATCCTGCCGACATGGACACCCCTATAATTACAAGTCTCTTGAAGACTTGTGCCAGCTGGGACTTCCGGCGACAAGATTTACTTATAGACAGCGATTTTCGAGAACGCATTGTCTTTGGCCAAATCACGATACACTCATGATTCGCATCTATTGCGTCTACGTTCCCTCAAGGGCTCTTACACTCCAAATGTCAACGGGTTACGTAGAGGCTCTCCTCCTTCGCGTCCTCCTTTGGCTAGCCCACCAATCAGCAATCGGCAGTTGAGGCGGCTGGCGAGGGCTTCCACAATTCCCAAAAGATGTCAACACCATGAACCACCAAGAGGACAGTAGAAGATACCTGCAGGTACTAACTGTTTCGATGTCGGCTTATGATCTTTTGATACTGAAGTCTCAGATTATGTGTCTGGCGTGGGCCACAGAAGCGGCGATGCCCGCTATCACGAAAGTTTACCGACGTGGCTTCGGCAAATTCTTAGCCCAAGCTTTCAATAATGCCTTTGTCTATCGGCTCCAACTCTATTGTCTCCGAATGCTCTGCTCTGCCAAGGTCAGGTTTCAGGCTTGAAGATGGAGTGGCCGATGGAACAATCTCGGCGAAGACACCAGCCGTTAAGCCTGGAGTATGTCGCTAGGATGTTGGCTTCTCGAGCTGTCACGGGGTATGCCGCGCTGTGCATTCTGTCAGCGGACTTACTGACGATCTCCAGGCTCCATTATCAATTCTGGTGTATGCCAATTGTACTACACCCAGCACCCATTGTTCTAAGTCTCTAAGAACGTGTCTACCGTTGGTACCCTCGCCCTCGGTCTACCGTTCCTGCTCCTTTGTATGACGGGTCCACTTTATCTCAGATACTCCCAGTATCTGATCCGCATCATAATTTTCGGCTGGCTGATGTTCCACGGAAGTCTACTACTTGCATCTTTAGCGACCCAAACGTAGCATCTCGTGGTTACGCAAGACTTGTTTCACGGTGTCAGTTGGTGCGTTTGCTATACATTGGTTGTACATCATCCTGAACGCGTAATTCGAGAAGAAGCAAGGTCTTGCCTATGGCATATACGATGCAGCTTCCAATGTTTTAGGCCTTGTATTCACTTTTCACTGGAGACACTTCTTCAGGCTTACGGCTTTCGTTTCATCCTAAGAGTATATGTATTGGCCTATGTACTGCCGAACCCATCAGCATTCTCGCTAATAATACCGCGGCTACCAACACACATAGCAGACCGCCACCCAAGATTCCGGAGGCAGCAGTACTAGCCGAACGGCAGCCGTCTTGATCCTCAGTACTGTTCGATCGATTGGCTGTTGTCCTTTCAACATGGATATTTCTTCAAGGCCTGGTGTTTCCACATCTGGTTACAATCCTGCCATCGCTCGCATCCACTATAGGTTTCGAAGCCTCGAAAGCATCGTCGCTTCTAAGTATCTCCGCGCTACGTCCAGTACCCGGCCTTATCTTGTTGCGCTGGTTTTCCGATCATGTCTCGATATATTCCGCACTCGCTGTCCGCTCTCATCTCCGGTGCTGGAACTCCATTTCTCCTGGGGACTTGCCAACTCGTTTCCAGTGCTGGCCATCTTTCCAACTCTCTGGGTTTTGTTCGGAGTGCCATACAGCATCTTCTGACGGAGGATCAGCCTTGGGCCCGCCAACAAGAGCGCTGCTGCACAAGCCGAGGATCAAGTGATACGAAGAACGGTTATACTATTGGTTGGACTCAGCCGTTTTCGTGGCATCGCCGAAATTGCGGCTGGGCCAATCAGTACATTCCTGCTGAGCGATGATATAGACAAGGGTGCATCTGAACTTGGCCGATGCTGTAGTGGGGTCAACTTTTCGAGTCTTGTGCTTTTGGTGGGAGCCTGCGGTGGGTCTTGTCGATCTGCGAGAACTGGAGGGTGAGAGAGTTGTGATGACCTTCCAGCATACTACGCGAAAGCGTGGAACGCTTCTACCCACAACTGCTAATCTCACAGTTCCGCGTCAGTGTCCCTGCCTCGCCGCGATGACCGATGTCACCAGAGTCTACAAAATGACAGCAGCGCAAGTGCTTTACACATATGTAGGTAGTATGTGTCTCGTTGCAGCCCTGTAGCTGTACCACCGAGTGCGGTATGATCAGCTCTAAACATAGCGCCTTGTTGTCGCAAGACTCTTGAATATTTATCTGTAGTTGATACAGAGGAACGCGCAACTAAAACCAATGTTGACTCATAGGTAGGTAAGATAGGCATTGTCAAAAGCTTTTGCGCTTTCACAATCCCTGGGAGGTCTTAGAGCTACATCATTGTGCACAGCCCTTCCACTGCGCTGGCTCAAGACAACTAGCAGCACTATTGGCTTACTGTATATAGGAGCCCAAACCATCGTTTTGTATTGTGAGCACTAACGTCTCCATTGTTCGATTAACAGGCGCGCAGAAGTGCGTCTGCACAGCTGCACTCATCCACAAAATTCTATTCAGCAGTCAAGATGCCCACACAGCCTCCCTTCTCCCGCTGGAGGACTCGAGACCTGGCTCAATAAAGATGACGCCGGAAGCGCAGCTGCTGGTGGACTAGGATACCATCTCTGTATAAATATGGCGTCTTTCTCGGATGGGTGGGTAATCAGCAGAATCCGAGATTTGGGCGACTTTCTCAAAACCAGACAGAAATCCATATCCTTATGGTACCTCGGATCGGTAAATCCAAATGACGGATAAAGCATAATAGAGTCAAGATCGAAACCTAATGGTTCATTGTTATTCATCGCCTATCACAACGTTAGCGCTGCTAGGATCAAGCGGAGATTGGACCTACGGTCACCCGGCTGGGCTTCATGGGTCATACCAAACACTGTAATGATGTCAGCATTGCTAGAGTTCACGTAGCATATCGATCTTACCATGTTCAAGCTGTCAATGTGTCAGCTGCGGTCAGTGTTGAGTAGTTAGTATCAACTCACCTCATGTGTAATAGCTTCTATTGTGGCGAACGGGCCCAACCGCATATTGTGTCGACCTTCGGCATCAGACAAAGCATCATGTCCAAAAGTAGGACAACTAGTCTCTCCCGAATTATGATCGATGCCAATCCATACAGTATCGGCAGGTACATTTGGAGAGTCCCAGTGACCGGTCTCATCGAAGCAGTACCTAGGCTGCCGGTTCTCAGGATCGAGATTGCCGTCACTGAGTTCCTTCCACTCCAAGTAGAAGCTACACAAATGTCAGCTAGAGGAACTGCTTAAGTCTAAGCCAACAGTCTGATACTAAGTGACAAAGAGGGACTGATGGTTTTTCATTCGGTGTTTATGGCTGCGGACCGATGTTGCCAACCTTGTTGCTCCATTATGGCTGATGCTGTCCACTATGCAGACCCCAGACACCCTGACATCAACGACTACAAGAAAACAAATACGATTAGGTTCTGCTTGCTAGAAGGCGAAGTGGAACGGGGTCTTGTGTGTGGTAGACCCAGAGACCAAGATGAGGCAGCGCTCGTTCATGATTTAGAGGCTCGAGAAGCATTCAGACAGGCAATCTGGCGTACTTCAAGTCTCTGCGACAATGTAGATAATGTGAAGCTCAGCATGATGGAAATAATCGATGGCCAGATCGTCGAGAGCTCAGTTTGAAGTGCGTGGAGGTTGATTCGCGTATCAGAAGCTGCCTAGCACGTATCAAGATCTTTGAGTCATTCAGAATTCCAAAAAGAATGTACAAGCTGTGCGACCCAGGTGTACGACAACAATACAGTCTGTCAAAAAGGACCGAAAGGCGACAATGAAGTTGGTCCGTCACGGCCCGAGAGCCGCCAGCACGCCAATCAGATTCTCCCAGTCAAGCCCCAAGCAATGCTGATGAGCTGAGTAAGCCCCTGATAACACGCCTGGGAGCGGGAACACTGCACATCCGTTCCTGATGCTGACCTCGAACGCTTACAAACACCAGCCACGACCTGGTCTTCGGCAAGAACACAATAGCGACACTGCCTCCAACATAGCAGTTGACATACGAATTCTAGGCGTAACGAGTCCGTGACTAGATAGCGCCATCCGAGCTCATCAAATATGAATTTCCATTTCGTCCGTAAAACGGTGCGACAGGTGCTGAGCTGATGGCACCTGCGCCAAAGGTAGGTATATGAATATCTGCAGTCTTACCCGCACGTTTCACAAGTCTATTCATTAGATCCCTTAAGACATCGATAACATCTTGCTTTTCTTCCCGTACTCTCAGCGATTCTACCTCACTCGTCATGGCGGAACAACGCAACATCGTCGTCCTCGGCGCCTCAGTCGCAGGTCTCCAAACCACGCACTACATAATGAAACATATCCTTCCCGCCCTGAAGAAGAGTAAAATAGATGCAAAGTACCATATCTACCTCATCAACCCCTCCTCAGACTGGTGGTTCCGCGTCGCTTCCCCGCGCGTCGCAGCGTCTACAACACGCATGTCGAGTGAACAGATCCTCTTCAACATCCGCCCCGGCCTGGAGCAGTACTCCAGCAACGACATCTCCTTTATCGAGGCAACCGCTACCGGTCTCAGTGAGCAAACTCGCACAGTGACATATCGCTGCGCCGGCGCAAACATAGAAGAAACGCTCTCTTACCACGCTCTCATCGTTGCAACAGGAAGCCGCACATACTATCAAGCCTTCTCTATGAGCGACGACACAGCGACCACGCTTTCAAGTATCGAGCTCACCAACGAGAAAGTGCGAACCGCAAAGGACATCGTCATCGTTGGCGGCGGCCCCACAGCCGTCGAGTTCGCAGGCGAAGTGGCCGAGCACCGCAATGGCAAAGCAGGCTGGTTCGCCAAAACCAACAAGCAAGCAAACATCACTCTCGTCACCGCATCGGACAAACTGCTCCCTGCGCTCCGCCCCGCGATCGCAGCAGCCGCGGCGGCAAAACTAAGCGCATTGGGTGTTGAAGTCCTGTACAAGCAGCGTGTCGTAGATACGTCCTCGTCAGGGGACCGCACGACGCTCACGCTCGACAAGGGCGACAAGCTCGAAGCAGACCTGTACGTGCCCGCGCACGGCGTGACGCCAAACACGTCCTTCGTGCCCTCGCATCTGCTGGACTCCAAGAAGTACCTCGCGACCAACCCGCAAACGCTCCGCGTCGACGCCGCAGGCCCGCGCGTGTACGCCATCGGCGACGTCGCGAGCTACTCGCGCAACAACATCGTCGACATTATCAACTCCCTCCCCGTTCTGCTCGTCAACCTCAAGCGCGACTTGCTGGCGTACAATGCTATGCTGCCAGATGAGAAGCCCAAGGGCAGGGATCGCGTGTATGTGCAGGAGGAGAGGGAAATGCAGTTCGTTCCGATTGGAAGCTCTGGCGGCGTTGGAGCAGTGATGGGGTGGCGGGTGCCGAGCTTCTTCGTGTGGGCGCTCAAGGGAAGGGATTATATGGTTGGTATGTCGGGGAAGCCGACGGTGGGTGGGGAGAGTATGAAGAAGGAGATTGTGTGGACTAAAGAGGAGGCGGTTGTTTAGGGTGGGTGAGCGGAGATGTTGGTCTGGTGTGCATCTGGTGCGGTTCCTGAAGTTCGTTTTTCTCTTTAGACAATGGAGATTATACCATCGAGCATGTCGCGGCAAAAGATGGTACAGCGCTCGAGCTTGAAAACACCTGAGGTTCTTAGCGAAGACTTGAGCGATCTTTGCAGGCTAGTACGCCTTCTGATGGCTACACTGTACTGTGTTGTTACATCCGGCTTTTCTGCAATACTTAAGACCATATCCTACTCCTTTGTTAGCTCATACATTTCGAGCTCTGTGGTATGTCAGTCAATAGCCGTAGACGTCCATCAAACCCATTTTTCCGGCTGTTAAAACGTTTAAAGCCACAAGCCTGTTGTTGTTGAGGTCTACCAGAAACATGCTATACAAACATCACTCTCCTGCTTCCTCGTGTCTACAAAGCGCCAAGCTCCTTCAGCTTGCCAATCATACCATCCACGTCGTCAACCTTCACGCCCGCCTTCCTCGTCGGCGGTTCGGTGACCTTGACCGTCTTGAGCCTAATCTCGCTATCCAGCCCATAGTCACTCAGCGTCTTCTTATCCAGCTTCTTCTTCTTGGCCTTCATGATGTTCGGCAAGCTAGCATACCTCGGCTCGTTGAGCCTCAAATCCGTCGTGATGATCATTGGCAGCTTAGTCCTCAGCGTCTCCACGCCGCCATCCACCTCCCTTACAACCTCGACATTCTCGCCCTCGATGCTCACTTTCGACGCTTGCGTAGCCTGCGGCCAGTTCAACAGCCCCGCAAGCATCTGCCCCGTCTGCGCTGCATCGTCGTCGATGCTCTGCTTGCCCAGGATAACGAGATTCGATTTCTGCTCATCGACCACCTTCCGCAGTAGCTTCGCGACGCCGAGCGGCTCCAGTGCGTCCTTCTCCTCCACCACCACGTGGATGCCCCGGTCGGCGCCCATGGCCATGGCGGTGCGCAGGATGTCCTGGGCTTTCGCGGGCCCGGCGCTGAAGGTGACGATTTCCTCGACGGGGGTTGTTTTCTTTTCGCGCAGGCGCACTGCTTCTTCGATGCTGAGCTCGTCGAAAGGGTTCATGGAGTGTTTTACGTTTGCGGTTTCGACGGCGGTTTGGGTGCGGTTTACACGCGGTTTGACCTGGGTGTGTTAGTGGCTGTTGCGAGAGATAAATGTGTTGAAATATGCAGAGAGTCCAGGTTGAAGGCGAATCTTTTGCAATGCGAGGTGCGCGTGAGTCTTACCGCATAGTCGATGACCCGCTTGACGGGGACCAATATCCTGAGGCCAGACATTTTGACGTGTAGAGTCTCCTTGTGGATTGCTGGGCAAGAGGATGAGCAATTGCTACAGGAATGGAGCTGGCACGAGTGGGGATAGCATCGGAGCTCATGTTGAACGCAAAGCCGAGGTCGCTTTTGCCGTGCCAAGGCCGCAATGATGTCGTCGGGTGAGTGGACCCTTGATCATCAACCTCCACCGCTACATCGAACTACAGAACGGAGACACTCAATGCGAAGTTTACAATTCAGCGCGAATTGCTGCTCTCCCATCGTGAAAAGAGTGTGGGAGCTCTTCATCACCAGAAATCGCACTTCGACATTCATGCCTGCTAAACCCCCCGTAGACATGGCTCCAGCCTCAGCTCCAACACCTGTTCCGCTGCTGCCTCTAATCCAGCATCCTCTCCACTCCCCTCTCTAGATCCTCACAACTACAGCAGAACCCAAACGTATGCGCAGCATTATACTCCCAGCACTCCTGCGCATACCCCGGTGAAGACGTCCCACATCCATCACTCAACAACACACAATCAAACCCCTTGCTGAACGCATCCGTCAGCGTGCCCGCCACACACTGGTCCGTATTAACGCCTGCAAACAGACACGTCGTGATCCCTTCCGTCTCGAGGAAGTCTTGTAAAGGCGTCGACGTGCCCCAGAGCCCGGACATGCGGTTCTTGTGTATCCAAACATCGGGCCTGACCTCCAACGCCTGTCCCTCGTCAAACGCGCCGCGTAGCGGAGGATACAGATCCGCGTTCCAAGACTCACGCATCAGCAGCGGACCGGCATCGACTTCGCCCCCGCCTTCGGAGGAGGAGAGAGTGATAGATCCCATGGCGCTCCCGATCCCCTTGTAAACCCCGTTTTCCTTGATATTCCCGTGTTTGTCCACGCCCACCCCGCCTTCCACCACCCCGCCCGCAGTTACAGTTGACAAGTCGTGCGTCGAATCGTGCGGCACAGAGTAGAACCCAAACGCTCTCTTGACACCTGGCGGCATCTCGCGCACTTCGTCGTCAGTGAGGCCCCAGTTCACCCACACAATTCTCAGCCCTGCTTTGCGGGCTGCTGGGATCGCGTGGGTCATGAGCTGCGCGCAAGCCCGGTGTCCGGGACTCTCGGTGCTGCGGCCTAGTGCGGGAGAGAGGAAGAAGTTCTGCATGTCGATAATCACGAGTGCGGATTTCGCTGGATCTACGGTGATGGGCGAGGTTGTTGTTTGGATGGTGAGTTTTGAGGTCGTGGGAGCGCTGCTGGATGGACGGCGTAGGTCGAAGCCTGTCGTGCTTGAATGGAGCCAGTGGTTTGATTTTGTGCCTATGAACGCTTTCCGACGTGGTTCTGAGGGGTTGGTTGAAGGGGATGCCATGGTGGGATCAAATGTGAATATTCCGTTCAGTCTTGGTCGTGAGTGAATGCAAGAGTCAGTTGAGAGCTGTGAGGTGCAACCTAATTAAGGCTTTGATCCTCAGGACAAGAATGGATGTAGCGAGTACTTGATATATCTCACAAGTGAGAAGATAGCTGGACCAGATAGGCAGGTAGCTTCCGTTGCGGGGTAGATGGCCATATTTCCGGATCTATCTCTCACGCGTTGAAGGCTTATCTCGACGCCGCGGAAATCAGTTGATAAACGGTGCGATCTCGGATGGACAAGCTCCTGACATATATGTCGTTCTAGATAAAACATGCGACCAAAACCCCCATGTATGTCTTGTCATCATCGACTCACAACTTGAGCATCACTTCGTAGAGGCCGGTTGTGGTGAAACTTAATAATCCGATGCGCTCAGGCGATCCAGATAGACCATTGTTTATGTAGTCCACGACTCATGGGGAGATCTATTTGCCCTGAGCAAACCTCTTCATCCTCTCCTCCGCCGCCCGCGCCCTCCTCTCCCTCTCAAGTCTCGCCTGCGCTTCAGGCGTCAAACCGCGCGCCTGCTCCTCTCGAATCTGCGCCCCTGTCTTCTCCGGCAGCGCACCAAGCGCCTTCCCCTTACCCAGTCTCTGCGTCGTCCTCGCCGCCTCTGCAGCTTCGCTCTCCTTTCTCACACGCTCGGTCTCAGCTTTCCTGCGCTCAGCCTCCGCTTTTGACTCAGCGTCTTTCTCTGACTTGTCTGCCGCATCGCGTGCCTTTGCCTCAGCGTTGGTTAAGGCGCCCGGTACACCTGCACGCTCCCAGTCCCAGGCGCTTTCGCCGAGCTCGGAGCGTGCGACGCGGAAGGCATCCCGGGTTGTGCGGTCGCCGGCCAGGGTGAAGGGGGTTCGTGCGTCGTCGTTCATCAGGGTGGGGTCTGCGCCTGCCTTTGTCAGGAGTGCGGAGATGACAGGTGGTGAGTTTAGTGACGCGGCGAGGTGGAGTGGCGTGGGCGTGTGGTGGTTCTCAGGTAGGAAGGTAAATGCGGGAGAGATGTTGTTGGTCTTGATGTAGTTGAGTAACGCAGGTACTTTCGAGCGTTTAATCAGGGGTATGATCTGGGAGGTGTGGAGCATGGCTGCCTCGTCCTCCTTTGACGGCTTCTGGGGCTTGGGCTTTGCGATGGGCTTCTTTGAGGTTTCTTCGGGCTGTGGTGCGTTGAGAGCGGCGAGCGCGGCTTCGTCGATAGTGCTTTGCTTCACGCGCGTAAGTTCGACAAAAGCACGCATCAGCTCCTTCTGCGTGGCTCGCCGTGTGCTGAATGGGAACCCTCGATTCCTTGGATCGTTCGTACGGAGAACCTGACCGTCGTATGGTCCGAACAGTGTGCGTCGATTTGTAGCACCGGTTGCGCGTACAAAGATCAGATCCGCTGTATCGATCATCGACTTCCAGCTTGTCAGTAGATCGCGGACTTCCTGGATCAATGCGTTTTCGTTGTACCGTCGTATCGAAGAACCGGCAGAGTGCGCGTTGCCTTTTGCATTGTCGTTCGCTGACTGGGAGCCACCCTGTTTCCGTCGTGTTGTGTAGCGGTGGAAGGTCTTGTGCGCAATGACTGTGGCGGATCGTTCGTCTACTCCAGTATGGCTCTTTCCAACCTTCGGTGCTAAAGCCACAATCATTGCCGCGAAATGTCCACCGCCAATCATAGCAAGGAAGTAGTGCGGCCCAATATCTGTCTGTGGAAGCGGCACGCCACCCTCCGAAGGCTTGACCTTGGGCGGCTGCATAGGCGCAAGCTGCTTGTTCCGTATTGTCTCGACGATATGCGACTCCTCCTCCTGCTCAGCATTCGTCAGAATCGCGCGGTATATCCCTAATGACATATTCTCCGGCAATTTCGGTGACGAGAACCACATCAGAGGCGCATTTCCTGGTCCACGTTGCTTCTTCCTCGATGCAAACTCGTCGAACTCGGGGTCGGATATCTTGGCCTGCTTCTTCAGCAGCGCGCTCAGCGTCGAGTCCTTTGGCTTGCCACTTTCGTCTTCCTCTTCCTCGTCCGACTCAGACGATTCGGAGCCCGATATGCTCTCGTCCAGCTCGCCAATGAGCTTCTCGAACTCGACCTCGCCCACTGGCTTCTGCCCCTTGATCTTCTGCTTCAAGTTGTAGCCATGCAGGTCGGAGCGGACGTGTTTGCGCTGCTCGGCCACGGAGCTGAAGTTGAGCGCGCAGAGGTTGCACGATGTCGCTTTCGATGCGCCGCCATCCTCGGTATCTAGCTTCTCCAAGGCGTCCTTGGTTGGTGTCTGTACTTCAGGCGTGGAGGCTACGATGGGCCGGCCGGACTGATCTTTGTATTCGAGTGTGGCTAGTAGCTCTTTTGGTAGGTCGAACACTGCAAATGTCAGCAGCAGTACACAAGTCTGTGCCCGGAGACATACCATACAGCGGTCGCTGGAGTAAATCCTCGCTTTTCTGCGCCATTTTGACCCGCGATCGCGTTGTGGGAGTGCTGAGAGAAGTTGTGCAGTCGCGCAGGCGGCACTCGTGAATTTGGTGGGGAACAGTCAGACACGATGACGTGCAGACGCCGCGAGTCAGACGCCGCAAGTCAGACGCGCGCTTAATTTCTGCCGCGCTTAATTGAGCCTCACGTTGTTTTACCAATATCTTCGCTGATATGTCCGGTGTTTGCTCTAATGGTAGAACGTCTTGCGTCAGTCATAAGAGAATCCATTCACCACCTCAACGTCGTTGCAATCGCGTTCGCTGTGTCTAAAATTCCGATTTTCTGCAACATCAATCGATTACCTCACTGTGATCATGGCTCCCATAGAAACGTCCCTTGACACTCTTCCCGAGGAGCTCATTCTCGCAATCCTATCTCACATCAACGAACCTCTCGCTCTCGCCAGCCTCTCCCTTACAAACCACCGTCTCCATAGCCTATCGCTGCCATCTCTGTACCACACCTTCCCAAGCAGGAACTCCGAGCTCTTCCTACGCACGATCTCGCACCATCCTGACCTAGCCTCGCTCGTCAAATCAGCATCATGGAGTCAAGACCGCGAGGTAGTCCCGCGTCTAGAAGTGCTGGAAAAACAGCACATCATCAATCGCCTCAACGAGTTATATGTCCCGCATGGTACGGATCTAAGCGCGCAATTGGCAGAATTCGGCGAAAGAGATGATTACTGGTATTTCGAGATCCTCATGTTGCTCATGCCGGGACTCGAGGAGGTCGATATCAAAGAGTCGTGGCGATGGGATGATCACCACTACTGGTTCAAGAGTCTGAGTCTGTACTTCAATCCTTTACGAGATTTCGCGGGTTTGAAGAGAGTTTACATCGAGGGGCCGATCAGGATCGAGAACGCGGTTCCGCTGTTGACGATCGCGACACTGAAGGAGTTGGAACTCACGCAGGTGACGGTCATGAGGAGGGAGGCGGACCGCGAGTTCGAGTGGAGCGTGTGGCCTGTGAGCAAAGTGCTGCCGGAGCGGAGTTCAAATCTCGAAGTCTTAGCGCTGAGGGATAGCTACATCGACCTGAACATCCTGGAGCCGGTGCTGCGCGGCATCAAAAAGCTCAAGTCGTTCACGTACGAACATGAGCCCGTCGACCTCACTTACGTCGCTGACGACGCATGGCCCCCCGAGACTGACTTTCTCGCGCCCTGTCTTAACCTGCATAAGCGTTCCTTGGAGCACATCCGCTTCCGCAACTACCAGCGTCTGTTCTGGACCGACATGATGGATTTATTATGCGGACCCCTTGAAGTGACCAAGGACACGTATGCGCAGAACTTCCCAAATCTGAAGATCCTTGATGTCGGACCCCTTGAAGAGAGACTCTACAAGCGCGACGATCTGGTTGGAACGCTCACGCGAGCGCCGGTCGGGATTACAGACAGATTGCCGGCGTCACTGGAAACGTTGAGATTGCAGATCGCTGCGTTCATTGATTTGGACCCTCCTTTGTCGCCTGGGCACGAAGTGATCCGGGCGCAGGATAATGCTCAGAGTAATCATCTCGTTGAAGTGCTCCTGAAGGAGCTTGCGTGTGCGTTTGCAGACGCGAACCGGTCCTTGAGGGTGGAAGTTGTGGAGTGGCATCCCATGCTGGGCTGGTTTCCTGAAAATCTTCCGATGATTGAGAAGATGTATGCTGAGCTGGGTCTGAAGATCGCGTCGATAGGAGGTGATGTGAATTACTTCTATGATGCGGAGCCGCTGTTGATGGACGATGAAAGTGAAGAAGGGTGGGTTGTAGTCACAGACGAGTGTCTGCCACCTTCAAACAGGTGCTGGTAGTTGAGTGTTACTCTACAGAATCCTTCTACTCCTCTGTTAAACAGGCCTACTGCGTCTGTTGTCGTAGGTACCCTCCACTCATCCTCGCGCTTGGTCCTCATCACACACTCCCACCGCGCCGTCCTTCCCAGTGATGCCTCGCACTTGACTTTCCAACAGACTTCAACCAACAAGAGACTAGAAATTGCTGCAACTGCTAAACGACTTCCCCCTTCACAATTAGCGAGACTGTACACGGCCAATACAGCCGCCAACAGCTCCCCGAACACACCACACAACAAGCTCATTTTCGCCGTCATCGACTATGTGGACATCCACCACGAGCTCCCGACTCCGAGCACTGTGTGCCGCACAAACAACCACCTACACTAGCGTATGCATCCGATACTCTTCGCTCATTATTCAGACCAAAACTCAGAAAACTTTATCGACTTCACGAATCTAAAGTGTTTGCAGCATTGCTACAATGGAGAAGCACGATTGCACTCTGTGAGTGATCCTACATATAGGCGTACGCCTGATAGTCGACCGTTAGATCGACCCGAGCCACAATCTTCACAATCATGATGAAATGATATGTCGAAGAGCTGATTGAATACACACTGAGTCAAGCTGCTTTCTATGTTTACCATGTCTCCTGTCTATACCTCCCACCCTTCTCCAACGCCACGAGATACGCCTCCGCGTCCTCCCTGCTCAACTCCCCGTGTTCCTGGAACCCTTCGATCAGCGCCTCGCGCACCGCCTGCGGCATCTTGCCCGAGCTGCCACAGATATATATAATTCCGTCTTTGTTGGCCACAGCATCGTACACTTTCCCGCTCTGCTGTCGCACAAGATCCTGCACATATACCTTTTGCCTCTGATCCCGTGAGAACGCGGCAAAGACTTCGAGCGGCACGCCGCTATCGATATACTCCTTCCACTCGTCTTTGAAGAAATAGTCTGACTCGGCATTGCGGCAGCCGAAAAATAGAAGGTCATTTGTGGTTGATGTGGCCTGAGCGGGATCTTGATTGCGCCATCGCATGCGCTGCTGTATCAGGGCGCGCATGGGTGCTACGCCTGTGCCAGGGCCGATCATGACAACGGGTTTGTTGAGCTCATTTTGTGTTACGCCCAGGCCGCCGCGGGAGAGGGTGACGGTGAGCTGCTGCTTGGGGGCTAGGCTGGCGATATAGCGTGTCGCTACGCCCTGTCTGATGCGTTTGATTACTGTCTTGTATTTGACGATCGCGATGAGGAGCTCTATCCTTGTGCTTGAAACTCTGTCTTTCGCGGTAGATGGGATCTCGGTCATTGCGCTGGCGATGCTGAACTGTCTCCCGCGCAGAGTGGGGATGATGCTGCATACTCTTTGCCAGGGGATCTTGACGCTCTCAAACTCTTGCAAGACTTCCAGGATACTACGCCGCGGTCTTGTTGTGTAGTCAAACAGCTCGTCAATATATTCTGGATCGGTAAATTCCAGTAATCTGTCGCGATGGAACTCGTCACTGGTGTAGTGAGCGAGTTTCGCAAAGAACGAGCGTCGTGGTATCGAGAGGATGTCGAGGTGATTTGTCAGAAGTTCTCGAAGGGTTGTCGTACTGGACGAAGTGAAAGTTGACACTGGAAGACGGGCAGTAGGCGAGACAGACAAAGATGACGGTGTGAATCTTATCCGTCGGTCGGCGATTGGCATCCAGTCCATGATAGCAAGGAATTGGTCAACATCTGTGGGGAAGTTCTTTGGGTATATTGTCAAGACATCTCCGGGCATATAAGGATGCGAGCCCTCGACGTGCAGATTCAGATGTCGTACGTCTTGCCAGTGCATCGTAGGCGTCAGCCGATCGTTTGACGTAACGTTCGCTGTGATACCACCGGGGATTTTAAGTAAAGCTTGGTCTGGCAACTCCTCTGTATCGCCATTGCCGGATGGAAGATGACCGTTCGTCGGCGCTGGATGCTCACTGTCTGCAAAGTCGAGCAACCATTTTGGGTCTAGCAATACGCTGTCCGGTATCGGCTCTGACCCCTCAGGCAGAGGATATTCTTTGAGAAGACTGCTGCGCAAAGTTGCTGTCCATGGGAGAAATGAGCCATCGATGCTGATAGTTGTCAGCTGAGGATAAGAGTTATTGAGGGCAGAAGTGCAAAACTCGGGGATCAGTAGTAGGCTGAGACGCTGCCAAAACAACTGAACGTGACGATGAGAAGAAACTTATGAAGGAAACGTTACGTACCCTTCAGGATGCTGCTCGTCGGATTCTCCACGATCACATATCGGTTGCGCGCCAAGTTGGATCAAACGGTTGTAGAGCTTTCGATGCGCCCAGTTGTACCTTTCAGGCGTCAGAACACTACCTTCATACTCGCCACGATCAGACTAACTTTGGATACGAGGTGTCACCGAGCCCGAACGATGCAAACCTCATCTGCTGCAGACACCCTGGTCGCAGTCGAGCGCTGCGCAGGGCCTTCCAGAAGGCCTGGCTGTTCGGTGGCAGATCGCCCTGGCCCGTTGTGGAGATGGCTACCAGGACCACATGGTGGTGCAGCAATTGCTTCTGCAAGGAGATCAACCACTGCGCGTGCTGCTCTCATCGCGCCTGACGTACTAGGCTGACCGCGTTCAGTTCTGCGACTTCTGTGTCGAAGCGCAGGCGCTCAGCGAGCCTGCCCATCTCTTCGGCAACATCCTGGGCATTTCCTGTTTCGGAGCCATAGAGCACCAGGGCTCGACGAACGCTGTGCGAGTCCGCCATGGTCGGTGCTGATGCAATCTGCGGTGAGACTAGGCTGGAAAGGCCTGGAGAAATTGATGTCTGTGTGGCGCTTCCCCGGGCCCGTCGAGGGTGAAAAGCGGTGCGCTAGCGGCCACGTCAAACGGCTGGCGGGTCTCCATGGCAGCGGGTCCCAAGCGGACCCATCTGGGAGTGAAGAGCAGCGTCATCTCTCGAAGCTTCGAGGCCGCAGGGCACTGTAGGCGAACGATTGCGTCAAGCGCGCCTGTTGGTGTGGCGCACACTGCTCGCTAAATTTCCGGCTTGCATTCATTCCAGCAGATGTCGCGTGCCTGCATCGCCAGGGCGGACGGGCAGGTGCGAGGGCGGCGGCGGCGGCCCAGATGGCACTCACTCACTGCGCGCAATTGCCGGCGCGCCTCGTCGCGACTCCTGTCTTCACCGCTCTCACGGCTGGCTGCCCTCGCCAGAGCGGAGCCCTTGCCAGCACTGATCGCAGGGCGGCTTCGCCCGTGGCTTCCTCGCTGCAGGTGCTCGTCTCCAGCCCCCGTTCGGGTCTAGCGCTCCTTCTGCGCCCCGTCCCAATCGCTTGATTTATTTTGATGCTCTGCGCCCGCTCCTGTTCTCCCCATCAAGTCAACAACTGAGACACTCAACCACCCCATCAACCCACCTCTCACCAACCTTCCGGGCTCGTAGCTTCCCACCCCACCCCCTCGTCAATAGTTCCACCCTCCAGGCGGTTCATCAAACACTACTGTTCACGGTTACCTTCATCGGTCTACTAGGACTCCAAGTTTACCTCTACCTCGACACGCTTCGATCCACTCCGTGTCCGTCAACCTCAAACTTCAGCAAGAATGTCCGCCCCAGTCGAACAGGTCACCGCCCAGATGGCCAACACCACCCTCGACAACGCCGCTCCGGCCACCACTGAGAGCACCGGCGCCCAGCAGCCCACCGCAGCCGACGACGAGGCTGTGCGTGCCAGCGCCGCCGAGGGAAGGCGACTCTACATTGGAAACCTCGCGTACGCGACCACCGAGGGGGAGTTGAAGGACTTCTTCAAGGACTACCTTGTGTGAGTGACGTCTGCCTGTGCCCATGACGCGGGGTGGGTCCAAGCTAACACGTTGCACAGCGAGTCCACCACCATCCCCACCAACCCGCGCACCTCGCGCCCCGTTGGCTACGCCTTCGTTGCCCTGTCGACACCCTCTGAGGCCGAGCGCGCCATTGCCGAGCTCAACGGCAAGGCCATCCTCGACCGCAAGGTCTCGATCCAACTTGCCCGCACCCCCGAGGCTCACGCCGAGGGTGCCGGCAGCGGTGCTGAGGGCGCCAGCGGCAACGAGCAGCGCCGCCGTGCCTCCACTCGCGGCCGTGGACGTGGCCGTGGTCGCGGTGGCCGCGCTGGACGTGGCGGACGCGCTGTAAGCTCCCCTGAGTCATAGTTCGAGCACCGATGTTAACACGTTACCAGAACGCCGACGGCGCTGAGGCCGAGCAGATCGAGCTCACCGACGCTGCTCCCGCCGAGAGCACACCCACAAATGTACCCGGCCAAGTTGCTCCCCTCACAGAGACCACGAACGAAGCGCTTACCAGCAAGGACTCTGCCGCCAAGCAGCCCGCTGCTCCCCGCGAGCGCAAGCAGCGCGGACCCCCTGAGGATGGTGTCCCCTCCAAGACCAAGGTTATGGTCGCCAACCTGCCTTACGACCTCAAGGAGGACCGCGTACGTCACGACCATGCATTCTGTTTTTAACCTGCATACTGACAGCATCCAGCTCCTCGAGATCTTCAAGGACTACTCCCCTACCCAGGCCAAGATCGCCCTCCGCCCCATCCCCCGCTTCATGGTCAAGAAGCTCCAGGCTCGTGGTGAGCCTCGCAAGGGCCGTGGTTTCGGTTTCGTTACCCTCGGCTCCGAGGAGCTCCAGCAGAAGGCTTGCGACGAGATGAACGGCAAGGAGATTGAGGGCCGTGAGATCGCTGTTAAGGTCGCGATTGACTCCCCCGGCAAGGAAGACGATGCCCCCGCTGAGGCCACCACTGAGGGTGCCGCCACTACCACCACCGAGGCTGCCCCCGCCGCCACCACCGAGTCCTCCGAGAAGCCTGCTGAGACCCCTGCGGCCACCACGACTGCCGCTTAGGTACCCTCAGTTGCTCGAGGCTACGTCGGACACCGTCAGCAACGCTCGATGGACTCCTTCACGACCCCTGATACACGAGTCATGACTTAGATGACATGGCTTAACGTTTGCTTCGCTGCGATTTGTTTACCGAGTTCCTGGTTCATCGATATCTGCACTTTGCCGGATATTCAGGCCATCAGCTTTACCTACTTCGTTCGAGAAAATCGGTCCGGAAAAGTGATTACGGAGTCTGTTAGGCGCAGCATCATGGTGGAAAACACGAGAAAGCTTGTCTTAATTGCAACAAGCTTTGAGCCTTTATGAAATATATGAACATGATCTACATGCCACATTGGCTGATGAAAGACTATATTTCGTCTTGTATCCTGACATGGTCTCGTGATAAGTGTCGTTGTACTGGTACGTGCTCCCGGATCAGTTTTCATCGCCGAAAGAAAGCGTAATCAGTAGATGGAAACTTAGTCAGAATCTTTCCGGTGAACATAGTGGAAGCGATAGTTACAAGGTGCGTGCGCAGCTTCTCTTCCTGCGTTCTGTTCATATACAAGATTAGCATTCGGGAGCCAGTAGATCTCCGGTAGCACATCTTCGACATACCAGATGCACCACCGCGAGACTAGCGTTACCGCTTTAGTCTGATTTCGATACAGATTGTGCATACTACGCTTCTAAGCTAAGAACGGCTTGACAAGGTCCAACGACTTCTCCCACAACAAGCCCTCTTTCTCCTCATCATAGGCATACGGGAGATATCCCGGGTCCCACTCCTCAACCCTCTCGTTCTGAATTGGCTTCGCAATCTGACAGTTTTCGAGGTACTTCCCGCCATTGCCTTCCAACTCCCTCGCAACAGCCGCCCACACGGTTGTAGCCGCGCCCTGCTCCACGGACTTCACAACCTTTCCAACTTCAAGATTCTGGGCCCACGACTCGAGCATCTCGCTTGGTACATGCTTGGCCAGGCCCGTCATGATGAGCCCTGGATGCACAGACCATGCATGCACGCCTTTGCCTCCGTAACGGCGCTCAATCTCGGATGCCGTGTACAGGTTGGCCGTCTTGCTCTGCCCGTAAGCTACCCAGGGATTATACTCGCCCTGGAGGTTGAGGTTGGAGAAGTTGATCCCTGCACGGCGGTGCGAGGATGAGGACAGAACCACGACGCGGCTCTGAAAGGATGTGGAAGACGACGCCTGCAGCGTCGGGAGCAGGAGTTGGATCAGCAGGAAGTGAGCGAGGTGGTTGGTGCCGAATTGTGTCTCGAATCCGTCGGCGGTTTGGCCTTCGGAGTTTGCCATGGTACCAGCGTTGGCTATCAGGATGTTCAAGTTGGGGCTGGATGCTAAAAACTTGGTGGCGCATGAGCGGACACTGGCTAGGGAGTTTAGGTCGAGCTCCAGGAGGTGGACTTTCGGGCTGTGCAGGATGCTACCGAGTGCCTTCTTGGCTTTCTCAAGGTCTCTAGCGGTGAGGTAGAGAGTTGCGCCGGTGTCGGCCAGGGCTCTGGCTGTCTCGATGCCGATTCCAGAGGAGCAGCCAGTGATCAGGATAGTCTTGTCAGGCCACTGTCCTTGGAGTTCATTGTCGGCGATAATTTGGGCAGCCGTGGGACGAGCATCACCTGGACCTCCGGGTGACTGATGTACAGCTTCGTACTTAGAAGTCATTGTGAAAATGATTGTGAACGACAAGAGTGGAATGCAAGCGATGAAAGGTGTGATGCAGCTTCTTCAACAGGCAGATGGGATCAAGCTTTATAGAAGAGACTTCCTCACATGCTGACAGTTCCATCCGTTGACCTGGTGAATATGATTACCTCGATCTGTTGGTCCTTCCAGTGTTGTCTTACAATCACAGCAGCAGCATCACCGCAGATGCCGCCCAGATGCACGATCTAGCGCTGACGGGAGGAAACCGACCTCAAAAACTTCCATTGATTCGCGGCCTGAATTTGAGTCCAGCGCATGACGTGGATCACCACTACATCGACCGTCGGTTCTGTCAGTTCGTCAACATCTAGAGTTGAGCGTGTCAGATGTAGTGAATCGATCTATGCTCGATACAGCAACCATGATCGCCAAGTCTCTCGACTGAGTAAAGTCAGGCTGCAGCCGGTACAATTCGAGCAGTAGAGAGGAGGGATGTCGTTGGTTGTGGGGATGACATGCTGACCGATCTACCAGGGTCATGATGTGGCAAGGAAAGCTTGGCGAATCAACTGCCCTTATTAGGCCATTACTGCGGGACCGATACGTCTTACCCTCTTGCAACTATCATCGTGCTCTTCAGACCTCGCCTTATCAAGTGGATAGTAAAGATTGTCTAAGTTTGCCCATGGTACCTCATGATGCGGCCAAAGCGTCAGAACGTCTGTCAGCAATGTCGGTCACGGAAGCTTGGAGTAAGTCGCTTTCTTTTTGCTACTCATGGTATACAGAAGGCTTACAGAGATCTCCAGTGCGATGGTAAGACGCCGCAGTGCGGACAATGTACTCTCCGGCAACTCCAATGTGGCGGGTACCCGCGGAGTTTTGTCATTCTGTCTCCGATGCGCAACAGTACAGTGAAGCTTGTAGGTTCCCGAAAGCATAGGATTGATTCATCATGGAACACGAAGCCAGCCTTAACAGAAGTTCAGTCAATGGTTAGCGTTCAGAGATGTCCTGAGAGAAGCCCCATGATTATAGCGCTATCGAGAAGGTCTCATCTCGAAGACGATGTTCGTTACATCGTGTGCCATTACACTCCTACATACAGCGACCTCACTGCAGAGTCGAATCCGTGGCTCAGTCAAATCTGTGGAGCCTGGATAGAAGCCCTCCCTTTACTCCTTGCCAAAAACCGAATCCCGGATTTCCTCGCTTCATCGATCAGAGCGTTCGCAGCCGCTCTCAGTCACCATTGCGTCGGGAGCGACACAATTCTGCCCCAAGTGCTCGAGCTATATGGTGTTTCACTTGGATCGTTAGCTGCTGCTCTCCCAGAAGCCGGTGGTGTTCCACAAGTCGAACACTGCGCTGCGATCATGTGTCTGGCGGCGACGGAGGTCAGTGGAAGCTTTGAGCGCATCTTAAAGCATCACAAGCTGATAGGATTTACAAAGATCGTATTTCCCACGACTAAATGCAGCTGGTCGAAGCACGTCACAGCCGTCGGGAACTTTGTCGAACAACTCGGTCCAGGTGCATTCACCACAGGCATCCTGCACAAGCTATTTGTTGGCATCAGACCCTTGTTGGTGAGTCTGCCAAACTATCGTAAATTCTTGTATATTGAATAATAGTTTCTCATTTTCTCAGCTGAAAAGTTCTATATTCAACCGGCGAGCATGTTTCCTCGCGAAGCCTGAATGGACCGAACAACCTTTTCAGGGACAGCCCATATCTTTGGCACAGTCACTCTTCAACCAAGCCGTCCATCTACCGAACTTGCTAGAAAAATTTACTCATCTGACGCTATCTTCACCCGCGGCAGACCTCATAGCTTGGATTCCGCTTCACGTGGATCTCGAATTGCTCCTACGACGTTTCCAAGATTGGGAAGAGGCCGCACAGAAAGAACACTCATTACCTCTATACAGGAGCGAGGCTAACAATGGACACTCATCCGCTTGCTATGTTCATGCTCTTTGGTTCCGGGACCCAATGACCGCGACAAGTCTGACATTCTGCTGGGCCTTCAGGATCATCCTTCTGAAACACTTGGACCTAGTTCGCCATACCATCGACACACTAAGCACCTCCATAAATCCTCATCACGAACAAGCCGAAGATTCCTCGAATTGCAAAGAGAGGGCCAAGCTAGCCGAGATGATATGCAACAGCATGCCGTATTCCATGCGCCCAGAGATGAAGCTCTGGGGCCACGCATCGACGTTCTTCACTTTCACAACGGCAGTGCAGACATTCAAGGATAATGAAGCGGACTATGGGCCCCAGCTTTTGCGATGTCAGCGCATTCTTACTCGCCTCAACGAGATGAAGGTTCACTTCCCAGGAATACAAGAGTTGCTTGCGTGAGAGTTGTCAAGTACTGATAATGGAACCATTGGACTGGTTTCTGGCAGCTGGCAACTTGTTGGAGCCGTGTGGACGTCCGGACTCGAAGCGCTCCGCGGGTAGGATCTTGAAGGCTCGCTGGACTTGCCGAGGGAGTGAAAGGATCGGACGGTCAAGAACGAAAAGGAAGCTCTTGAGAGAAGCCATGCGATCAAACATCCCAACTGCGAATATATGTGGGGCCAGACAGTAGTGTACGCATATCTGGTTTTACCAAAACCATGCTCATACAAAGCAATACAACAACAGACATGACCTACGACGTCTGTCTTGTAAAAATACTCGTCAAGGCAGAATCACTTCACAGGATGACAAAGCCATCAAGGCTGTCTCACAACCTCCTCCTCCTCCACCCCAAGATCTAGGTCCGCACAATTCACCAGCACACTAACAAACATCGTACCCGCCAGCATCTGCGCAAGTGTCGCAACCTCACCTCTCTGCAACCTCTCACCACACGCCTCCACAATCTCAGCCCCAACGTCAATGAATTCGCGCTCCAGCCATCCTTCCTGGCCTTTAGCCTTGGGTTTATCCTTAACCACAACAGCCGCCCACGTTTCGTCGCTGACGCAGCCCCAATTCTCCGCCATCTCGGATGCAATGCGGTACACGTTCTTCTCGCGGGGCGAGAGGTTCATCATGTCCATCCAGGAGTAGCGTACGAGCGCGCCTTCGATGGTTTCGTCGTCGAGACCGACGCTGGCGGCGATGCGGCGGTGGGCGTGCATTATGTACTCGGCTCTCGTCACGCTGGCGACGGCGAGGACGATAAGCTCGCGCTCGCGGAGGGTGAAGATCGAGGACGAGAGGATGGAGTGAATATAGTTACAGTATCGTGAGATCCAGCCATCTGTATAGCTCAGGACAGCGAAGGGACCAAGGAGCTCCCCTGTCTTGGGATTCCGTAGGGCGAACGATTGGCCGAAGAGACGCTGGGCCTGGTGCTCTGCGCTGAGAAGTGAAAGGTTGTAGTTTGCTGTAGGGCAAGGATGGCGAGGGAAACGCGGCGTCTTGGATGGCTTCTTGTAATTACTGACTTTGGCATCACGGAGGGGAAACTTGGGAGCTACGAAGGTCGGCGACGCCGGTGGGGAGAGGGGATCGTTGTCCGCGGAGACGGTCAAATGGGTAGTGTCCATAGGGTCAATGTTGGTTGCAGGGGATGGCGTAGTGGCCTGAGCTGAGGAGAGGAGATCCATGTTGCAATATCTAGAGGTCGAGGCTTGGGAATGGTGGATGATGAAGGCAAACGCAGAAAAGCAAACGCAAGAACCTCGAGTAGAGTTAAGTAACGTCGGGCCTTTTCGACAGAAGAAGGTAATGGAGAATACATAAGTGTTGAGTAGGTACGGCTGCGGCGTACGCATGCGGGCCTGAATCGAGCCGCTTGAGGTGGGAGCGCCCTTAGTGAAAGGATGGCCAAGGCCGGACGAAGGATAGGCCGCCTACTCTACGCCTCAACATCACTTCTGCCGATATGCAGGGCTACGTTGTCCATGTCAAGACGGATATTTGGGTGCCATCTATCGGCGCTCGGTTGTTGTAGGTGCGTACCTTGACTGTTCTTTTTTCAAAGCTTGGTTTCGACATGGTGGAGCGATGTCTGATTCGTCAATTAGGATCTCGAGGTATGATCCCCTTTCTGAACAGGCGAGATATGTGTAATATTGTGCTGACGAGTCGATCACTGAGCATTGGCATCGAGGTCTTGTTCGAGTCAGATCCCGTTTCTGCCTGGGCTGATCAGCAAGCTCAATGAGGATCATCGTTGATCGCTATGAATACATTGTTATTCTACAACAGAAGCTTTGGTATCATTTGAAAGGTGCTCCCGAACAGCAATCGTGACACTCAGAAGCAATCAGGCAGGTTGCACATGCTAAACGTCAGGATGAACCGATTTATCTAATGAGCGTGCGCATGAGCGTGCCCGATCTGCGTGACGAGTGGCAACAACATGCCAAAGATAACGATGAGGATGTCAATTTTGGACATGCCTTGCTTTCCAAATGGTACGTCGAGGTAGCCATGGATCACAGGCTCTTCTTGTGGATTCGTTGCCTCCGTCATAGAGTGCATGGCGACGTACCTAACAGCGTTAGTAAACGTGAAAGAGGGTGGAAATGTGTAGACTTACAAGAATGTCCCACCGGAGAAACACAGTACCCAGCCGGTCGACCAGGTGAGGCCCTCATCCCCACCGAGCGTGCCACGTCCGAGCGCATGAACCATGGCCCATGTTACGAAAGCGCCCGCGGGAGCGGCCAGGCTGAAGAACGCTAGGTGAGTCCGTGCTGTGCGCTTCGAGTGGCCTTGCTTCAGCAGTACCGAAGTAAGTCCAAAGGCGGCAGGCGCCTTGTGAAGCATAATAGCCAGGAAAACGATAAAGGACAGGGAGCCAGCAGGAGCAGCTGACGAAGCGCCGAGCGCAATACCATCAGCACAGGCATGGACTACCAGCCCAATTGTGGTTGCAGATCCTTTCTTCTTGGGTGGAGCCATAGGTGTGGGGGTCAGCATTGGTGGTGATCCAGGTGTCGTTAGTCCATTCAAGCTAAGGCTGGACGAGTTGTGCGGTCCGCGATGCAGGTTCGAGAGCGAGATGTGCATGGGCTGGTACTGCTGCTGCGGCGACGAGAGAGCCTCTGGGAGGTGATCGACGAGGAACATGAGGATGTAGCCCAGGATTAGGGCGACACCAATGTAAGCGTGTGGACTGGGGCCCTGCATCTCCTCGGCGTGCTTGTGGTTGTTCTCATCCTCCTCAGGCGCGTGAACACGAGTATGACCTTCCTTGTGGCCTTCGGTGGAGTCGTCGTCGCCGCCCTTTTGCGCCTGATGGGGCTCCTCCTCCTCAACGTTGTGCTTGTAGGCTCCATTTTCCTTGACCTTCTCCTTCAGCTCCTGTGTCCTCCTAACCCTGAGCCCAAGCGGGGCTCTCTGCTCCAAGACGTCGCCATTAGGCGCTTTCACAGCACCAATCCTCACGAAGTCTAAATCAACCACCTCCCTGGCGCCAAGTCCAAAGTTCGAGGGATGGTTGATGCCAGTTTGCAGCTTGTGGATGTTGGGAATCGTGTTTGCGACGCTTCTTGATACGTGCGCGTGGGTTTTGCCGGCGCTGTACATAGTTTCAATGCCCTCTGGAATGATGACAATGAGCGACGTCCCCACCAACACACCAGTGCCGAGGAGTGTGATGATGCGCAGCTGGCGCGGCGAGAGGGTAAAGGAGAGCGGAAGGATGCCGGCAACGAACGAACTGGCATTGTCAGCTATTGTCCTGTACAAGGCCATAGGCAACAACAAGAGGCGCCTACGCAATTGCCATTATCGTGCTCAGAGTGAGCAGCATGAAAAGACCGTCCCACATGTTGCGTGTCGTGTGCGGCTGTCCGCAGAAGTCGCTGAAGAAGGAAGAATACGCCGGGTATGCAAGAAAAAGAAGACCAAGAAGTACGTCACTCAGCGCTGCCCATGCCTCAGTACCAGAGTAGCGAGGTGTTGTGGAGTCGAGTGTCGGTGTATGTTGACCCAACACGGTCCTCCACAAATGTCTTGTCTCCGTGCAGGGGCTGCGTCACTAGCGCCTTTTCGTAGGGCTGAAATGGAAGTCGCGCTAAAGCGGAGACAGGCGCGTCCACTTCCCGTCCTTCGCGACGCGCCTGCAAATCTAACAGCTCCACTACGACACTTCTACACACAAACAACCATGGATCTCGACGAGTGTAGGCATCACACCCGCTTAGACTATTATGCGCTAACCCGAAGCAGGGGTAACAAACTCAAATGAGTGCTTCGACATCAGCCTCTACCGTCCAGGCATGACCGGCGACGAGCGCATTGGCGACACCTTCAACCCGAGCTTTACACACACGGTTATCGACGAGAACGAGTCGATTGTTGGCTACAAGAACCCCAAAATTGACCTCGATTTTCGGACCAACGATCTCAAGCCCAAGCTCAAGATCTCATTCGATGCGCAACTGGACCTCAAAAAGCTGTCGCCAGATCTCGACCAGGCGCAAGTCGACCTGTCACCGGAGCTTTTCAAGCAGTACCTGCCGGAAGAGGTGAAGGAGAGCAAGAGAGAACGCGATGCGGCAACCTCGAAAGACTGGAAGCCCCCGGGCCAGCTCATGCAGAGCTTCGATGTTCACAACAAGCACTACGAGATTTGGAAGGCTCCAATGCTGGATCCTGCGGCAAGACAAATATGGCTCAACTTGAGGATACTGGTCTTGCTGTTCATCGACGGAGCAACAGTGAACGGCTTGGACGACGAAGAGACGCTGGACCGCTGGTCACTGTACTTCCTGTACGAAGTGCAAGACGACGGCATTCCCACCACACCGTACGTCCTCGCTGGTTTCGCCACATCCTACAGGACATGGGTCTTCCCTACCTTCAAGATTGCTCGCTACACCAAGATGCTTCCAAGCCCACCTCCAGAGAACTCGAACGGCGCAGTGGAGAAGTACACACCGCCACGCATGACGCAAGATCCCAATACATTCCAGTTCAGCGACAAGTTTGACAGACTTGAGACATCGTCGCGAGAAAGGATATCGCAATTCTTGATCCTGCCCCCATACCAGAACCAGTCGCTTGGATCTCGGCTTTACAATCTTATCTTCTCAGACCTGGTCAACAAGCCTTTCATCTACGAAATCCCTGTCGAGGATCCCAGCGAAGACTTCGATGCCATGCGCGACTACTGCGACATCGTATACCTCCGCTCTCTCCCATCTTTCGCTTCCCTCTCCGTCACATCTGCCCTCCCCGCCGAAGCTCTGCGCAAAGACTCACCTATCCCACGCGATCAGATTCTCGGTAACGGCGCAGATCTCGAGGATCTTCGGCACGGAACGAAGATCGTCAAACGTCAATTTTACCGCATGGTCGAGTTGCACGCACTTTCAACCATCCCACCCAATCACCGTAATCGCGCGCGCATCACCCGCAAGGCTAAGAGCAGCAACGAGAATGACCGCAAATACTACTTTTGGCGTCTGGCGCTCAAGCACCGCATCTACATGCAGAACGCAGACGCCCTTGACCAGATGGAAGTAACAGAGAAGGTTGACAAGTTGGAAGCCGCTGTAGACAACCAGCAGGAGGAGTTCGAGGAGCGATTAGAGGGCATTGAGAAGAGAAGTCGGTGGGAGAGGGGTGACGCAAGGGCCAATGGCGCCAAGAGCAAGCGAAAGAGGGTCGTTATTGAAGAAGAGGATGATGATTGGGAGGACATGGACACCGAGTCTGTGGCGAGCAAGAAACCTAAGGCATAGGAGCGTGGAAGCATTGCGGGATTATATGGCGTTGGAAAGGGCCATTTATGGCATTGATACCATCAGATTGCTTGCTGAGCGCTTTTATCAGAAACGAGGTAGTACTGTTGTGACACTTGCAATATCAGCGTGTTTGCTGACTGTCGCGCATCGTATCGTCTATGTCCCCTCGACTGCCTTCATACGGCTCCGCATTATTCAGGCTTACCCGGTCTCATATATTCCTCTTTGGGTTGTGCCCCCTTCGTACGGCTCCACAGTGTCAAAACTCATCTGCTCCTGAGAACCTGCTCGCTGCGTTCTGCCACCCTCATACGGCGCCAAGAGCAGGCTGTTGCTGGATTTCTCCTTGCGCTTACGCGTTCGCCAAATGCGCTTCGTCAGGCCGCTTAACTTTACAGCTTCGCCGCCATCATTTGCCGTGGGCCCATGCATGCCGTACAGCCAGCGAATGTTGACCCCGGTGCTTGCGCTAATCTTCTCCATCTCGCTTGTCTCTAGCAGAGCGGTGTCGCTCTCTCTTGCTTCCGCATCATCTTTCTGTGGTCTTTGGTCTCTGGGGCGAAGTGAGTGTGCGTCTAGCTTGTCGTTCACAATCTCGCGGCTGTAAAAAAGCAAAGGTAAGATGTTGTCTTTCCAGACAGGTCTGCTGTGGCGTTGACGCCAGTTCGTCGCTATCGTCCAGATGGCTAGGATTGAGGTTACGGCTGTAAGGATGATGGGGATCAGCAGCCAGCCCCGACGCATAGAGACACAGGTCGTATTCTGCCATGCGAGTCCTTGGTTTTCGTCAAGAGGCAACTCAGCCATTCTCGAGTCGTTGAACGTCGCGGTCCCATAGTCCGAACGATAGCGGTTGGTCATGGTACCTGCGAACTTTTCGAACCATTTTGTTACGTTCAAGTAGCTTGTGTAACCGTTGCTGTAAAGAGTCTCGAGCACCGTCGTGGCCCCGAGATCCGCGGTATATCCTTCCCATCTGTATTCTCCATCGCGGGCTTTGTGACAGTTTGGACCTTTGTAAGAACCGCAAGTCCCGTTAAAAATCTCATTGTTAAAGACATTGGCGACCGCCATTGCGAACTGTGGATGCTGACGATAGATGCATGGTTCTGGAGCGGTCACGTTCCGGAAAGTCAAGCGCGAGGGTTCAGAGCCACCATAGTCTGTAAAGTCATACAGTGCTAGTTTTGTCCCGTTCTCATAGCTTGACATGTTCTTCGTCAGATCGTAGACCTTGCCATCAACTTGACAAGGCGATTGGACAGCGGTGTAGCGACCATAGCGACTGTCTCTTGCAGAATGGCTCAGGACGTCTTCTATCTGGTAGCTGTCAAGACCAACCTGTCCCATGTCAATCTGCATGACACTTGATCGCAATTGCGTCTCCAGAACGTCACTATTGTTGATAGAAGACGTGAAGGTTCGTACGCAAGGATACAAACTGCACATAGCAGCAGTGACTGAGTCGTCCCGTGCGATGGTGAGGAAAGTGGCGTTGACATGAGCCCATCGTGAGCTGGCTCGCAATTCTGGCGACAAGACGGCTCCCATCCAGGAAAGATCATCACTGGGTCTGATCATAACGTTGTCAGATCCACCGGCGCACTGCATAATTGAAAAGTTGTTAGGCAAAATGAGGGTGTCGCAATATCCAGTAACGCCCGTTCGGTTACGTGAAACGAGAGAAGTAAGGTCTGCACACATGCTGCACATTCCCACGGTCGAGTGAGTCATGATATCTCTGCGCATCGTGTAGCCGTCTTCGGTATTGATGGGATCTCCTTCTGGAAAAGTGCAGTTTCCAGTTGAGCAAGAGCCGCGGATCTGGTTCTCGAGGCCATCCGGCACGGTGACAGCTGAGATTATTGCTGCTGTTAGATCCAACGCGGGCTTGCCTTCCTGACCACCTCCTGGAGGATCAACAAACCCCTTCCACCGAGGAACGTAATGCGCGAACGGCAATGATGCTTTGAGACCTGGGGCGACAATCGTGCACTCTATTGTGCGACTAGCCTGTTGAACAGCCGGTCCGACGAGAAAAGACGCGAAAAGGATGAGAGCGGCCATGAAGGTGATCGTATCTTTCAAAACAACTGTGGGCAAGAGGCTGAGCGCTCCCATGCTCCCGCGACTGCCAGAGTCGAATTGCTGCAGATTTGAGAGAGGCCGATTATGGCTTCCACCGAACCAATCCCACTTTCTCTGTGAGATGACTTGAGAAACAGCTACCACCAGCATGGCTCGTAAAATTGTAGATAAGACGGCCAAGAGTGCGTTGAAGTTGATCCGTTCGCCCCAATCAGGCGTTGGCTTTCCATCGTGAACAGCGAGGAGAGTAGCAATCGCAATGATGAGACCTATGGCCACAGCAATGGAGGAGATCTCCCATAGCCAATTCCGTAAGATTTGGTAAGCATCCTGGCGAAGGGCTTTGGACTCCGCATGCTGACCAGGCTTGGTGTAATTTCTAACTTCTATTCAGCAAGTTGCCTATGTGACTTGTGGTGCCGTACTTACACGGACATAGCTGCCGGGCTATGGTGGGCGACCGCAATGTTGGTGACAAGCCGAGAGACAGACCACTCGTCTACCTATATGAGATTGAGGTCTGGCCGACTACAACAAGGCTGTGCCGTGGCGACAGATCTCGTGCTACGATAAGCAACATGTGCTACCAGCCACTTGCAGCCTTGCTGGCAGTCTCAAACATCGCGGGGTGGAGCGCCTGACTCCCAAATTTAGATCATCTTGCAGCGGAATGTTGGGGTCCAAAACATGTGGCCGCCGCTATAAACATTGCCGAAGCAGAAGACATCACAAAGAAGTATCGACAGCGAGGCAAGTGTGACACTGTGGGGCTGGGTTTACCGGATTGTTGACTTTCTATGATCGAGGGAAGAACGTTTTTGCTATTCAGCAAAGGTGCCAGGATTGCAACGACATTGTAGAACTCCGCCGCACATTGAAAACCGTGTTTTCAGCGTCGTCGCACGCTATTTGAAACGAGACACCAGAGCTCCAGGGCTCAGTCTCGTATTGCTCAGTGACAGAAGTCATGAACACCGTTAGCAAGGAACCTTCTGCATATCAAAATCGACTTTAGACTGGGGGCCTTCCTTGAGTTCCCGTTCTGGCTACCATGCGGCATGAGGCGTGCAAGCGGATGAGCGTGTACACACGATGGTCATGAGACAGAACATTTTCGCAGGACGAGATTCTGATTGTTCTGGTGAGATAACCCGACGTAGTGTGATGCAACGATGTCTCTAGCCTTAGACTGCGGACTTTGACATCACTTCCGAGATCGCGCGCGGGGTCCAAAGTTTACCCCACCCCCATGCTTTCTAAATTTTGGGCACAGAGCCTCAATCCTGACATTGTTACTGACACGAGCGCTCCATTTGACTTCTACATTGCTCGCGAGCAGCCCCACACAATACACAATGGCGGAAAAGAAACTTACAGTCCTGATCTCAGGCAATGGCTCCAACCTGCAAGCCCTCATCGACGCGTGCGGCACTGACGCGCTCCCTAACGCGAAGATCGTACATGTGATCTCAAAGTAAACATACTTGCTTACCCAATAAGAAACCTCAGTCTGATTGCAGGCAGTCGCAAAGCAGCTTACGGCCTCGAACGCGCCTCGAAGGCATCAATACCGACCTCGTACCACAACCTCGTCCCCTACAAAAAGAAGCACCCGTCCGACCTCGACCTCGCACGCAGCGAATACGACGCCGACCTTGCCAAGATCATCACAAGCTACAGCACAAAAACGGACCTGATTGTTTGCGCAGGCTGGATGCATATTGTCACGCCCAACTTCCTGAACCCGATTGCTGAGGCGGGGATCAAGATTATCAACCTGCATCCTGCGCTACCGGGCGAGTTCGCGGGTGCGAATGCGATTGGAAGGGCATGGGAGGCGGGGCAGAAGGAGGGATTAAAGAGGACGGGGGTTATGATACATGAAGTGATTGCAGAGGTGGATGCGGGAGACGCTATTGTCACAAAGGAGGTAGAGATCAGGCAGGGTGAGACGGAAGACCAGCTGGAGGAGAGGATGCATGCTGTGGAGCATAAACTGATTGTTGAAGGGACGCATCAGACACTGGAAGGGCTAAGGAAACAGTAGAGGATCTGGGTATGAAAGAGAAGGGGCACAATCTGACGATGTGACATGATACCAAGAAGTACGTACAATGAGATAAGAAGGTGAAGGCTATCAGAGAAGGGTGTTCATCACTGACCCTAAAGTGGTTGGGAATACGCAGAGCCGTGTGGCACTGCATATTCCTGTCAGCCAATATGAAAGCAACGCGGCTGCCTTCTACTGCGGCAACAAGCAGTTCCTGCCCAAAATTCATACACGCGGTCCGGGGTACAGAGCTGAAACCTATGCTGGTGTGTAGATGCTGTTATTTGTCACACAATGTTAGTTAACGTTGCTGATATCATTTATACAATGGCATTACGGAGAGACGTTACGCAAAAAGCAAGTCATGGTTTAGAATCTATTTCAACTAGCGGAGCATGAGTCTCTGTCAACGGCGCAGGTATCCATCCAAGACCTCCTCCCTCAACGTGCCGTCGGGGTTATACATCTCCTCAATTACCCAACCTAATTGCCGCTCAATCTCCGCTTCTTCTGCGCGTTCTGCGCGATCCATGAGCCGCCCACCAGGCCTCGCATCACCGCAAGGCTGAGGATCTTTCCAGTACTCAAGACCAAGATCTCGATTTCTACGCTCCCCACCCCTGTCAGTACGGCGTCGCATCGGAGAGTAGATAAAGTCCGTTGTGTATCGATCCCAGTCCGAGTTAGTCCACCCACGAATGTCCACTCCCGGGTACGACTCTCACTGGTCTGAGTACGAGTTTCAAATTGTAAGCGATCCCGTAGACCTGATGTGCCGGATGCCAGATGACCCCACATATGAGAGCCCGGTTGGCGGACGATTGCTGCCGCGTTGGGGCCTCTTAGACCTGAATGGTTGGGGCACGGGTATCCCACACGTCGGGATTGACCTCTATCAGCTCTGGGACAGTGACTTGGATCCCCAGCAAGGCCATCTCGGCCGGTGTGTTGACAATGTGTGGAAAATACTGTAGTGGTATAGTCACAGCAAGAATAATGAGTTTGGATTTGAATGCACATTCTGAATGCTTTGTTCGTTTTCGCACTGCGTAAATTCGTGCCAGGATTGTGGTTTCAAGAACGCTGGAGATTGGATGACGGATAAATTTGCGTCCTGTAAATGTTTGTGAAGCAGTAATGAGATAGTCTTTAGTGATGAGACATAGAAGAAAGCAGTCGAACTTTCGAGGCCGAGTGTCAGTTTGCAATCAACACCAAATGTGAGGCGGCATTGGACATGGGGATACGACACCTGCATGTATTGCGCTTACCTCGCTCATATTGAAAGATCGAGGGACGCAACCCTTGCAAAAACGAAGTAGCTGTCATAGAAAGCGCTACGCTCAATGACTTCGGATGGAGGAAGGCAGGCCTCTACTTTGCAGGCACAATGACGCAATTCTGCGCTTCTGATCTAATAGTGAAGTAGTCTTTCATGTCCAAGATGTCTTCTGTAGTGATCGGAGCCAACTTGATGTCCGGACATTCACAAAAGAGCATAGATACTGCATGAGCCAAACTTGAACGTGCTTTATTTTGGCCAGGATACTGCTCCGCTGAAGTATGGGATGTGTTCTTTCATGGTAGGTGTGAGGTTAATCTATCGATCGCGATCGAGCCTGTGCATTGTGTCAGTATTTCTTAGGTAGTCATGAGGCTACAGAATGTCCGCGGGAGACACCACTCCATCGCGCTGTAAAGTCCACGCCCTCGTCTAGACTTGTGTACCCATCCGCAAGGTACTTGTCTAAGTAACCTCCCGGTGGAACAACACATGGCAAGATTTTAGGCACAGCAGGGTACAGTCTCATTACCTCCTGCGTGCAGATACGTCAGCTTCTCCGACTGAACGCACTCTGAATCTAACGACAACATACGAGCTCTTCGTCCAGCTTCTATTTGACACCTTCAAAATGAAGACGGTATAGGCCAGGTAAGTCAATATTATGGCTGTTGTGTCTGTTACGGCGACGTGGAGATAGTAGGTACGTCAGGGAACCATCTTGACCCAGGACGATTGTCGTGGTGGGGAGAGGCAGGAGGTTACAACCAGATCCGGTAGTGGCTCATCAATCGTTTCTACTTGACGCTCGACCGTTCAGCTGTTTTGAAAATAGGTCACCAACGCAGCCGTCTCTGCCAACATGGTAGATTAGTACAATAAATGGTAGGTTGACATAAGACCTCCGCATCACTTGACGCCAATCAATCCAAACAAAGGTTCGGTAGTGGTCGTCTACGCTGGAGTAATCTTGTAGACGCTAGGTACACATGCTGGTATAGAGTTATCTCAATGTCGCCATGCTAAGCTTCCGCTGCAAGATAGTTTAATCCACTAGATGATGATTATCGTTATGCTGCGTGACGATTCTAGTAGCGGAAGCTGTTCTTGAAGAATTCAGTAGTTGTCGACCTATCATGGCAACCACGTCCACGGTTGTGGCCATGCTTGGAGAAGTTGGCTGAGATGCGAGGTACGCGTCGAGGTATGTCTTTAAGCAAAAGTATTACGTCATCGGGTTATCGCGATCTCACACCTCAGAAGACAGCACCAGTCCCTCAACTTCACACTTCACAATACATCCTATCGGCGTCACATCAATGGTAAACCGTGTGCCCCAGGTCACCCGATTATTGACATGCGAACGCTCGCGCCGCGCGCGCACCTCTCTACCGCTTATCAGTGTCGCCGTCCCCGCCATATAGGCAAGCTGATCTTCTCCAAGGGTGTGACTTTCCACAAGCACGAGATGCGATGAGTTCTAGCTCAGAGTCACAGTGCTGGGGCTGTCGATGGCGCCGTGTACGCTGCGATTCACAGCAGCCAGCATGCTCGAAATGCAGACAAAAAGGGCTTGAATGTCCAGGCTATTCCGCTACGAAACCCCTGCGCTGGCGACATCAAATCACAAGAATCAGACAGAACTCTTCAAAGCTCCCAAATTCTGGCCCGGCTCCCGTCGAAACCGATGTCGCGCCCTCTCATGTCATCATTGATGCGTTGACGTACTGTACGCCCCCAAGATCTAGCGTGTCTTTCATTATCGCTGAACCACGTCTTAGACAACGACAAGATTGCCCCGGACCTTGCAGCTGACGGCTCCTCATCCTTCTATAGAGTTGATATCCCCAACTGGCATGCATTCAATATCTCGAAGAAACACTTGACTTTGTGTCTAGTCACCCTGCATCGAGCTGTACTACAGTACGGAGATGTCACGCACAATCAAGCCTTGTTTCATTACCATCAAGCGTGCGCCGCCGAGATCCTGAACTACAAGATTAAGACCCTTGGTCAGATTGGACCTGATCGAGAGCTCTTCGAAGATGTGAGCTTGTTCTTCTTCTCGCAGATACAAGCAAGCGCCTACGGAGCATGGCGCGCTCACCTGAGTGCGGCGAAGACGTTGTTCAATCTTTGGGGGGTCGAGGCTTTGATGGGAAGCCCTGACTATGAGTTCTTCCTTTGTCATCTCGTATTGGCCGACGTGTTTGGTACTGCCATGGCGCCAGCCTCTCACATCACGGTCGAAGACGTCGAGCAGCACAAAGTGTACTTGAGGCTGCTGGAGAGATTCAATGTCGATATCTGCAGCACCATGGTACCGATTCCCGAAGATATTGTACGCGCCATAGCTGCCATCAACATATCAAGGGCTGCGCGGGAACTATCAGACATGCGGTATATGCAAGCACAAGATCGAACCGAGAGACCAACTCATGCGATTCTCAACTCTCTTCGAGCTTTTGATCCAACGGATTGGGCATTGCATCGTCCACGTCTTACATCGAGCGAAGCCACGAGCTGGGTACTGCTTGCCACTTGCTTCCAAGCGGCAGCGGTGCTTTATTTCACCCAGACATCCTCCACAGATACATACAAGGACGACGCAGACTTGTTCTACAACCGACTCACTAAGTCCGTGCGCGAACTCTATGAGCTTCGACAACAAGGTGGAACACTGTACAAGTATATCCTGTGGCCTATGGTAGTCTGTGGTGTTGAAGCAGTTCTCCGAAACGACGGACAACAGACCAGATCTCTGTGTGAGTTACTGCAACAGACAACAATGGATCTTGGCACGATGTCCATGCGTGAAGCCTCGCAATTCTTAGAGAGACTGTGGACCGATGGCACCGAAAGAGAACCTGCTTCATCAAGTCGGTTGCACATGGACTGGGATACCATGTTCGACCGCGCTCCATTGTTCTTGATGTAGTCAAAGCGGAGTGTTCGACGTATCGCCCCCAAAGAAGTACTTACGCTGCATTCAATTGGACTCCTGAGGCCTCATCTCAGAAAAGTCTGGATGATGATCTCACTTGTGTCATGAAGCGCGGATGGGTTTCAGATACGCCTGGAATACTGATGCAACGATCCTTCCAACGTTATCAGCTTCCTAGAACTGCACTCGCTTCTGGGATGTTTCATTACATCTTGCATACTGGGCTGGAGCAAGGGCCACCAACAGCTCGCTTCGCCACCACACTGCATCCTTCGCATTCCTGGAATCTGACTCTGGAACCGCTGACAAGTTGATCCCACGCGTGTACACATGATAATGTATCACAGCTTGTGTGTACATCGGCTATCATCGAAACGGACAGCTCTGGGCATGCGGATTCGGATGCGAACGCGGGATCTTCGCTCATCAAATCTTGAGCCTCGCACTGACAGTATGCTGTTACCTCATCAATTATCCAATACTTTGAGCGCAATGACCTGCGTCACGTCGACACGAGATACTCTGCTAATGACTGATGTTTTGCTCTGCCCGTAAGAGGCACCCGGTCTATTGGTACATGCGGCGTAGCGGCACGGCACGCCAACCCCGGTATTCCCAAGAAGGCGGAGATCCCCAAAACATACTTCAACCCAGGACTGAGCTGGCCCCCACAGATCCTACCAATCATCAGGGGCACTTCATCGTCGCAGCCTTGCGTTACGAAACATGGGCCGACCGAGACGTTTTATCCCGCATTTCGAGCTGCTGCGGAATAAGAGCCTCGCCTTCGATCACTTTCGTATATAAGCAGGATCTCGCAAGCCATCTGGCACGCATGTCAAACAATCTTCGTTACTTCGCACTATCTGGAATAGTAAACATTCAGCGTCTCTGCAATCATATCTTCCCACGCGTTCCTATCGACCTTCAGCACGGCCGTCGAAATACGTAACAAAGCTTCACAATGCCACGACAAGTATCCACGGCACGCACAGATCCGAAATGCACCTCCGCTATTCCAATGCAAGAGGAAATGCATTATTCGTCCACAGTCGCAGATCCAGCTCCTCACTTAGACCTCTTTCGCCAGGATATCGACAATCGCTTTGAAATCGGTAAAGTGCAGGAACTCACACTGTCAGTGCCAGGGATTGCAAAAGTCTCATCTTGGGACTGTCACTCGGAGCCGATCACACCAACTTTGTTGTCTCCGACGAGTCCAGCATCGAGTTCAACATCATCCCATGACATTGGCTTCACATGGGATTCGCCACAGACACCACAAACACCATCGCGACAAAAGGGTCACGTGAACATGGATCCTGCTACTCCACTGACACCACCAGAGCCCTTGGAGGATACGTTGAACGATCAGGTCCTTGTGGCTGAGCTCGCTTATGGGACACCTTCTCGGACCGACTGTGATGATGATGAGGGTAACCTCAAGAAACATACGCAAAGCTCAGAAATCTTTCAATCGGGTATTCGAAACTTCCGACCTATGATCGAGTCGTGTGAGTCACGGCGCATTCAAGTTACAACTCTTACTTACACTCTATGTAGTCACGCGAGACGCTGCTCTGTATCAAGACGGGCACGACCACCAACCGCTCAATGATTCATTGTCATCGAAGATCGCACCACAAGACAAGGACGGAAATGAGAGTGAAAGTATGTTCACGGCGATTGCCAGAGGCTCTGAGATGATCGCGTCCGGGCTTGAAGCGACAGAGGTCAAACATGGTGCAACAACGTGTGGAACTACATGTCCGACACAGCCTCCCTCTGCCCTAAATTTCGACATTGCAGGCTGTAAGTTTGGTCTATCATGCTTGCGGCCAAGACTGGACTAATAGGAACTTGTAGTGCCCACTCAAACTATCTCGGCATTTCCCTCGGTACACGATATTACCTTCGCCAAAGGTATTCCTCAGTCGTTCGCATTCGGCGTGGATAATGTCGCCCAACAGAAACATAAGCCTCGAGTCACAACACCACAAATTAAAACGGAAACTACACCGAAAGCCTTCCTGGAAATCCCATATCAATGCAGAGGAAAACGGAAGCTATTGGAACAAATCCTACCTTTCGAGATCAATACTAGACTAGTCGACGACTCGAACATGTGTGTGGCCACTCAGGTGAAAGAGATGAAGCGATGTCAAACAGCGCGACGTTCTCGTTTAAACGCTGTGGACATCACAGTTGACGCTATCCGCGACTGCGTTAGCAGGCGCGACTACTCCAGTCTTCCACAACACATCGAATGTCTCATCCAAGATGTGATGTGTCCCCTTCATCAGACAATAGCATTGCGCAGGAACACCAAAAGCCCACGGATGGACGCGCTGCGCGATCTAATTGATGGGTTTCCTCGGACTCACGCGAAAATGGTTCCCATCTTTGAGAACTGGTTGCAAGGCATAATCAAAATCGCTAATCCTGAGTCGCTCCAAGTTGCGAACCCCGCAATTCCATCACCTCTACCATCGTCGAAGTGGACACCATATCACGCGAAACAGAGCAATGACTGCGAGATAACTCGAGCTTTGACAGCAAGAGCCAGCGAGCCACTGACGGAAGCGGATCGAAAACACGGCTTCATCTACATGTTCTGGGACCAGCAGACGTTTGGAATGATCAAGGTTGGACGGGCCGTCGACCTGGAACAGCGCCTCAAGCAATGGAACGCCCAATGCAAAATGGCTCATTATTATCATCAATATTCACAGGATGGCGAACCCTCCAAGATACCACACTGCCAACGCATCGAGAAGCTTCTGCATACCGAGTTGAGCAACTATCGGAAAAAGCGTATATGCGATGGTTGTGGTCGGACCCACATTGAATGGTTCGATATCAGTGCAGAGAGGGCGAAGAAGGTCTATCGAAAGTGGCAAGACTGGATCATGCAAGAACCATATGCACAAGACGATACAGGGCGCTGGACTCTAAGGCCAGATATGGTTGAGACTCTACGAGAAGTTTGCAAGCCTGTTGTGTTTTCGGACCCGATTGTACCGACACGACCGCGCCGATCTCTCCAGGGAGCGCAAGTCAAGCAACGGACTTCGAGGACATTGATATAGACCCCTGACATCTTCAGTAAATAGTGTACCGGGTACGTCGCTGCCTGACGTATGTTTCGCTCTATCAAAAAGCCTAGTCGACAAGACCGAACCAACGGTGATCGATAAGAACGTACCGCTGTCAAGTCAGACTGGAGATACGTGGGGTGTCTATCACAGCTGAATTGTCAATCCCAGAATTACATCGGCAAGATCCGATCGTAATAGATACGGATGTTCTAGTGCACCCGAAAGCGGCTAGTTTCGTGGCCAAGAATCAGCCTGCAGCCAGGATGCATGTAAATGTGGGCCCTTCCCTTGGTTAAGGATCATTCATGACAACATCAAGAGCAACCACGCATACCACCGATGTTGATAGTGGCCGACTGTACCCCTTGAGTATGCCGTTGGCGATGAAACGCGTGTATTCATCACGATATCAACTGCGCTATCGTCCTAACGGTTCATGATCATTGGTGGTAGACAAAAGACGTAACTGAGATAGCCTTTTCTATTGCAACATGGAGTGTATCTTGGCAGCTGGTGGGCAGTTTGCGATAACTTGCCTTCAACTTAGCTAAATCGCTATCAGGACAATCGGCCACTCTGACAGACGCAAATTCGCGTCGCTCGAAAGCGAATGTATGTGAGCACATCTCCTTATCAGCAGTGCCTGCATGTCACGAAAGAGCTAGATATGGCGTCAAGAACTTAAAGGCGACGAGGACTTCGTGCTAGAGGTATCCATTGCTTACGCTCGAACATCGATCTACCTTTTGTTGTGCTTCGGCTCTCATTGACAACATGTCTCGAAGTGTCTACTGCTTCCTTGTCCTGCACTTTCTTCTCTGCAGAGTGATGGTAACTTGTCATGCGGTCGTATATTGAGCGTGTAACTAAATCTTGCAGAGCTTTAGTATTGTCGAAGCGCCAATCGGAGACCTCCAAGCTGCTCTGAGCAATGGTCAAATCAACTCGGTGCAGCTCGTTGCAAAGCATTTGATTCGCCTGGCATGCTACGATCGTCGAGGTCCGCGACTCAATTCACTCACAGTCTACAATGCCGATGTCTTCGAACACGCGCAAGCTTCCGACAACTACCGCGCACAGAACGGTTCCATCCGATCTTCTCTCGAAGGCATCCCAGGAACACTCAAGGACAGTTACATGATGGCAGGTCTGACCGTCGCGTCCGGATCACCAGCGTTCCGCAACCTTACTGCATCAAAAGATGCATTCACTGTCAGTCGTATTCGTGAAGGCGGCGGGGTCATCATAGGAAAGACAAACATGCCGCCAATGGCAAACGGCGGTATGCAGCGAGGCCTCTATGGCAGAGCTGAGAGCCCATACAACAAGGACTGGCTGACTGCTGCTTATGCTTCGGGTTCCTCCAATGGAGCTGGTACTTCCACATCTGCAAGCTTCGCCGCCTACGCCATGGCTGAGGAGACGGTCTCGTCCGGCAGATCTCCAGCATCCAACAATGGTCTGGTTGCCTACACGCCATCGCGTGGCGTACTCTCCATCCGTGGTAATTGGCCGTTGTTCCCAACTGCCGACGTGGCTGTGCCATATGCTCGCTCGGTAAAAGACCTTGGTTATCTTCTCGATGTCATCGTTGCGGATGACACAGACACAACATCTGACTTCTGGCGTGGCCAACAATTCGTCAGTTTGCCGCCGGCCAGCTCTGTACGGCCAGCTGAGTCTTACCATAGCCTTTTGCGAACTCAATCATTGCATGGCAAACGCATTGGCGTGCCCAGGATGTACATCGGCAAGATAGATCCAGCCGCTCAGTCGATTTGGGTAAGCCCTGCTGTTCGCACGCTTTGGGAAACCGCGCGTGCCACTCTGGAAGCTCTTGGTGCAATCGTGGAAGAGGTCGATCTTCCACTTGTCACCAACTATGAGTCAACGGGAATACCGGCATGGAACACTTCTTTTCCGTTACCAGCGTCCAGTAATGATACAACTCTTGGGAGTCCTCCCCAGTTGTGGGCATATGGATGGGATGACTTCCTCCACATGGTCAACGACACTACTCACTCGGGCATCACTCGCCTTACAGATGTCGATCCCGCACTCATCTTTCCCCAGCTCCCCGAAACACTTCAAGATCGCTATGGCAACAGCTTCCTGAATAGAACAGAGGTTAACGTTGGTATCGTCGATCTAGTTGCTGGACGGAACGCCTCCATCTACTCCGTTCCCGGTCTTGAGACGCACCTCAAGGCACTTGAAGCAAGGCGAAAGCGTGACCTCGAAGACTGGATGGATTCTTTGGACCTCGATCTGCTCGTCTGGCCGTCCGTGGGCGATGTAGGGCCACAAGACGCGGAGACCAATGATACAGCAGCAGAGTTGGCCTGGCGCAACGGGGTCTATTTCAGCAACGGTAACTACGCTATTCGGCAACTGGGTGTGCCCACTGTTAGCGTCTTCATGGGTATGCTGGAAGGAAAAGGCATGCCTGTGGACCTGACGTTCGCAGGCAAGGCGTACAGCGACAACCAATTGCTCAGCTACGCGTACGCCTTCGAAAGCCAGCACGAGAGCCGCCCTGCACCTCCGTTGACGCCCGAGCTGTCGACTGATCTGATCGAAACCGACTGTAAGAGATACATGGTGGGGACCAGCCCACCGGTCATGACTGCTAACGCCACACTGCTGTATGCAGACATTATCGAAGTGTCTGGTACCGTTGATACTGCGCAATCCGGTCCACTCGAAAAGGTCGAGGTATATGTTGATGGTGTCTCGACCGTGCCGACACTGAACGAGGATGGATCTTGGAGCGTGCTGGCCCGAAAAGTGCAATACGACGATCCCATCGGCGATGTGCCTGTGCGGTTCCTCAACGTACCTGACCAGAGTCTGTCGATGGTTATCGTGCTGGCCACGGCGGAGAATGGAAGGAGCGATGCATCTCTAATGTGGGTGTGAGCCGCCCTCAGCAGCTGTCTCTCGAACGCAGATATTGATAGCTTGTCACCCTCCCAGATATCAAGATCATAAAAATTGGGCCATTAGTAAAGTCTTGCACATGACGTGTTGTATGCAAGAAACGTGGAGTTATGTTCAGCTACTAAGGTACGCCTGTACTCGCTGCCTACAGACATTTTGATCGAAGCCCTCGTTAGGCCAGTCGCAGTCTCGGAAGATTTGTGTGATCTCTTCGCCAGCCTGTTCACCCAAGTGAACTTCGCCATTGAAGTACGGGACCTATTCGCCTTAGCAGATGCGGGTTTTACATATGCGCTGTACTTACTAATTCGAGTTGCTCAAACTTCTGAATGACATCTTCAAAGAAGTCGGTTATGGTGTAGGTTGCGTACGGCCTCCACTCCTCGGTGCGCTCTCTCCCATCCTCATCAACGCGTACTACTGCATCGTCCAGATCTTCGACGTCCTGTATCCGTCAGATTTATTCAACTGAGAGTGGAGCTATATCTACCTGAGCAAGGTCGGTGAAAGTTGTGGGCCCGACTTGAAAATCGCACACGGTCACCGTCCCTCTTTCAGTATCCATGAAGAGATGCTGGCCATTGCGCCCATTTGTCTGACCTATCATGAGCACATGAGCTGGCAGTGTCGTCAAGGAGAGACTGGGATCAAGCTCGATTGTTGTGTCTTCCCTCGCCCAGAAGAAGCTGAAGTCTACCGCCTCGGTAGCTTCAAAGATCTGTAGGCTTGACCACTCTTGCGGCTTCACAAGCTTTGGCATGTGTCGCATGAGATCCACGACGACATCGGTTTTCGTTTGCGAGAACTCAATGTTGTCTGGCCAAGTCCAGCCATTTGGACCAGGGTACTGAAGACTGCCGGAGGGAAGATACATGCGCTGTAAGGTTTCGTAAAGCCTAGAAACCATACTGATCGTCTTGTTGCGATCATATCCGGGCCAATCTTGTTCTTCTTGAGCATCGTCGCTGCTGTCTTGTGGCTCGATCGGATTCTCGGACAGGGGTGGGGAGTCGTCCTTAGACATGATTCGAATGGGGGAAAGCAGACTGGCACACGAAAAAAAGACAATTCCCGCTGGCCATCCTACATGTAGTTTGCTTCGGACACCGATCTGGCAGAAGTGGCGGGCTTACGCGGGGTGCATTGTTTGTTTCGGAGTAGGGTGAACGCGCTAGGGCGGAAAAGTGGGGCCTCAACGCGTTACAAAACAATCTCCGCCGTCGAGGCCTCCCTCTTATATGATCCTTCGCAAATCTCTACTACAGCACAACCATGAAGTGCATCGGTCTGATACAGTTCAAGCTTTCAGGCCCGGACTTCATCATCCGTGGGAGCGCAGCGTTCATCACGAACCTCGCGATATGCGGCGGACTACGTTTCTCCACTGTCGTCCTTGTGAGCGTCGGCGGTGCGCCTAGATGGTCCGGCGGTGCGCCTGGATGGTCCAGCGGATATACCGTTGTACTACGGACAATGGACAGCAAGGTTGCGTGCTGAGTCCGTTCAAAGTATCCAGTTTTGCTCGAATGGAACCTCAGCAGCATTAAGGCAAGCCTTCATAGGTAAATATAAGAGTAGGTTGTGTATTGCAAGGACGATACTCATACATACTGCTCTCATCCACAGGGCTCCATTCCTTTGTTGTACTAAGCAATCGTTTCCATCTCATTCATAATGAAAGCTACGTTGATATACAGTCTTCTACTCGCGCTTAGCCAGGTCACTTGCGCGCTCTCAACTCTGGAGGAACGAGTTGCTTTGGTCCCAGGCTTATCTTCTGAGGAAGTTGGGCCTGTTCATGCTCTCAAGTCTAAACCCAAGCCTAAACCCGCCAAACCCAAACCTGCCAAACCTAAGCCAGCCAAACCAAAGACAACCAAGACAACCAAGAAACCTGCAGTACCTAGTACGGTGGCGCCATCCAAAAAGCCTGCTCCTCCTACCAAGGCGCCAGTCTCTCAACCTCCCGTTTCCAAGAGCAAGGCTGTCTCCTCGAAGCCAAAATCGTCTACGCTGTCAACTGCTACTGTAAGCAATGGTGAAGCTTGCGAGTTAGTGCCAGGCAAACCCGGCAAGATCGGAGCTCGCGCTCCCATACGCAACTGCAAACCAGATCCGAAGCATACCTCGACCATCACTAGCTCCACCTCAGTCATCAAGACGCACACCGAAGTTTGTAAAGCAGCAGTCGCTAGTCAAGCCTGTTACCACTATTACTCCGCAATCCAGAACAACAAGCACAAGAAGTGGGACGTTTTCACATGCTCGGATGCGCAGAAGCGCCATGATGGCTACGCAACACAGCTCTGGGAGAACGAACACCCCAAGAACCAATGGCGAGACTACTTGCCGAGCGCAATGACGCGGGCGGACGGTGTCGTTAAGTGCCAGCGAGATGAATACCCACCAGGTTACTGGATGCCTGCTGATACCCTCGCAAACAAGGGCAACAGACATCCCCAGATCATACGCTGGCTACCCGAGGGTGACAACGGAAAAGGTGGTGAGATCTGGACACGCTTCTGCAGCAAGAACGATGGTGGTAAGGGCAACGGACAGATGAAAGCCAAGAACAAGATGGAGATTCCGAACCTAGACCTCCAGAAGCTGCAGTCGAAGAGGGAAAAGGTCAACGGACAGACGACAACCACTTACTACGACGCTACGTACACTCGCGCCGTATTCACGATGAGCTTCGATTGGGGCGGCAAGGCCGCACCCGGACCGTCTAACGACTGGCATCTCTACGACAATCCATGTTGGCCAAAGGCAATTGCTTTCGACGATCCTGGATACGTACTCAACACGGATGACAATTGGTACGCAACTGCTGGATCTCCGCAGCAGAAAGCCGATCGCAAGATCCAAAAGGCACTGTACAAGGGCGCTCCACCTGCCAACTACCTTCAGAAAGCCATCAAGCCCAAACGCCGCCGCGCAGGCAACAGCTATGTGCCACGTGACGTAGGCGTGCTCGATGACGATATCTTGTTGGACGTCAATGGTACAACACCAGCGATTGACGAGCCCAGCTACGAGATCATCGACTGCACGAGCAGTGATTGCCAAGAGGAGCGAAAATGGTTGCGAGACGAGGAGATCGTAGCCGTCATTCCTGCAGATGATGCCCGACAAGAGCTCCCCTCCGCTAACGTCGATGCCGTGCCTACGGGTGCGGTAGGAGAAAAGGTGCTCTTGCCTAGCAAGCGGAGCGAGGTAAGTCCCGAGTTAGCGACAGCTACTGCTGGGTTTTAGTATGAGTTTGCTACAATGTAATTGCGTTTTTTTTAACAAACTCTACGGCGCTGTCTCTCGATGACACGCAGCAATATAAGCATGACCACGCCTTTCATGCAATTGACTACATTGACTATTTTTGCGGTCTGCAGTGCCTGGATAGTTACATACTGTGTCGAGCTGCAAAGAAGGCCAGTTGTTAGAGCAAAAACCTAGAAAGATGAGAGGTAGTCAAGACTTCGGTGTACGCAATCCGCAATGTGTTGATAGTTGTGGAGGCTACAATGACTTGTCTGTTATGGCCGTTCTCTCTTGTAATGAAAGATACCGAAGACCCAGACCGCAATAAGGTCCCCATCCATCCGCAACACAAGCACTTCTTTTAAGGTTCGCTCAACTTCTAGCTAAGTCTTTTGGTAGATTCAATCCTTCCCAAGACGATGCACTGTTTCCACTAACAGCACAATGAACTCCAAACTCCTCTATACCGATTTTCTATCCCTCGCGATTCTATTCACGCCTCCTTCGCCGCCAGCTTCGCCGCCAGCGGCCGCCGAAACGGATGCGCCTCGGTATTAAACACCCACTCATCAAGACTGACCAGCTCGGGCTCGCTGAAAATCAGGTAGAAATACTTCAGCGTCTCGGCCATCCAGAAGCTCTCCGACTGGTCCAGTTTCTGGCCCCCGTGGTCGAGGGGCAGCGTGACGTCCGCGATCGCAGAGTGCGCGATGGGCGTCGTGGTCGCGTTGGCGATGGACGTGAACATGCGCCATGCGGCGTCTAAGAGCGAGGGGTCGCCGGTAATGCGGTGAAGGATGAAGACGGACTCTATGGCTTCGGGGCTGTGTGATTGTTAGTACAAGACGGGTAGGGTGTGCGGTGTGGTGCGCTTACCGTAGCAAGTACCTGCGATCAGCAATGCGCGCGAATCCCGGCGGCAGACCGTCTTCCCTGATCACATCTGCGGCATCCATGTTGCGATCGAAGTCGTCCGCGCCCGCGGCCCGCACGCCCGCGTGCCACTTCGCCGCGTCCCACGCGCAGTCTGCGTCGTCCCGGCACGGGATCAGCGTGAACGACTCCGGCATGATGCCCGTCGGCATGCTGTCGTACGCCCATATGCACCCGTCGACGAGTCTGCGCGCGACGTCGAGCTCGTCGGTGCGGTTCCAGATCCCGGCCCCGAGCGCGACCATGCCGCCCGCGAAGCACGCGAGGTGCTGGCCCTCAGGGTCTAGTTTTGTGCGCCCCGTTGCGCCGCTGATGCGCGCGGAGCCCGACATCAGGAGGTCTTTGTTCTGCGGGTTCAGCGGCCGGAAGAAGAGGTGCTGCTTTGCTTCGCGCAGGGCGTTCGAGTACAGGGTCATGTACTGCGGGTCCAGACCGTTGAGTAGCAGGTGCTGCTTCGGTAGATACTCGTAGAGACTATCCGACATGCCGCCCATGGTGAAGTGCGCGTCGAATGCGAAGTCTTCGCGCGCAGGACTGACGCGGACAGGGAAGAGGCCGGGGAGTTGCGTGCGGTCTTGGTGTTTTGATAGCAGGGCGGTGATGCGGGCTACGGCGTCGTAGTACTTGGGATCGTTGGTTAGCTGCGTGAGGCGTGTGAATTCGAGGGTTAGGGAGCCAAGCTCTGCACTGAGACCTTGGCCGTCGGCTTCTTGGTATTTGCGTAGAGCGGCGCTGGGTATGTCAGTACAGCTCCGTATAGGTAGGGGGAAACGCACCTTTCCCAGTCCCAACGCCCGATTGGCATCCGGTTCGGTGTGTCGAAAGCCGCGTATAACATGTCTCCCAGCTCGACCGCCTTGTCCAGCAGAACGTGGTGTTTTGCTTCAGTAACATCATACGCGCTCAGCAGTCCACCCAAGTACCGTATGGTAGTCTCGAATACATTCAGACGAGAGATTGCGCTTGTCGTAAAATCGATCCCCTTGACAGCCTTTACAGCCTCCGCAAACTCCTCCTCCAGACCCATGATAGCCAGCGTATCCAAGGTATCAACGAGTGTGGCGCCACGCTGCCCAAAGCTGTTGGTGAAGCCTCCTGTCACCGGAGTGACTTCATCCTGCAGCCAGGCGTGTTTCTTGTATCCGTTCCAGGAATGCAAGAAGGCCTCCTTTACAGCAGCCTGTCTGTGCAATCGCTCTGCCTTGTTGTGCTGCGTCTCAACTCCGAATTCGTGCTGTATGCGGGGAACAGCGGAGGGTGTGCCCGTGGGCAGGGGGATTGTCGAAGCGACGGTGTATTTAGGAGGTATTTCTGCCCATCTTATAGGCCCTTCGACTTGAGTCGAAGACGTAGCGGTCGGCAATGGAAGCCCAGCACCGAGAGTAAGCTGGCGAAAAGCAAAGTATAACAAGGTCGTAGCGATACACAGCACACCAATGCGTCTTATTAGGGGGCTCATAGCGGCCAAGATAGGAATCTACAATATGCAAACCATCTGAGATACGAAAAGAGTAGCAAGTGGTTCTAAGAGAAGCAGCCAGGAGGATTTCAGAGAATCGATAGGACTGGTAAAGACGTAACGAGCAGCTATTCGGAACGAGCGGATGAAGAGGCAATGTCGAGAATGATAGGAGAGAGGTTGAATGTATCAAAAAATCACACGGAGAAGCACTGAAACAGAAATAGACGTTGAAACCCTCCTTAAAGAGAGTAGGGGCAGCGCCCCCATAGCGGGCCTTTGAGGCTCAGACAGGCCGAAGTGGATGCTCGGCTGTCCGTGGTCTTTGTCAACGCGTCGCGCTCCGGACCCTGGCCTCCATTACGTCGGCGCTAGCAGGGGTAGCTTGCGCCTTGCCGAGCCGCCGTCCAGCGCGTTGGAGCACCTGCAGCGCGAGGCCGAACAAACAAACAATAGCTCTGGAGGGATTCGTCGCAACCATGAGGTACAGCGGGTTCGTTCTCCCAGTCCAACAGACCCGAGTCGCTCATCTTCCAGCAAGACACTGACGCTGTCTAGGCTCTACTTCATCCCCACCCCGACCGCGCAACCCGCCGACTCGTCCACCACCGCCTCAACCCTCGTTTCGTCTCTAGAAACCCTCTTCCCCACGCTCTCCCGCGCCGCGCCATGGAGTCTCACATACCGCCTCTTCCGCGACACAGCGCCGCGCACTGATTTGTCCGACACGCCCACGCAGTCGCAGTACGCACACACGTACCAGCACCTGCTCACTCATACAGCGCTGAGCACGCAGCGGGCTTACATCCACGTCAGCGCTCGTGCGCGCCCACCACCTATAAGTAATGGCACGAGCACCGCGAGCCCGAGCGAGACTGGGAGCGTGACGTCCATACCCGCCGCCCAATTCGACGCCCGCGCCTTACTGCTGCGGCACCAACTCGCCGCGCTCTGGACGCCGCGCCACACGCTCTCCGTGCAGAACGGGGCCTGCTACGCCGGCGGGTTGTTCGCGATATATATCGGCGAGGTGCGTGCGCTGCGCGAGGGACAAGGAGGCGGGGTGAGTAGTCCCGGGGTGGTGGTATGCGTCTCGACGACCACGGGGGGCGCCGAAGACGATGCCGAGCAAGGCGATGGTGTGGAGCCTGTTGATTACGAGCTCGCGCAGGCTGCGATCCGGAACTTGTGGAGTAGCATCAGAGCGGGGAGGGATCTGGGGCGGGGAGAAGTGAAAGAGGTCTTCATGGCGCCGAGCGACACGAGGCCTGGAGAAGTGAGGTCTGAGCAGCACGGGAAGAGCGACGAGACCAACGCCATGGTGCGCATGTGGTGTGAAATCCTCCGGCTTCGAGGCTGAGCGCAATAGCAAATCCATTTCGCAAAGAGAAGCAGGCAGAGCATCTGGGAGCTCTTTCGATTGAGCATGGCGGAGCTCGCAGCCTCGGCTGCCGGACACGATCTACCAAGCAGATGCTCTCGATTGCCACGATGAAGACGGCGCGACGTCGGGCAGAGCTGTAGAACGGCAAAGCGCCCTCTGCAAGCGCACGATGCTGTCGAGCCTCGGGTTACAGCTGCTGGGTAGGTGTTTGCGAGGAAAGACGGATTTGAGCAGTGATGCAACGTCGAAGAGGCTTGACGAGGAGGACCGAATTCACACAGCCAAGGTCGAACATACAGATGTAAAGAGTGACAGCTATAATTGGCCTACTATGGCTTCTCCGTCCCCTCAGCTGCCGCACACCCATTAGTGCATCTTCCTCCTCCTCTAAGACCCCTACAGGTATCTAAACTACAACAATAAAAAGAATGGCGAATGCATATTAGGCATATAATAAAGCAACGTTCAGATTACAACAATTTACTCGACATCAGATCAGATCGGATCCATACGTGTAGACGCCTTCCGTTCCCTAGGTCAAAATGCAAAGAAAGGGGATATAAGAGAAGATGTGAAGGGTCGTTCAAAAGCTTGACCTAACCCAATTTTGCAATGTGTCCAGTTCTTACTGGGCACCGACCTCCTCCTCGGCCCATCCGTTCAGACCGCCGTCACCCTGGATCGCGAGGCCGTAGCCACCGTTGCCGCTACCGAAGCCGCCAATGCCAGAGCTGAGACTGCCAAATGAGTTCTGCTGCGTGGCCTGGCTTGTCAAGGGCTGGTTAAAGGGACCCTGGGTGAACACTGGAAGGCTCACGGCGCGGGAGTGCTGTGCGCGTGCGTTGAGGTTCGAGGGAGCCAAGAGACCACCGACTGTAGTGGGACCAGAACCATTGCCGTTCGATGTACCGTTGATGAGGCTGAAGCTCGAAGTGCTGTTGTGCGACGTGTGCGAGTGATGAGGCTGCGATGTTGTGTTCAGGTCGGCACCGTAGAAAGCAGCTTGGGGAGACTGGTAAGACTGTTGCTGCTGCTGCTGGCTTTGCTGCTGCTGCTGTTGAAGGCTGACCTCCTGCTGCTGTTGCTGTTGCTGCTGAGCCTGAAGGTACATCATCAAGGGGTTGTTGTTTCCCGTGTTCAGGATGTTGGCTGGAGCCGGTGCCTGCACGGAAGGGAACTGGCCGTTCGTGCTGCCACCAGAACCTGGAGCGCCAGAGCCAGTGGGCGAGACGGAAGGTCCAACGCCACGGTTGGGCTGGAGACCGTTGATGGGCGATGGTGACTGGAGACCGTCGGAACCGGCTTGCTGGGCCTGGGCCTGCTGGTTGTTCATTTGACGAGGAGGGTTGCCACAACGGTCCTTGCCGAAGTTCACCTTGAATCGCTTGTACTCCTCACGACCGCGGATGGCCTCGATAGCCTTGATGGCGTTGGCGATGTTGGTGAAGTTGACGAAGGCACAGCTCTTCTCACGCAGTGTGTTAACGAGCTCAATCTCGCCATACTCCGAGAAGTCTTGCCTGAGGCGGTCCTCAGTCCACGACTCGTCCAAGTTGCCAATGTACACGTTACGCGAGGCACCTCCACTGACGGCTAGAGCGATAGCAGGCGGCAGAGCGCCCGAGTGCTTACCCCAGCCAATCTTGAGACGACGGTTGTGGATCATAAGGCCCTGCAGGTTGCTCAGGGCATAGAAGGATGCAGCAGAGGTAGGGTCGATGAAGGTCACGAAGCAGATGTGCTTGTCAGGAATGTACCTGATGTGGTGAAGCAGACCACCTCGGACGACGTTGCAGATCTCCTCGATGGTAGTCTCAGGGTGAATGTTGCCCAAGTACACAGTACGGTTACCAAGGTTGTTAACACCGCCGGCGGACGTCGCAACAGCTGCTGCCGCTACAGACTGCTGGGCAAGAGCGTTGGAGATCATGTCACGATCAGCTCCGTTGAGCACGTGAGCGTAACCGGGAGCGATACCAAGGTACTGCGCAGCATTCTGCTGCTGAGTCTTAGAGACGTATGCGCATCGGTCCTTGCCATAGTAAACGCGGCGAGGGGCCTGCCACTTAGGCTCCTGAGGGAGCTGAGCAACAGCCTTGATGGCATTGCCGATTGACAAGAAGTGAACGAAACCGATGGCCTTCTCACGTACGATCTTGACGGTGTCAATGGGGCCAAATTTGCTGAGGTCCTCGCGCAGCTCATCCTCGGAGACATCCTCGGGTAGGTTGCCAAGGTAGACGTTTCGGGAAGCCCCTGACTGTTGGACAGCAAGGGCCACCGAAGTTGGCACCTGCGAAGGTTTACCCCACCCAATCTTGATGTCCTGACCCCGGATCGACAACTTTTTCAAGATTGCGTCTGAGTGGAAGTGAGTGGCAGAGCTGCTGTCCAAGAAAGAAATGAATGCGCAGTTCTTGTCGGGCAGAAGCCTAACGGACTCAATCTGACCACTTCTTACGTGGCCAAGGATCTCCTCTGCAGATGTCTCAGGAGGAATGTTGCCCAAGTAAACAGTCCTGCTGGTACCAGAAACCAGACCAGGAGCAATTGGCATAGATGAGCCAAATCCACCGAGGCCTTGCGCACCAAAGCCACCGAATCCAGTAGGCGACTGAGGTCCATTGAAGAAGCCAGGTCCGTTCATGCTGGTAGGCGAGACAAGGCTCTGATACAGCTGGGGTGAAAGGGGCTGCTGCAAGGGGCTACCCATTTGGTTAGACTGGTTGTTCTGCTGCGCCTGATTCTGGCCACCGAAGTTGCCAAAGCTCTGGAACTGGGGTGAAGCGAAAGCCGAGGGAGACCCGGGCTGGAAAGGGCTGCCCAGGAGAAGCTGCGAGGGCAACAATGGAGTGAAGTTCATGTCATAGCCAGTACCAGGGGTCTGCATATCAGCACCGTTCTGGTGGCTAGGGTTCAGCCTTCCAGTGTTGATGGACATGTTGTTCGACCTCTCAGGGTGCCTGTCGGCGTAGCCTGGCTGGTTCGTAGCGAAGGCTCCGTGGGAGAAACCATGGTGACCGCCGTTCATGTTGCCGTTCATTTGCCTTTGAAAGCTAGTTTGCAGACGAGGTCCAGTCGGTGTCGAAGAGGTTCCCTCGTGTTGCATTCCAAGCAGATGCGGTGGCAGACTGAAGCTGTCCCGCGGGTTGTGAGATAGCACGGCCGTGGTGAACGATGTATTACTGCGTCCGGGACTCGATGGACCGGACGGCGAAATATGTATTGTCGAAGGTGAATGTGCAACCGGTTGCAAAGTGGTCGCGGAGGATGTGAAGCGTAAGCTAATGGGTCAATGCTTTGCAAGACAATCTGGCAGCTGTCAGTCGGCTGGTCCTAGCTGAATTGGCTATGGTCCGGGAGAAAGGAGAGTGCTTACATCCAAGGCACAATGACAAGTGGGTACTTAATACAGGGTGGACCGCGCCGAATCGAAGGTCAAAGGAGTCCAACAGCTGGTTGCTTGATGATATACCGAGTCAAAGTAGACGTCGACAATACCAGGAATGCAAGGTCGGGCGGAGGGTTCAAGCACGGTATTAAGGGCAGATTATAAGCTGCTGATCTCGAGCAATGACCACGAACGGGACAGAATTAGAGGCTGCGTGCTCGCGGGCGGATGCTGGCCTAGGGCTTGTTTTGCGGTCGCCGATGCTGAAAGAGCGAACAATAAGAATGAACGAGGCAAAGAGGCGGATTTTGCCAAGGGCCTCAGAGCTGCAGAAGCAGAGATAACGAGCGAAAGGACCGCAGAGGAGAATGCGACCTGATGGCGGAGGGTAGAAAGAAGAGAGGTGGGTGGGAAATGCTCTTGTCGTGTTGCGAGACAGGAGAAGCAGCGCAAATGAGACCCCCAATCTGGGAAGGCGTGCCCGCCGAAATTCAACGTGCACATGCCATGCCATGCAACGACTCGCGCAAACCATTGAGCAATACCCTGTCGGCGTCTTGCAGCATGGAACCACCAACCGTCGCCAATGCCTGTGTGAGGGGGCGCTGCATTACTTGCAGCGACCTTTGTGCGTGTCTCATGTTGAGGATTGGGAGCGTCGCGCAGCTGCGGCGCTGATCCCTTCAAGGCTGACTGCAACAGCGGGTGCTTGCAGGCCTCGTGCCTGACTAACGCGAGGCTCCGCCAGGCCACTTTTCCAGAAAGCTGCAAACGCAACGAACACGGCCCGGCGTCTTTCGTCGAAGGGGTCCAGAGCTCATGACCGCGGCGCGAACACCTAGCGCGAGGAGCCGCGAACGCGTCCAGGTTGACAAGTGCAAACGGCAGTTGCTGCACCGTCATGCTGTATTTTGCTAGCCGAAGTTCGAAGTAATACCTGCGATGTCTGCAGCCTGAGACCCGGTTAGTCGAGCTGCTGTGGTAACTGCGTTCTGCGCTTTCAATCTCGTGTTCTCAAATGGGAAGGCGCTAAGGCCACAGAAGCACGTAAACTGACCTTCGAGTTTCGCCTGTTGCTCGTCCACCAACAATCAAAGCCGCCATGTCAGAGCTGTACCCATCGATTGCGCAGTGCGCCGTCGTAGCGACAGCCCTAAAAGTGCTGCTGTTCCCTGCGTAGTAGGTGCAATTGCAGAAACCAGCAACATCATCGATATGCATGCTCACCCGTTCCCTCAGCAAGTCGACCGACTTCGAGGTCCACCGCAACTGGTTGGCCTTGACGCACTCACTGTCTATCAAGGAATGGTACTATGAAGTGAGCAACTGTCAAAAACACATGACAACAATGGAACGTATCTAATTGGATTATCAGAAAACTTCAGAATGGACTCTCGACTATCCTCCATTCTTCGCCTACTTTGAGTGGCTCATGTCTCAGGCTGCTGCATACATCGAACCTGCTTTGCTTAATGTGAAGGACCTTAACTACGACAGTTGGCAGACTATCTACTTCCAGCGGGGTACTGTCATCATCACTGAGCTAGTCTTGGTCTATGCGCTGCATCTGTACTCCGTCAACCTCCATTGCCACACCACTCATGCTAACAGTCGACCAGCTACGTCAAGACCTCGAAGTCAAAAGTCACTGCACACGCAGCTGCACTGTCCATATTGCTTTCGCCTGGCCTTCTTGTCATCGATCACATCCACTTCCAGTACAACGGCTTCCTATATGGTGTGCTCATCCTATCCATGGTGCTGGCGCGGAACCAGTCAACCATCCTTTTGTCAGGCATCCTGTTCGCAGCACTTTTGTGCCTCAAGCACATTTACCTCTACCTAGCACCCGCCTACTTCGTGTTCCTTCTCCGTGCTTACTGCCTTGGCGAGCGTCGAGCCTTCCCGTACTTCAGTATTCGCTTCTTCAACTGCGTGAAATTGGGGGTTGGCATCACTGCAGTCTTCGCTAGTGCCTTTGGCCCTTTTGCTGCTTGGGGCCAACTTGAGCAGGTTCTCAAGCGGCTATTCCCGTTCTCGCGTGGACTTTGCCATGCCTATTGGGCCCCAAATGTCTGGGCGATGTACTCGTTCACTGACCGAGTGCTCATCTACTGTACATCCTACGATTCCGACGCGCTCCTCAGTCCGCTAACAAATCACACAGTGGCTCCTCGCCTTGGCTTAACGGTGAATCAAGACGCAGTTAATAGCGTTACCAGAGGACTTGTTGGGGACTCGTCGTTCGCCGTGCTCCCTGATATCGTACCCCTTACATGCTTCCTTCTCACATTGGGAACTCAGATAGTAAGCCGGAGATAACTCATCGGTCGACGAGCACTAACTGGTCATAGCCTGTGCTCTTGCGCCTGCTGTATAGGCCAACATGGGAGACCTTTGTTGGTGCAGTCACTCTGTGCGGCTATGCCTCTTTCCTTTTCGGCTGGCACGTCCACGAAAAAGCAATCTTGCTTGTCATTATTCCTTTCAGCCTGGTCGCGCTTCGTGACCGCCGATACTTTGGAGCCTTTCGACCTTTGGCGGTCTCTGGTCATGTCTCGCTCTTCCCTCTGCTGTTTACAACCGCAGAGTTTCCCATCAAGACGGTGTATACCATCTTTTGGCTTGTCTTGTTCTTGTTAACGTTCGACAGACTTGCACCTGCGTAAGTCCCAGCAACCACGCCCATGACTCTCCACTGACCACTCAATAGCTCATCCGAACGACGCCTCTTTCTGCTCGACCGCTTCTCCATCCTCTATATTGCGTTGTCAGTTCCCTTGATCGCATACTGCTCTCTGTTGCACGGCATCATCTTTGGATCCCGCTATGAGTTCCTTCCCCTCATGTTCATTAGCTCCTACTCCGCCATCGGCGTAGTCAGTAGTTGGTTAGGCTTTCTTGTCGTATACTTTGATACATAGTTCTAGTTGCTTTCAAAATACAGTTGAGACCGCTTTGGCTGTTACAACTGCTTGTTCATTGCACTTCCTGAGCCGTAAATTACCATCGATGTCGGACGTGCCTTCGTCTTAAACCAGGTGGGGCATATATCCAGATATGTTCAAGTGGAATGATTTGTGATCAGTTCACTCGTATGTATCGGCATCGGTTCAACGTAGGTTGTTCTTCTAACAGATGCTTGCGTTATGTTTGCTTACGATCCCCCAAGGTGATAGGAACAGTGCGTAGATGTTCAGAGTGGGTATCATTATTATTGATAGTTTTTCGAAAGTTCCAGAGGTCATACTGAGGTGTCCGGGAGCTGGTTCAGCCCTGAATCACTCGAGTCGGCGAGCGGAAGGCTATGCCCAGGGTCAAGTGGGTCAGACCTGTCAACTGGTTTGCTTGGTGGCTCAAGAGCATGAGCGCTCCGGCTTGACGTACACCATTATATGTCCACGAACATCACTTATAAAGTAGATGCAAGTGGTCAGCAGCTTTCGCGTCTAGATTCAACTCACTTCGACGATCAAAACAAGACCGAATACACCGGTGTTGAAGTTGCAGCGGTGTGCAGATGGTGGGCGAGTGTGAGAGGGAGGTCCTGGGAGGTCCATGCCAGAAAGGGCAAGGGCCCGCCAAGCACTACCTACCCGGCACGACTACCTTATAACTTTCCTGTCCCCCATTGAATTGTGTCTCGTCATCCTGCCGCTCTCACCCCTCGATCGCCCCAACCTTCGCGTCCGCAATCGCCACAAAATCACCCACGTCTCGAAGAAACGCGCTCTCGGAACCTAGCGACGCGTCTCGGAACGCATTTCGGACCTACGAGGCTTGCGACAACTTTTACGACTGTATATTCGAGGCCGCCCAAAAGCTACGAAATACCCTGAATACACTCTGAAACGGTCGCCCAACGATAAATTCGAGCTCATTCAATACTACTGAGCCTACGCGACGCGACTCTGGCTACGCGATCATCCCCAAAGTCGCAACGCGATTGCTAGAGCGCGCGAGGAGTTCACATGAGCTCGTAACTTCACCAAAATGGTACGACGGCAGGCGTGGTCCACAAAGTGAACAGCTGCTGACTTACGTAGGTACTCTTCAAACGCAAGCCAGTGAAGCTCGACCCTCCGCCGAAGAATATCAACGATCACGATGAGGTATGGCGCACGATGAACTGCGCTTGGGACATAAAACTAAGATTGACTGATAGGTCTGGGTTATCGAGAAGACGGGGGAAGTCTATAATGACTATGAAAAGTATCTGAGGCGGTATGGCACAAGTCCGAGATGACGTCAAGTCAAAAGCATACTAACGTTGCACCAGGTTGGACTTCTACGACCAGGTAGGCACTGGGAAGAGGGCTCAGACACAAGGATTCGTAGCACTAACACTTTCCAGAAACTTTTCACCTGCGAGTCCACCGGGCATTCAGGCTACACTTTTTTCGAAGCCATGGAGAGCCAGGTGAGCTCCGAGCCGGTCTGGGAGGGCATCAAGGTAACGGAAACGCAGACGGAGGCGTCGAGGGAGATTGACAGCATCTTCCCTGATCCTTTGAGGTCTCGTGTCCTCCACTTCGTCCAGTTCAGGACGACTTCGCGGATGGATGACCTGGGTAAGTTGCTTCTGCATCATTGCTTCGTTCTATGGCTGACCTTGACTTTGTAGTGAACTTAGTGTTTGATGTCAGTCCCCAACAAATGGTTTGCTCCACTATCGCATTGCTAATATCACCCAGGAATTCAAGGAACAGTACATGGTGGGCGATAGAGTCTGCATTGAAGTGGAGGGTCCAGTCGGTCGCCGCTACGGCGTAATCACAGACATTACGGACAACAGTCAACTCCATCAAAATGCCTTCACGAGGTCACCAGACGACCAGTACAGGGCGTACACATACATCATCACCATGGACGACAACAACGAGCCTATCACCAAGTACAAAGCTGGAGACCTGCAAAGGGACAGGAAGTACTACTCAAAGTTGATCCTGAAGCAGTTCTTGCGCAGCACGGTATCAAGAGAATCCTGGATTGGTGCACCCTGGATGGCAAAGGATCATCTGGCAAAACGCTACAAAATTCCCACCAAAATCCCGGAGAACAAAACTCGGGAAATGGTTATGGCGCAGAGGAAACTTACAAACGGTTCGCGTCAGAATGGCGCAAGTCCAGTTCAGCAGACCCATGCACATCAATTGCCGAACGGACATGCACCCCAGACAAACGGACATCGACCGCAGCAACAGGCACAGCACGGGCAAGGTCCGCAGTCGTTTGTCAATTTTGCCAATCCTCCTCATGCGCAACACCCACCTCATCTCATGCATCCGCATCTTCCTGGCTTTCCACAGCATCTGCAAGGGGCCCCACCACCTCACCTTACACATCAAGGCCTGCCTCATCACCTGCCGCACGGCATACCTCTCAATATTCCCCAAAATGCCCTACCACCGAACCTTGCGCACATTATGCATCACCCACCTGGTGCGCTGCCAGTCAATCTCCCTTTTCAAAATGGGTTCATGCAGTATCAGCAATATGCTCCCCGAAATCCACCGCAGCAGCAGCAACAACAACAACAGCAGCAGCAACAATCCACTCCATTGGCGAAGCCTTTCGAGCCGATCAAGTACCCTATCGAGGATCTAGACATCTCACAGCCTCGACTGAGTACTGTGCGACCCACATTGAAGTTCTTCTCGGACGATGTGCCAGATGGTGTCGAAGCGCCTGCGGACGAGGACAAAACAGGCATCCTCATGAAGAGCATCGGTCCGCTTCTGTGCGCTTGGGAGACTTTGAATGTCCACGACACCATCTACATGCTCGACTCCTTCACATTTGACGACTTCGCAGAAGCCATGCGATTCTCGTCGGAAGAGCAGGACTGCGAGCTGTTTGTGGAAGTGCACTGCTCTGTGCTCAAGCAGATCATCAATGAGAATGGCAAGCTTCAAGCTCCGCTACCAAACATGGCTGAAGTAGAGGAGTCTGACGAGGAAGTCTCGAGCGAAGAGTCGACACCGACACCGGAGCCAGAGCCACCGAAGCGAACTACGCGCAGTAGTTTGAGGAAGTCAGAGGTGCAGCAGATTGTTGAGAAACCTCGAACTCCGACGCCCGAACCCCCGAAAGAGGTGCACAAGGCGGCAGACTTCGTCGCTGACTTTGATTGGATTGAGCAATTGAAGATCCGCAACTTTCAAAACGGCGGTTGGCAGGCGATTATGGTTGCTCTACTCTATCGCCTGTCCTTCGATCCCATCCAGAAGGAGACTTGCGATGAGATCCTCGCCGTGCTCGTACCGGGCGACCAGGATCCTAGTACTGAGAGCATTGCAGAGAACTACCGCGACATGGACGTCAATCTGCGCATAGCCGCGCTGGATCAGGCCCTGCGCCTGACAGTGACTACTGAAGCATTCCGTGATCAGCTGAATGCTGCCTCTCTTGAAATGACTCGACTTCGCAAAGAGAAGATCGAGTTTCAGAGGAAGCGCAAAGAACTGTAGGTCGACATCATCAGACTGACGTCAATCACATGCTAATCTCGAGCGCAGGGCTGATGAGCTGTTCAAGCTAGATTTGGAGCGCAAGATCAAACTTCCAGAGAACACACCCGCTTCTCCCTCTGATGCCAAAGAGAACGAGGATGTGTCAATGCTCAGCGTGCCAGACTCCGTTGCCGAGACCGCTGATGGGGAGAATGAGGACGAAGATGCATCAGCTGCAAAGAGCAGGACCCGCACCAAGAACAAGCGCAAGGCCGCAGCTGAAGAAGCCCGCAAAGAGAAGGCTAAGAAGGCCAAGATCGAAGCTGATAAGAACAAGAAGCAGAAAGAGTGGGAGAAGCTGCTCAAAGCTGTTGACGACAAGAAGGACGAACTCAAGGAGTGCGAGGCCAACATAAACGAGCTGGATGACGATCTCCGCGAGACCCTGGTCCATCGCAGCAAGGTGCTGGGTAAGGATCGATTCCTCAACAAGTACTACTGGTTCGAGCATAACGGAATGCCATTTGGCGGTGTACCCAACAGCTCGACCGCACAGTATGGGTACGCCAATGGGCGTATCTGGGTACAAGGACCAGACGCCGAGGAACTCCAGCCGTGTCTGGAAGAGCCCGCATTGTCGCAGGACATGCAGCGATTCAAGTTCACCATCCCACAGCGCAAAGAGAAGGAAGAAGGGTCGACACATCTCTCCACATCTATGGAGTGGGCCTACTACGATGATCCGGAGAGTATCGACAGACTCATTGTATGGTTGGATGAGCGAGGTCACCGTGAGAAGCAACTTCGCAAGGAGTTGCAGATCTTCCGCGACCGCATCGCAGAGTACATGGAAAAGATGAAGAAGCACCTCACGAAGATGGACAAGATGGAAGAGGACGAGGAGGATGAGGATAGCAAGCCTCGCATCTCGACGCGCGGTAAGGCCAACGCTGAAAAGGAAGAGGCCAAGGAACAGTGCCTACTATGGACGAACAGCATCATGTTCGACGAGTACGGCTACATCCATTCTACCGAGTACGAGCCACCCAAGAAAGGCAAGGCTAGGGTCGTCAAGGCTACCAAGGGCAAGGGCAGGCGGTAGTGCTGCCGAGACCTTGGGTGGCTGTAGAGCGATTTACGAGAAGTGTAGTAGTGGTGTTTACGGCGTTGTGATACCATCAGCATGTACACTGGGCATTTTCTGGAGTTTGCGCATGGCGGATACTGTCACAGCATGGATCTGCTACATAGAAGGAACGGTGTTTCGGGATGTCTAGCAGCTCAGTGCCTGCTCAAGGCTTTCTGGGCGAGGTGTACGGGCATTGGAAACTTCTCTGGGAGCAAGTAGGGAATCCCATCACTGCAAGCGACTAGCAGTCCTGCATTTATACAAGGAAAATTCAATGAGAACACGCGCGCTCGATGTCAGTAGTGACGCACTTGGCTCTGAAGTGTACCTGACGGGCTTTGGTCCGTTTGCTCCCTCATAGCTCGCTGGCTGCTGACCTAATAGCTTGGCGTTTGGAAGGAGCGCCGCACGTCGCGCAGCGGCCGCCTACACTGCGACAGGCTACAGCTCATCAGCAAACGCGATCCCGCATTTCGCAATATTATTTTCCAGCAAGAGAGGTACGCATACACCGTTCAGGTCACCACCGACGCACTCCGCACGCGACAGTCCGCTGTGGCAGTCCGCTTGCATCATGGCTACAAATGGCGCGCGGAAAGGTGGGTACCTTGTCCTCCGCAGCTCCCCCACACGCGCTGCACCAGACTGACCACCACAACAACAGTCTCCATGGACTCTCAGCCCGGCATCCTGAGCGGCGGCGCCCTGAAGGACATCGTCAAAGTCGAGAATAAGAAATTCACTCTCAAGATCAAGAAGACCGCGCCCAGACCAACAGAGGCCGGCAACTGGAAAGAGAGCGATGCAAAGAGTACGTTGCAACATTGTTGTATGAAATGCACAGACGAGCAGTAGTTGAGCAAAGCAGACGCCGACGGCAAACCTTCCGCAGCTGGCTCGCCCGTCGTAAACCCTCTCGACGAGAAGACACTTGCTGGATTCCAGACCGGCCGCCCCCTTGACGACAAGGTAGACACGATACAGTGCAAGCACTGCCGCCGACCTATACTCCGCGCTGCCTCCGCGACACACATCCGCGACTGCCTGAACAAGAAAGCAGACAAGCAACGGAAGAAGAAAGAAGCCAAGGAAGCCAAAGACGCTGCGCTGCGGAAAGAGAAGGGCGAAGACGACGACGACATTCGTGCCAGAAAGTCTGCTATCAAAGGATTGGAGCCCGGAGCAAAGAAAGGCAAGAAGCGCAAGATTGACGGCGACTCCGAGAAGCCTGGCGCAAAGAAGAAGAAGAAAGATGAGCCCAAAGCGAAGGGCGCAAAACCCAAGGGCCCGGTGGACGTGGAGAGACAATGTGGTGTCCCACTTCCCAATGGGGGATTTTGTGCGCGAAGCCTGACTTGCAAATCTCATAGCATGGGTCTCAAGCGGGCGGTGCCAGGTCGCAGTCTGCCCTACGACATGCTCCTTGCACAGTACCAGAAGAAGAACCAAGCTAAACAGCAGCGTAGGTGCGCCTGTCTCCACTCACATTTATACATTCTTACACCCAACAGGTGCAGCAATCGACGCCAACGCACCCCTCCCCGAAGACCTCGAGCCCTCAGGCGCCGTCGACTCAGATGAGGAGAAGGATGCTATCATGGCTGCCCTCGCACGCCACAAACCTCGCCCTATCGCAACCTACAACCACATCTCTCAGCGCAACAAATACCAGTACATTCGCATGGGTAACATGCTCCGGGGCGCTCTCGGCAATCCACCAGGCATGTCCGCGTTCGGTAACCCACCCAGCGCTACAGACGCCAGCGGCATGGGTCTTAGACTAGGCATGATGGGCGCGCCACCGAGTGCTTCAAGCGAAGGTTTCCCTGGCAGCGCCGGCATGGGTGGGTTCCCGATGAGTGCAGGGCTCGACAGCAACATGGGCAGAAGGCAAAGTGGGATGATCGCGAACGGTGGCAACGGACCACGACAGATATTACCTGGCCAACTTCCTGGACCAAGCGGGCATCGGAAGAGCAGTCTGAGTGTTGGCGGGTCCTAGGCGGATTGTAGAGAGGCGGATTCCACAGAGTTATCAAGAAGAGCTGGGCGCGGTCGTGATGGGCTAGTGGCCCCGATCAAGCGCAAGGCCGGTCGACCAGCAGTCTACCCTCGCGACAAAGACGACAAGCCTATCCGTTTCAACGCAGATGGCAGCCGCACAGCCAAACAGCCTGCCTACCGCAAAAGAAACAGTACTGGAGACGACTCTGCGCCTCGAAAATGCCGCAAGCGAGTGATCAAGAAACACCATGATGGTTCGAATAGGATTTGCAATGGTTTTTAGGAGTTGGAGTTATCAAGATACCCGGAATTCTTTTTTTTTTAGAGCAAATTTCAGTAAAATGCTATTTTGTGTCCTCATTGCATCTACCATCCGTGACGTTGCGCTGATTGTGTCTTCCAAACATGCACTCCGTCAGAGTCTCACGCATACTTAGCACCGCCTCAACCGTAGGTTGGGATAGGACATATTCGGCTATGGCTTTTGAGATGTGCGGGCCGGAGGTACAAGAGGTGTACGTTAGACATACTTGTGGGCTATGGTAAGAAGGTGAGGCTGATTTGTATATAAGGCAGCACAGCATAGATTATATCGCGTAAAGTCTTTGTGAGTGGCGCATGCGCGATGTAGCAAGCACCTTGGATTGCTCTGAGCAGTAGCAATCTCTGCGTACTAGGTCTGCGTAAAGTATATCCACAATTCGCTTCCCTCATCCTGCGCGTCAAAGTACGCAGCGACTACGCCGACAGCGTACATTTTTGCGCGGCTGCGCAACTCTACTGATACCATACCATTTTTGACCCTCCTGCAACGGTTCGAACCTACATACGGGAACGCATGCAGGAAATGGGTACGACTCTGCGATTTTCTCCCACGACCACCTCATCGCTTAGTGCAGATAGAGGTAGGTCTTGACGCGACTTGGATGCTACACCATGACACCAAGATATTTTGGAGTCGAGAGCAGGCGGAGGAGGCTCTGCGGAGTAGCGTTGAAGTGTGGGTGTCCTGGTGCGGAGGAGCGGAGGACATGGCGCGCTTGATGTGGGTGAACGAAGTCCACGGGATGTGCACGGTACTGGCAAAGACCACAGGCGAGGGCGAGGAGACAAGAAGGTGGTGGACAATCTTGGAGGTACATGTTCCTTTCGCTGAAGGTATATTCCCGCCAGGGCCTTGATGTGTGGATGATAGCGCGTAGTTCGAGATCGGTAGTGATCCTCATATAGCCTGAGCAGCGAAGAAGCTCATGAAACTGCCCACTGTCAAGCCGCCTACAAGACACAGTGACATAAACCCTCCTGCAGCCTCCGCTTCTTCGGCATCGACCCATTCAACAAAGCCCATCATACAGCTACTGCCCAGATAACCGTTCGTTACACCAAACAGCAGCTGCACAATTACGAGGTAGAAGAAGTCGGAGCTGACAGCAGCGCCCTTTCCGCCAACGTTGCAAAGGAGATACAGGGGGATAAATGCAACTCGTACAACAGATAACAAGAAGAGAACCTTTGGGTAGGCTGTGAGGCGTATAGCGGGCAGGGCGGGTCCCATGCGACCGAGCAGGTCGCCGACGTTCCAGAATAAGAAGCCCAAGGGAATAAAGGTTGCTGGTTGCAAGAGGCGAGGAGCTGAATCGGGTTCTCGCACGCTGAGAATCTTCTGCGTGAAGACGGGGAAGAACATGGTGACAACGAAGGTTAGGAACACGGCGCTGGCTAGCCAGGTGAGCTTTCTGAAGAGACGCATAAGCGGGATGCTCTTGCGCTCGGTGGGGGCTGCGTCGTCGACTTCGTCAAGGCGGATCCTGGAACTGTGTTGTCGTTGGAGGTAGACGAACGCGAATAGCGCGACGGCGGAGATGACGGTAGCGGTGAGGAAGTAGGCAAATGCGGATGTGCTGGACTGCTGAGGGGTGCCGTTCACTTGCTCCTTCTTAGGCGGGACAGAGAGCACAGAGACGATCTGTGCAATGCAGGGCAGCACTCCAGCAATGCCCTGGCCCGTCATGATGCCCTGCGTGTACTCTTCGCGGCCAAAGCCAGCGACATATGCGAAGACGCCGTTCTGACACAGGCCTGCTGCCAGACTGGCACTCAGCACCATGAGCATCAAGAAACCAAAGTACACCCCAGCCGTCACGCCCAGGAATAGCTTCGTGGACAGTGCTAGCAGGGTGAAGACAATGATATTCAAGACCAGCGAGGTCACGATGCGGTGTGGGTAGTTGGCTCGCGCCTGGAGCTTGGTCAAGACGATCATGGAGCCGAGGTTGCCTACAGTCGAAACAGACATGATGGCTGACTGGAAGTTGCGCAGGAGGTTGTCGTTGCGCTCAAAGCGCCGCTGGAAGTATGGGTTGGCGGCGAGGAACATGTTCCTGCAGCAGTCAGCATGGATCCATCAGAGGTACGACTCGTCCATACCAGGCCCATAGCATGGCAACGCCGAGCAGCAGGAACACGGAATAGGCAGTCCATGAGAAGGCCGTCTCAGAGCCCTCAATGCGCTCGCCATCTGGGCGCTCAGAGCCGCCCTCGAGAGGCTCATACGAAGCTTCGCGCTCCGTCTCGCGCTCGAAGATGCGGCGTATGCGCTTCATCGACATGTCGGTGGTAGTGGTGTAGTATCCCAGAGTGAGGCGGAGCTCGGGGGTGTGGACGGTGATAAGGAGCAGATCTCTTCAGGGACAGCTTTCTCAGGCGTGTTGGAGGCTTGTACAGGCAGACATGTTTCAGGCAGCCTCCCAGTTCATCATGGACGAGGCGCAGGTGACTTGTCGAGCGTACCATCTGATCTATCGCGTCCGTCGCGCGTACCTGCCTGGCTTGGCGCACTAACGACAGTGAATTGACATCACCGAGCGATCCCCCGCGGGCAGCCCCTCCAAAATCTAGCAAACAAACAACGACGGAACGCGACACTTGCAATTGCATAGTTTCTCACTTCTCAAGACTGTCAACATGTCGAAGGCTCCACAGACGCTGTCCGTCAAGCGCAAACGCAATGAGGCGCCTGTCGACTCCCTCATCTTCGACAACACTGTGAAGAGACAGAGGAGTGAAGCCGACATCTTCTTCAGACGCCTGACAAAGCCTGGCGATGCACCTCAATCTGGAGCCTCAACACCCACAGCCGAGCGACGCTTTCACCTCGACCCCGTCTCTCGCGCACGGTCAAAGCACGTCTTCATCGAGCGTCGCGCCGCAACCGAACCCAACACACCCTTCAACGAGCGCGCTGCCCCGGTCCAGGAGCCCTCTCAGCCGGAAACCCCGCGTCCTCGAAAACGCCCAGGCACGCGCGTGGCCTCGACCGCCATACCCTCCAAACCCACCACACAGACAGCGCACCGCACACAGCCCTCGGAACACGATGTCCGCGAGTTAGAGGCGCTCAGCCACAAGCTCGAATCTGAGGAAACACACTCCCACACCTCGCCCTCCAAATACAAGCCCAAAGCACCAACCCGCCGCTTTGCCGAGCGCGAGCCCGAGAAAGCAGCCGCCCTTGCCGCGCGAGATGGCGACGACGATGCAATGGACCTCGACGCCGACGAGTACGTCATCGACACCTACGTGCGGGAAGTCCTGCTACCAGACGAGTCCGGCAAGCTGCCCACTGCGCAGGGTACTGTGGGCTATCTCGTGCTGGCTGAAGAGGACGAGGCGTGGTGGAACGGCAGCGACGAGTCGGACAAGGAGTTCGATACTGATGACGACGACTCGAATGCTGAGGAGTACTACGCGAACGACTACCCCGAAGACGAGCTGAGCGAGGACGATGAGTTTGACCGCGACCCGTACAAGAGAAAGCACAGGCACGGCAGTGACGACGAGGAGTTCGATGCGAATGATAGCGGAGACGACGTCATTGGTAGTGACGAGGACGAGGATGATCTGCACTACAAGATGACGGTGCCCAAGGCGAAAAGGACAGGGTATTGGGGCATGACTGGGCAGTGAGCACGGATACAAGGTGTTAAGCATTGCATTTATTGGATAAGAACACAGAGGAAGGAGATACCCCGATCAAGAGCGTTGGCACAATGCGTACAAGGAGAGAAGCCATGTCGGAACAAAGGGCAAACGAAGATCAAGAATGCCACAAAGCAGCCATTCAGCTACTAACAGAATACTCTCTCTGCCGAGAACCCCCTCACACAATGAACCCCTCTTTCCACCCCACACCCTAAATCGCCTCCTCCAACCCGCCGTCTCCCAGCTACCTGACCGCGACCCTGACTCCCCTCCGTCCCCTCTCCACGCCGGGCAGCGTCAAATCATGCACCATATCCACATCCCTCCGATCGCACTCCACAAGCTCGAGATCAAATCTCCTCACAACCGCATCGAGAGCCATACAAATCTCCGCCCTGGCAAGACTAACACCAACGCACATCCTCGCACCGCGCCCAAACGCCATCAAAAACCGCTCCAACGGCCTTCCATCAGCCGTCCGCGCATCGACCCTCGTCCCATCACTCGACAGCCAGCGCTCGGGCATGAAGCACGTGCTAGAGGGGAATACATCGCTGTGGTGCGTCGTCGGCGCGTCCATACCTACAGGCGTAAACGCCGGGATCACACAGTCTTTGTACACAAGTGCCGTGTGCGCGAGCCGCGCGTTGCGTGCCGAGATGCCGTGGCTGAGACGCAGACCTTCGTTTATGCATGCCGTGAGGTACGGCAGGGCTTCGAGGGTGGGTAGCTCGGGGGCGGCATCTGTGTGTGGGGTCGCGGTGTGGAGTTCGGACTTCAGAGTGCGCAGTGTGGCCGGGTTGGAGAGAAGGTGGAACAGCGTTGTGTTGAGGGCGGAGGCGGTTGTGTCGAGGGCGGCGCCGACGATGAGCTGGGATTCTTGGGTTAGGCGGTGGAGGGATTTCTCGGCCGCGGGCAGGGCGCTCGAGTAGAGATCGTCGAAGATGGTGGGCTGTGTGTCTGGGCTGCATGTATCGGGTGTCTGTCCGGCTTTCTCTGCGTCTTTCTCTGCATCTTTTCGTGAGAATACCTCCCGCACGCGATCAGCGTTGAGCTGGCGGAACGCGAGCATGGCGCCGTACTCCGGACTCGCGTTAGCAATCCAAGATTGGGGGATCGCGTTCACGAGGGGAAACAGCCAGGGCAAGTGCTTCGCGTAGACACCCAGCATTGCGGACTTCTTGACGGCCTGGGTATACAGTGGCGCGAACTCAGGGTCGTCCAGACACTTCTGCTGTACGCCCATTGAGTACTCGATGATGATGTCTGCGGTTAGGCATGAGAAGGCTTCGAGTGTTGGTATTGGCCGGCCGGAGACTTTGTATTCGTCGAACCGTGTGCACAGCTTTGAGACGTGTCGCCGTATCAGATCTTGGAGGCCGAGCACACGCTGCTTGGAGAAGAAGGGAGCGATTGCGGCGCGGCGAAGGCGGTGGTGCATGTGATCGTTGGTGGCGAATGAAGCTCCATCAAGACCGAAGGCTCGCGTCATGTATGCGTGCTTGTCGCGCGGGGCTGAGCGCGAGTACAGTGTCTCGATGAAGTCGGGATCCGAGACGTGGAGCTCGGAGGGACTGATGCGCACAATTGGACCTGAACAATGGGTCAGATCACAGTTTTTTGAAGCTTAGAGGACGCGCTCTGGTCCAAAGTGGCCTCTGGAGGCATTCACCATATTTTTGATGCATCTTCTGGATCTCGATGTAGTATCTGCCCCATTTGAACACGTCGTAGTAGATCTCGTACCACAAAGTAACGGCCGCAAGCTTTGGGCCAGGGAATTTGGACAGTGGGCTGAAATATAGTTGATAGACTGTGTTGCAGATGAGATACAACACTAGCGACGAGAGCGCTGCGGACAGGAGGTTTTGAGAGACAAGTCTTGGGAAGTCGACGACTAGTACTTCTTGCAAATACATCTTGCTGCGATTTCTGGCACAGTTCTTCTGAAGAATAGAGCAGACAAGTCTGTGAAGTGAACAAGGCTGAAGACGGGACAAGGCTGGACTTTGTACAAATCATCGCGGGGTAGAAGGTAGGACATCCTGCAGTACCAGTTGTGTAACCATCAGCCTTGACACGTCAATGGAGTATTGCAGGATGATAAAGTTTAGGTTGAGACTTACGGGTAAGGTGACCTTGACACTGACCGCTCGCGCCTATTTATCACGACCACAGCTTCCGAAATTTCGGTATCTTAACTGTCAGAAGCATGATCTGAAATCTATCGCGTTCATGTGCCGAGTGTCTTAGTCTGGGACTGCTGTGACAGTAGAGTATACAACATTTGAGGCGGGTATGCGGTCGTGGGCGGGGGCCTTTTCCAGTCTATTGGCATTTTCTGATACTGCGTAAGATACAGGCCAAGGCACAGAAGACAATGCAGCCACTAGAGCGATTGTCTGATTGTAGAAACACAGACAAACTCCAATCACCTCCTAGATTCTTAAGAATCCAACTTCTACAACCGACTCTTTGTGCAACGTTCAAGTCTCTATCTTATCAGACTTTTCTACAGCGTGCAATATAAACATCCCTGTGTACTCTCTCCCTTCCACTCCTCGATAGATTTTGCTTGCGTGGCAGCCGTTTACTAAGACGATACTTACTCGTCCAGATCAATCGCCTCAAAATCCCAAGTCACCTACTTCGTCAGAGTAAAAGATCCTCTGAAAAACTCGAACAGTAAAGTATGTCTCGATCTCTTTCTTGCCAAACCAGTGTGGCATATCTGTCTTGTCGTGAACAACAATCAGATGGCACTCTATTCTCGCAGCCAGATTACTGCTTCAATGGGCTGAACCTGCCGCATGTTCACAGGCTTCCCCGTACGTAAACTCCGACGCCATATCCCACGTCACCGGACATCTTATAGTCCCTAGATGAGTAGGCCACGACATCATAACTATGACCCAGCCAATATCACTGTCATCCGACTGCATATGCTCTGGTAGGCGTATGGGATGAATGGAGATTCCGTAATAGTACGACCCATGGGCGACTATATATGGAAACGCACTTCCCGTGTGGGTGCCTGCTGCCCCGTTATCATCCACGTCATTCAGATACCGTCGTGCGCGTTGTTGTGCAGTGGACAAAACTGGATACACGTTCGAGATCCATTCGTCAAAGCGAGCGCCAGCTGGGTAGAAAGATCGAAGAATAGTGAAGAGTCGCTCCGCCACGTATGTGCCGGTGTGGTGATCGCGCTGTTTTTGTTGCAACAAGGTGGCTTTGGCGAATCATTTGAAACGGTCGTCTCAAAAGCACGGTATGTTTGCTGAATGTCATCGCGCAAACTGCGGCCCACGTACTTAGCCCCGTCCGCACATGAAGTACGTAGAAGATTCTGAGTCGCACCTCACGATGGGGTGTTCGTGACTTAGGTGCAGGCTCGAAGCGCTTGCTGCTCATTCCCCTGAGCAATGGACGCTCATATCCTGACGTCTCCAAGACGAAGCTTGTCAGCCCAGTTCGGTCTGTACTTGCTCTTCATGTGCCTCATGAGGTCGGCTAGTGAAGCGTTGAGAGCCGCGGAACTTGGCCACTTCCAGGACGACAATTCGAGAACATGGACTGTGTTAGAGTAGAGCTGAATGACGTTGGCCTCATAGATCTCAGGCATGTTCTGGATGATGATGGTACCGGCGCGATACACCCAGTGTGGGGTAAGAAACGTGTACGTGCCGCCCAGGCTCACAACAGCCTCAAGCACATACCTGGAGACACAAAGTGATTAGTAATGAACTTGTGTCGGCTCTTGGGCTGTTCTGCAAGAGATCGGAAAGGGTACCTACCATGCACTGCCCCAGCTCGGATCCAAGAGTAGAACTGTGGTATGTAGAGCGATACGGATGACAGGTGGCAGTTCGGCTTTCTCATCCAGACGCGGCAGCAACTTTTTCACGTTCGACCTGGTCGTTGAGTCGCCGTTGCGAAAGCGATGTTGCAAGCGAAACAGCGAGCACATGTATTCAGCTGGTCTGTTCTTGTCGAAGCGAAGCTCCCAGTCCTGTATGTTTTAGATCGAACCACAATAGCTACGTATCGAGACTCACTGGTTCTGGAAACGTTGCCGGTCGGTCCAATGTTGACGCAATCTCGTTCTCAATGCTGAATATAGTCATATGCATGTTTCGCAGCGTCTCTGTATTACTCGGTGTTGATCCCTCCTGCTCAGCCGTTGCCTCGAGGCTGTAGGCCATGCGTGCAGCCAGAGCTATTTGCTGCCCGATGTTGCCGGATTTCGGATCGAACAAGCTGTTGATGGCCATCAACAACACTGCTCGCAGCGTATCTGTTGTAGGCTCGAGCGTTGCTGCTTCGACGTGATCCATAGCTTTGTCGTAGAATTTGCTGGCGAGATTGCGGTACTTTAGGCAATTCGCTTGATAACGGGCCTGTTTTCCTGAAGATTGCCACAAGTTTCGAGCATCTTGCCGCTTTGCACTATTAGGAATGACATGACAAGCAATCGAATATATCATGTTCAATGAAAAGGTCTCGATCGGCGCCAGATCCGTGGGAACGTCTAGACTCAGGTAGCGTTGTGACATATCGATAATAGGGTATACCGGCTGCCTGAAAGAGTCAATGTTCGATTCGGCGAACAAGAAGATGCGCAATAGGGAGCTCGTACATGCACTCCAGATATTCCTCGACAAGCTCGTATAGCTTTTGCGGCGACGCCTTCCACTCCGTAACGAAGTCATCGTCTTCGTCGAAAGGAGAGCGGACATATGTTGATTGCAATCTTGGAGACTTCAGAAGGCATGATTCTGAACCAAGATATCGATAGCTGTCCGCAGCGTATGCAAAGTGATGTTCATACTGAGGAGTGGGCCCAGGTAGCAGTGATTCGGACCTAGCAACTGTAGCCAGACTCGTTCCGAGTGTAGTGTCCACAGATGCTGCAGGCGACGACGAGCTATTTCGCGATTCGAGCCTGCGCACGTGATCGACTAGCTCAGAGATGTAACTGCACAGATTCAGGAACTTTCCTACAATTCAGCTTGAGCGATCATACCTGCGAGGAACCAGCGCACCGCGACCGTGGTCGTGATAGACACACTCAACGCCGGCTTTGGTACATTGTCTGTTGATGTTAGTATAAGCAACCAGCCGTCGGAGTGGAGCAGCAATAACCGGCATTTCGGAAGGAGTGTGTCGCAGCCACGGCGGCATTCCCGGCAGCGCTTACATGCAGGCAAGCCCTGTTGCAAACATCAGTTGAACAGTCAGACCTCCACTTTCACCAGAAATACCTGAATGACTGCGTCCAAGTCAACCCCAGATGCGTTGCTGCTGCCAGTACTTGAAGCCATTTCGACGATGCAGGTGGCGAAGGGTCAGGGCTTCGAGGAGACACAAGTGTCCAAACACGTTGCCATATCACAGATCCAGACGTAAAGGGCGGCAACAGCTTCGATGCGCGATGAGCTGGGAAGGCGACGGACTGGGATCACGGTGATGCGAGGGAATGATCGAAAGTCTTATCCTGGTAAGCGCTAATCCTAACCCTAATAGAGAAGGGATTGGGTTATTGGCACCCTCACTTGCGTGCGCACAGGTTCATGGGTACTTGCATAAACAGTGGGAAACACTGCATTCTTGGAGCGTAAAGATAGACACCTATGCCAGTCCATCGAGCAGAGACGCAGAAACACGTCAAAGAACACGCACAAACGTTGCCGTTGTATGAGCGCGCTAACCGCCCGCCATCGGCTGACCCACACGTCGCCCCAGGCTCTGAGCCTTGACCTCGAGTTCCCAGCATCATCACAAACATCCAACGTGCTTCCTCACGCCATGAGCCTTGCGACGTCTCATTGTAGACGCGTAGCGCCCACGTTACACGATGCAGAAAAATAAAGTGCGCCGTCGTGTTCTCGCTTGCGCCAGGTGCAGGAAAAGGAAGCTTTCGGTGCCTACCCACAAATGTCTCACTCTACGGCTATCAGCATACTGACATTGTCGTAGTGCGACGCCAAAGTTCCCGACTGCACACGATGTGTGGACGCAGGTGTAAAGTGTGTCGGTTTCGACTCTTCAACCGCGTCGACATTACCGTATAGGAGCATAGCCGATCACCTGGAAGCTCACATCGCGAGGCTGGAGGGTGCTCAGAGCTCTCCATCTGTGAGGCGCTTTGACCAACTGTCGCCAGCTGCTTCGCATACTTCTGAAGCGCAGCCAAGCCAACATGATGCGGAGAAATGCGCGTTCGCTGACAGCCTCGTCAACCAAGCTATGGAGGATATCACGCCCCCATTTCTGGGTATATCGAAAGCAAGGCCCATATTGCAGTGTGTTGTTAAAGGGACTCAGTTACCGTCTAGAAAAGGACCGGTTGGTTCCACTGACCTGGACGAGAACCACCCCAGATCGATCATCAATCCTCCGACCATCAGCCTGTTTCGTGATCTGATTGCGGACGAGAATGGTGCCAAGATTCTATTTGAGAATTACCTGGAGCGAGTCATCACACAGTATCCGATATACCACCGGACTGATGTCACCACTGCCTTCAATTCTATTTACAAAGAACGGTCGACAAAATCTGCCGAGGGCTCGATACGTCAGCAATACATGGTATGCATGATCATGGCTATCTCGCTCAGTACGCATGCTCGCAAGAACGTAGTCAAAGCCAATCAGCAAGCGTTTCAGCTCGTCAGATGCGCGATGCAGTGGATTCCTAGAGTCGCCACAAACGACATTGCTGGCCTCCAGGCCATCCTTTTGCTCACGCAATACATCTTTCTCAATCCCAGCATGGCCGATCTCTGGCTCCTGACTGGTCTGATAAGCCAATCTGTAATAGATCTGGGTCTTCATCAAGAATTGCCGAACGATGCGAAGATTTCCGATTACGACCGTGACATGCGGCGACGTCTGTTCTGGTGCGCTTGGGAAATGGAGGTCGGCGTGTGTTCTATCTTCTTGTTCCCTACCAGCCTGCCTGTTAAAGGCATTCAAGTCAAGTTTCCGTTGGAGATCGATGACACAGCAATCACGCAGCATGGAACCGTCCCTGAAGGACGAGTGTCCAAGTTTACTCAGCGAATCATCTGCACCTTCCGGCTCATTGAAGCAGAGTTTGTCTCAGTCATGTGGCATAATGAGCCAGTGCCGAACGAGTTCGATTCCGTGGAGTCATGGGGACAAAGCTGCATTGACCGCATACACCAATGGCAAAACGAAATTTACGCAGCGGCAAGAACAAACCAAGATCCTGGACTACATGCCAGATGGGAAGAAATGATGTTATATTCTGACATCGTTGTGCCATATGTGTACTTCATGCTCAACCGACCGTCAAAACGTCTGCCGTCACCCACAACAGCGCAGAGAATGATAGCGTTGAAGCATGCTGTGCGTATCGCTTCTGGCTATTACAGACAGTCAGAAGCTGCTCCCGGCAGGATCAAATATGTGTTTCATCCATGCCATCATGTCTTCCACTGTGCTATCGTTTTCCTTGAAGGCCTGCAGTATTGCAAACAAGAGGTTCTTATGGCATACTCCTGGGAGCATGTGGAGGAATCGATGGATGTCTTCGCCGAATGCTTCCGCTCGATTCGTGAACGCTGGGCTGCTGCCACGCGTTGTCTTGAGGAGTACGAACGATCTCTGGCTCCAGTAAGAAAGGAATACATGGATCTCTACGCCTCAAAAGCAAGCATCAACGCTCTTGTGGTGCCGCAAGTCGTCGCTCCTGCGACATGTGAATCCGTCGTTCAGGATGGCTTGTGTCACGCGGCAACCGAGACTGGAGGCGGGCTATCGCATTGGAACCTGTTCAACCCAGCAGCTACAACAGAACCAATTGAGCCCCTCAACGCATACGCATATACAACCACACCACGAGACTGGAACGCTGAGTTCCACTTGTATCCTAGTATCGAGCATATGCACGAGACAGAAATGCACTGAGCGACGCTACATGTCTCCCGCGATCCTACGTCAAGCGATAAATCGATCTCTCATTCCGGCCGGTGGATCTTGGGAAATGCCAGCGCGCCTGCTCGTGATCATCCTGAGTCGAGCAGAAGGATGTATGGATCTCGATTCGAAAAGCGCATTAGTCTGTTAGCAACATTTGACGCCATGCTCATTCCCGGCCACAGCTTCATCTAGCCACGTCAACATGCTAGGTTCTACGACGCGGTATGAAGCCGAACCGCTGAACGCCGTATCTGAAAGCTTAGACGTCCTGTCTCCGTCCCATTAGGAATAACTGCTGGCTGGAAGACCGGATTAATGAGAAAATGCTCCGGTTTGGGCACTTCCCCGGGTCTGCATATGCACAATCTTATTTCATGCAGGAAAATTTGAGTGGTCTGCATGTCGCACGCGGCATTTGCCCACACTACGAGCATCGGATGTGCGGTAGAGCTGCCGCAGGGTTCGGAGGAAGACCCGCAGCAATGTTTGTTTTGCTGTAAACGTTGCTACTGGTACACGTTTCCAAGCGACACCTGCCAACGCCCCATTATGCACGAGGAACCGAGAGCACCCCTGGGCCGCACAAGCGGAAACACCCGAGATCATGCATTCTAAACAGGGATGTGAAAGAAAACAGATTGCTTTACAGCAGCACGAGATCTAGAATGTCCTTGAGCCTGGATGCACGCTTGGTTGCGTGCGACTTGCATCAACGCATCCATGCATGCGCACAAAAGTACTGAAGATACAACACAAGGTACAATACTAGACGTTCTTTAGCGACCTTTGCATACTCCTCTTATAAGGTGCTCGATCTGTTAAGTACCTACAACTGCAACTCAACAGTCTCCTCTACCTCAGTCGGTCTACCCAATCTGACAACCGCTTTCTTGCTCTTCAGATCCATCACGATGTTGAACAGCGTTGCACTTCCCGTCTCTTTTGTTTCTATCCTACAAATCGACCCTGGCGCATTCTGCTCGTCTTCAAAAAGCTTACTCACTGCTTCCCAGTTAGGCTCGGCGCTGAGCGAGCCTGCGTTGGCCGTCATTGTAGGCACTCGTGTCAATGAGTCTTTCAGCCAAACGGTATCTGTTTCGCCCGGGTGCTCCTTCAGCAAGTGATTGGCATGCACGACTCGTCCCGCCGCATCTGGTGCACAGTGTGCGAAGGTTGATTTTGTGAACTCCAGACCGAGGGAAGTGCTTGGGTCACCGAGAAGGATATGAGCAGAAGACGCCATGCCGAAGCTCTCCAACTTCTGAACAGCATCTGCAACAGAGTTACTCTCGAGCGCCATACGGAGTCCGAAGTGCGCTGGCAGTCGTTCGACATCGGCCCCGTGCACTCTAATGGCGTTAAACAAGGTGCCGACGCCGGCGCTGTTGAAACCGATTTTGCCTATGATGCCGGCTTCTGTGACTTGAACGATAGTAGGCTTGTTTGCCTGTGTGATCTTGGTGATGATGAGGTTCTGCTTTTGCTCTGTTATCCACTAGTTCAAGTCAGCATAGCCTGGCAAGAGTGATTACAAGTGGCTACGCACATCCCAGTTCTGGCCGAGCCATGATCTCTTCTCTGTCTGCCACGATAGCGCCGTGCAACCATCACTGAACAAACCAAAATTGATCTCTGTCCGCACATTGATGGCTATGATGTCCAACAACTCTTTTCCAGCACCGTCGGCTATGCCTTGTATCTCCTCGTGGTATGCTGGCCACTTCAACTTCGCCTGTTGCTCGAACCTTGATGCATGCTGTAGGACCTGTGGCCACTCGATCTTGCAGTTCTTGAGGAACAGCTTTGCATAAAAAGCTATGCAGCGATCAACCTGAAGCTTGGCTGCCTGGCCGTGCTGGAAGCCAATCTGAAACCGTCATCAGCGTCTCTTTGGAAAGGCGATGCCATCGAGGAAGCGATGACGTCACGTCTTCTTACCTCGTATGGGGTCCCTTTACATTCGACAAACAACATCTTGGAGGCGTGTTGATGTTATAGAACTACAGTGCCGCCTTCATACTGAGACTTTACACCTCATCTGGTTGCTTACGGATCGAGTTGCCTTATCTGAAGCCTCGGATGGCTTCTGCCCCTCACCAGTGCTCCCATCCGTCTCCTCGCCCCCGCCTTATCGCCTTCCTCCATTCTCACACCAGCAACGAGATGCATACAGGTGACGCTATCGCACAGTGCTATCCTCGAATCAGTTGATAGTTCAATGTATCCACTGTGAGATCCACAGTCAACTTCCTGTTCTGGAAGTTGAGTGAACGGTACATTTGCCGATGCATCAAAAGCTAGGAACGCATGATATCGCGTCAATGTTCTGAATGTGGAGGAACTCTGGGCTCAATAAACCTCGATTCATCCTGCTCCCAAAAGCTCTGCCGGAGTGCATCACTGCCACACACTAACCACAAAGACACTGCCCTCAACATGCCAAAGCGTGCTTTATGTTCATACGGTATTGACATCGACGCCGTGAGTGGCTGGTACACCTCCATCGTCCGATCTCCACCTCACAGTTGTTGACTGGAAGTAGGCTCAACACTAAGACAGGTGCACCTGCCAATCCCACAGACATATCACGTGGCGTCTTCGGTGCGACTGTGGGTATTGACCGCTTATTGAAGCTCTGGGACAAATACAACATCAAGGCAGTGAGTACGAAAAAATAGATGAACGCGCCTTGATCTGATATGGGACCAGACTTGGTTTACACCAGCGCACTCGGCAGAGTCATTCCCAAAGCAAATCCGCAAGATCGTCGACGCCGGTCATGAGATCGGGCTTCACGGCTACACGCACGAGTTTGTGTCGACGCTGAACGAGAAGCAGCAGCGAGACGTGCTGGAGAAGAGCATCCAAGTCTTGACAGACATTGTGGGCAAGAAACCGCGCGGCTGGACAGCGCCAGCATGGAGTACTAGCAAAGAGACCGTCAGCCTGCTCGAGGAATTTGGCATCGTACAGCCCTCTGCAATCTGATCCTGCATCTGGTTCTAACCAAACACAGGAGTACGATCACTCCTTCATGCACCACGATTCGCAACCCTACTACCTCCCCGACCCCTCACTCAGCGCCTACACCGAGACCGATACGTCGAAAGACGCATCGCACTGGATGAACCCCCTCAGCACCCTGAAACCCTCCAGCATCGTCGAGGTCCCCGCGAATTGGCATCTGGACGACTGGCCGCCATTCCAGCTCTCCCTGTCGCAACCCTCAACGCACGGCTTCGTCGACACGGCAGTCATCGAGCGGCTGTGGAAAGAGCAGTTTGAGTTCCACTACCGCGAGTGTCCCGAAGACGGCGCTTTTGTGTTCCCGATCAGTGTGCATCCGCAGGTCAGCGGGAAGCCGCAGGTGATACTGCTGCATGAGCGGCTGATTGAGTGGATCAATGGACATGAGGGTGTGGAGTGGGTTACCATGGAGCAGATTGTTGACGAGTTCAAGAGTGGGAAGTTGGGTGGTGTCACTATTGAGGGAGGTGCGGATTTGTGAGATGTTTCTTGTTTCTTGTTCACTCGTCATTGGTGCATTTGGATTGACGGTTCGATAGGACCAGCGTGCTAGCGCTTCTAGTATCCGCAGAAACAATATTGCTATGGTAAAGACGAGATCGAAGGTCAACCATGTGAAGCAGCACTGATTTCTCGTATTGGAACGGGCGCTATATCGTCTCCATCAATCGACACTGTAGAAGGAAGCCCCAAACGTCCTAACGTCTGGTGAAAATACCCCCAGCCTTACTAGCTTCGAATTGCTTGGAAACACTCCCATACTTGGCCTGCCACGCGAAGAAATACAACAGCGCGCCCAAAGGCTGACCCACGAGGCAAAAGCTTACCCAGAAGATCATGTTGCCGGCCGTCTTGCCGTCAATACCTCTGATTTTCTGGATCAGATCGGTGAGCGCAATGAGCGGGATCTGGATCATCATGCCGAAGAAGGCCACGCCGATGATGTTGTGGGTAGGCACACCGACTAGCAGCTCATGCAGCACGCCGGAGAAGAAGAAAACGAATATCTGTGCTAGAGGAGCCGGTACACCCCGGCCTACAAGCGGCGAGTAGACGTGGCGCCGCATGAAGTTTGTGACGGGCTTGTTCCAGGTGGTCCAGTAGTTACGAATGGATGAGACGTTCCACCACGGGCCGTAAAACTCGCGGTCGCCAAAGCGCATTATCTCGGCCAAAGCATTCAGTGAGGACTGGAAGAGAGCAAAGAAGCCGCAGAGCCAGCAGAAGACGCTGATGGTGCTGAGTTTCATAACGCGCTCGAGGATGGCGGTGAAGTTTAGCGTCAGGAGCTTGTCGAGCGAGTTTTGCAGCAGCGGTGCGGCGTACTGTGCGGATGCAATCCAGACGACGATGGAGAGGCCGAGCACTTCGAGCAGGCGGCGGAACACAAAGCCCCACCGGATGTGCGAGGTGCGTGGGTACACGGGCTGGTAGACGAGGGTGGGCGCCCACCAGAAGTAGCACATGTTCTTGAAGTTGATGTTCTGCGGGTATGGGCAGGAGTTGTACAGTGATGGGAGAGGCTCGGCTTGCTTTGGGTGCAGGTAGGCGTGTCGTAGATCGCGGTTGGTGAAGGCGTAGGATGCGCACTTGAGGAAGACGATGACGGCGTGCATCTCGCAGAGGGTTCCAATACCTGGGTGGAAGATGTCGTAGTAGACGACCTTGGTCGCGATGTAGAGATTGAAGACGGCATTGGCGCCGTGGAAGACGGCAACCGTGTGCCAGGTGGCATTGAAGCTCTTCAGGGCGGCTGCGTATTTCTCAGGGGTGTCCTCCTCTTTGTCGGCTGATATGTTTGCGTGCGCGCGCTTTGCCTGCCATGAGGCTACCAGCTCGATGAGGTACGTGACGAACAGATGGGCGGGGACGAGGAGGTAGAGAAGCAGGCCGTTGACAATGTCGGATCGTCGATAGTCGTGGCAGCTGATGCAGATGAGGACGCCGTACTTCTGGAGGTTGACGATCATCAGGCGGAGATTTGAGACAACTGTTGACATGAGCCATTGCTCTCCTTGATGTGCGAAGTCACTTACTGAGAACCAAGATCATCAGATTCCTGAAGCCCACGAAACTTGGTGTGTTCTCCGACTCGTGGCTCAGACAGGTAGTGCGAGTCGCAGCGTGAGTCGCAAAGACATGGCGGTACTTGCTGTCCTTGCTGCGCGTCCGCTTGTGGGCTGAGCCATTGCTCTGCTTTGCGTCGCTGCCGTTCTGCTGAAGAGTGTTCCCGCGTTGTGTAGTGGAATTGGCAGCGGGAGTGTCAGTTCCAGTAGACGATGCCTGAGTGAGGGTGGCCATGGTGGCTAACGATAGAGGGACCGCAGGGTCCAGGGTCTTTATCAATCAGATGTGAATGTGTTGAGTTGGGGAATGGTCGACTGGATTGCCTATCTCTCTGCCGAGGCGATGGAATGAGACCGGACGGATCCAGCTACTTGGCCGGCAGCTGTGCGCCAGAGCAGACGCAGTGATTATGGTCGCAGTGCATGGTGGGCTTGGTGCTCTCGAGCATCTGCGACCAGTAGCAAGTCCTCGGCGAATGCGCTGAATTGTTGGGGCTGCGGGGAATGACGACAGACGACGCCTAGGACGACCGCTCGCTCTTCCCCGTTCCCCGTTCCCCGTGTGGCTTGTGGCTTGTGGCTGGTGATTGTGGCAGTCGCCGGAGCTGCACCTCAACTCCTCCGAACAAAGCAGCGCGAACCATCAACAACGCGCCGCGACCGTCGCAGCAGCGCATGGGCGCTGGACACCACACAACCTCACCATCCGGTGCAGCCGTCGCGACATAGCAGACAAAATGGAGCGCGAGCCGTACCAGCACCAGTTCGAGGGCGGGCCGCGCGCACGACCAAAGCGTACGTTGATGCACCAAGTACAAGAATAAGAGAGTCACTGACACTGACACTCGCAGGCGCCGTGACCGACTATGGCGCGACGACAGTGCAGTGGATGCGCAACCGACGCCCGCGCTACAAGAACGTTGCCGCGCCTGAGATGGAGCGGCCCAGCGCAAGCTACATCGTCGACATAGAGCCGCCTGCCGCCCGCCTCGCCAGCGCCGCCGAGTCGATACCTGCCAAAGCCGTGCACTCTTCGCTGAACAAAGTCAAGCACCCCATCAACGTCGTCAAGTGGACCCCAGAGGGCCGCCGCCTGCTCACCGGCTCGACCAGCGGCGAGTTCACGCTATGGAACGGCATGGGCTTCAACTTCGAGACCATCATGCAGGCCCACGAGGCCGCCATCCGCTGCGTCGAGTACACTCACACCGACGACTGGCTGCTCTCGGCGGACCAGACGGGCGTCGTCAAGTACTGGCAGACCAACTTCAACAACGTCAAGGAGATCCAGGCGCACACAGAAGCTGTCCGAGGCCTCGCCGTTGCGCCCACCGACTCCAAGTTCGTCACGTGCGCCGACGACACCACGCTGAAGATCTGGGACTTTGCGTCCAGTCAGGAGGAGCAGACGCTGACGGGACACGGCTGGGAAGTAAAGTCGGTCGACTGGCACCCGCACAAGGGGCTGCTCGTATCAGGCTCAAAGGACCATCAGGTCAAGTTTTGGGACCCGCGGACAGGCCGCTGCCTCACAACACTGCATGGACATAAGAACCCAATATCAAAAACCATGTTCGAGCCCGCCCAGGGGAACCTGCTAGCCACATGTGCTCGTGATCACACAGCCCGCATCTTTGACCTGCGCATGATGCGCGACGTTCTTCTCCTGCGCGGCCACGAGAAGGACATTATCACCATGGCCTGGCACCCCATGCACAAGAACCTGCTCTCCACTGGCGGAGTCGACGGCAGCATCCACCACTACCTCCTCGATGAACAGAACGCCCCGGCAGGCACACCACCGACACTCTCCCCATACGACTCCGCCGACCCTCAGAATGCGCCCGCGCAAGCCATATACCCAGCACACAGCATCCAGTACGCCCACGATTTCACTGTCTGGACCCTTGACTGGCATCCCCTGGGTCACATCCTGGCATCCGGCTCGAACGACCGCGTAACACGCTTTTGGACACGACCACGCCCTGGCGACACCAAATATCCCGAGGACCGCTACCACGTCGGCCAAGAAGCCGCCGAGCGCAATGGGACCTTCGACTCGCGCCACGGCCGCCGCCAGCGACAGGAGGAAGAAGAGCAGGAAGCCGAGGACGAAGCCGAAGGCCTGGTCGACCAGAAGCTACCATCCAAGACAGCAGGCATTGGCTCCCTGCCTTTCCTGCCCCCAGGCCTCAACCTCCCCGGCCTCGCGCCAACAAACCCAGACGGCACATCCAGCGCGCTCCCAGGCATCGGTGGCGTTTCACATCCCATCCCACCTCCACCCACAGGAGCATCACCTTTTCCACCCGGCCCGCCGCCACCATTCCCAGGCGTACCGCAGGGCATGGATCCCGCGCGCCTGGCACAGCTCCTCCAGTCCGGCGCCATGCCCCTCCACCACCACTGCCACACCACGGCGGCCCGCCACAACACATTGCACCCCCGGCTTCCCGCCTCCGCACTCCAACACCACGCCGCAATTTCCCCCCGGCCCGCCGCCAAACTTCCAGTTCCCACCAGGCATGCCTCCCGGCTTCCCTCCACCAGGCTTTCCCTCAGGCGCTCCGCCGGGATTTCCTCCACCAGGCTTCCCGCAGGCCGCGCCACCCGGCTTCCCACCGCCTGGCTTCGCGCCGCCGGGGATCGCGATGGCCGGCCCGAACGCGCAGAATGGGTGGAAGCGTGAGCGTGCGCCGCTTCCGGATCAGAACGATGCGCTGCAGGCTGAGATGCGGCAGGGGCGGTATCGGAAGGCGCGGTAGAGTCCGTCTTTTGACGATGGGGTGGGTGAAGAGGAAGGGGATGAGTGTGGTGATGGAGATGGTGGTGAGCAGGGGGGTGTTGAGGACTTGCAAGGGTGCAGCAGTGTAAAGTATTTCAGATACTCGAGACGGAACGCGACAGAAGAGGAGAGACGGAGGATGGAGAGAGACAGTCCTTGGTCTAGCCACCAGAGTCAGAAACACGTCAGGGCATGGAGAAGGGCGGAGAGAGTGGTCGCCAAGCAAGTGGAATTCTCGGCTCGCGACAGCGACGAAAGACACAGGATCCCGAAGAACAAGGAAAGAAACCGGCGAACGGCAAGGAAAAGGGCGAGAGCCGCGCAGAGGAAAGAGGCACGAGAAGCAAGACGACAGCTTGCCATATTGATAGCAGTATCACGAGACGAAATCCATCTAATCTACATCAGTCCTTGCTCTCCCTCGTTATCTGTCTACTCAAAACCACGTCTCATTGATCAAGCCAACTCACCGCGTACCCAGGCGCCTCCTTCGCAACGCCCTTCACCACACCCAGACTCCTCATAACGTCCTCCTCCAGAACCCTCTCCGCTCTCTTGACAACCACCGCGTGCCCCTCCGCCCCGCGCATTCCCGCTGCAAGCTTCGCCAGCCCCAGCTTGACCTCCGTGCTGCCCCTGACCTTGCTCTGCAAGACGACGTCCGAGAGACACACGACCCGGATCAGCCACGTGAACACGTCGGGCCTGCTCGCCCAGCCCAGCGCGCCGTCCGTCTCGGCGCCGTACTTCGCCGTGAGCGTTGTGAGCGCGTCGCGGGTCCAAGTTGCAGCGTGCTCGAGCATGGTGGCGGGTAGTGAGGATACAATGCTGGGAGAAAAGACGGTGGCCCAGCAGAGCGCGTCGAGCACGTCGTCTTTGAAGAGGTTCTGTTTTTCGTGCGCGAAGAGGGCTGTTTGGGGTTTAGTCGCATCGGTGAGTGTTTGTGCGAAGGCGGGGGTGAACGGTGGTGCGGGGGGAGATGAGGCTGTGATGCGCCGGAGCGCGTGGGTGCCTAGGGATGCGGACGCGGGGAATAAGGCCAGCAGGTGTGTGAGTAGGTGCTGTGTTGCTAGGATTGGGACGGTTGGCGAGATGGGCTTGCTGGATGTGGTCGAGATGAAGGTCGATGTAGCCTGCGCGGCTAGATCGCGGATCTCGTCGTCGTCGTCCTGGAGCATATCGTAAAGGATCAGTCCCAGGCCGAGGACGTGGGGAGAGGGCGCGGCTGTAGGTGTGCGCGCAGTCCAGAGATGGTGCAGGGCGCAGACTGATTGTGCAGCAGCAAAACGTGTGTCAAAGGGGTTGGTATCGATGATAGTCATGCGCAGGAGGCGGATGTAGCGCGTTGTTTCTGCGAGGACTTCGTCGCGCGCGTAGGGGAGCATTTGGAAGGTGTGTTCAAGGAAGAATCCCAGGAGTTGCAGAGCGCTCTGCATGTTGGATGGCGGACTGGAGAGACATTGATCCTCGAGTTTGGTCAGTGTGTTGAGAAGTTGCGGGTCAGTGAGCAAGCTGAAAAACTCGGCTCGTCTTGGAGAGTCTCCGTCGAGAGCATCGGCAAGCACATGTTGTGCTTTCGAGATGACTTCTGGATCTTCAGCGTTCAAGACGATTCGATGGACATGAGCCATCAGGGACTCTGGCTTTTTTTGGAGCATCAAAAGCTGCCTTCTCGATGGTCGCCTCTACAGTCTCCAACGCAGCGCAACATGTATCTGGATCCTCTGTTGCCAAAAGCATCAAGGCATCGCCAATGCTCTGATAGCCCGGTGAAACAACGGTACCTAAGGACTCCGGCCGGACTATGATGCGGTCGACAACGAACAGTTTGGCTAGTGCTTCTGTACGTAGTGGGCTATCAGATTCGTCACTGACATCAAGCTGGTACTCTGGACCGATCTCGATAGCTGATGTGAGCTGTGTCCAGGCCACGAGTACCGATTTCGACTCTTGACGCTGCAATATGGCCAACCCACATGTGCTGATGATGTCGAAGAACACGGTATCAATGAAAGGGCACGCGTTGTGGGTGAACCAGCGATTGACGCAGTTGAGAAGCTCCAACAGTAAGGCTTCGATACCTTGTGCAGCTAAGCAGCGTTAACAGAGCACTCGAAAGATGATCAAGTATGAGAGAATGAGCTTACCAGGACTGAGCTGATCACTGACCAGCTTTCTCATCATGTACTTAACAGCCAACAGTACACCCTGTCGTGTGTTCATCGAGCTGTGATCCTCACTGAGCATCTTAAAAGCTGCATTGTATATCTCGTGTGCTGGAAGCAAGGACACCACTGTGCGAGCGGCCATGTCACGCATGTGCCAGTGAGGGCTTGCCAGTAGCTTCTCAACGGATGCTCGAATGGGACCGAGCTCGCTTGTGGGCGGGCGCGCCTGTCGTAAGATTTGCAACGCCGGGAAGACACCCTCGGCGCCATGGAGATCGAAGGGGTTGCTGCCCTCAGAGCCGTTCTCTATCGCTTCTTTTAACGGGCCACTTGGGTCGAGCAGATCCGCGAGGATACCCAGCAAGCTCGGATAGTTGTCGTAAGAGAAGCGTGACGTCTTTGCTCGATCTTGCTCCTTCCAGTCCTGCGCTTCACTGCTGCCAAGAAGTCTCTCGATCAGAGCCTTGAAGAGCATCAGACTGCAGTTACGAATCGGCCAGCTGGGTAAGTTGTTAGTAACGGTTACCCTGAAAGGCACATTCGATCTTACATGTTGGAGTTCAATGTCTTTGCTGCTAGCTCTAGGCCTTGGGCAATGTACGCCTCTGACGCTACGCTGAGCTTCGAAGTGGTAAAGATCTCTTTGATGCAGTTGAGGGCATGCACCTGTGGTAGGCGACTCTCCTCAATGTTAGTGTGTTGCGCCTCGATAGATGCTTCGTTCACAAGGTCGTTCATTGCCCTGGCGAGCAACTTGCTGCTAGCTTCTGGCTCAGCTGCAATGATGCTGGCCATCAGTGTAGGAATACCAGCTGATCTTCGAGTGATTGCGCCGGCCTTGTCTTGCATAGACCGAAACGTTTCCTATGCCAGATTAGACTTGTTTAAACAGATGTGAGCGTCGACCAACCTGATACCAGGTCTCCGGTAAAGACTGAAGTTCTGGAATCTTCGAGGTCGCGCAACGGCGACAGAATGCAGCGAACGTCTGGGCGACGGTCGAGTGCGCACCACGATGGCGGAGGTCCAATAGCTGTGTGAAGCAGAGTCGCCCAAGCCTTTCAAAAACAGCGGGGGGAATGATAGCCTTATCATCGTTCCCAATCGAAGCTTTTGTGATGATGGTCCTGATCAAGACGCTGACAACATTAGTAAACACGGCGGCCATTGACAAGGGTACTCACCTAGCCTCTTTCAGACCGCGCCATGAGTAGCTTAAGACTTCTCTTGTATCTAGATTTGCAGCTTCATCTACCTCATCAGGGACGTTACCTTCCGGAGCATCTGCACATAAGACATTGTATACAATAGACCAAAGCGACTCGAAGCTCGTGATTAGCTCGTGATGAGCGTCCACCCAGTCTTGATAAGTTTCAGCTGGCTCGTTCGCGATTTTTGGGTAGAAGCCATCTTGATCTACGATGTATCTGTCCTGTATTAGTTGAAGTTTCCGGTTCAACGATAAGAGGTTACAAACGTCAATGCAGCGTAGATGCCGTGTACCGGACGACCGTTCACCGCCTCAGACAAGTTTGTGCGGGCGATTTCCAGCGTCTCAGCCAGTTGCTGTCTCAGGCCGTTGAAGACTTCAGACCGTGAAGGACTTGACTCTGACGATGTTGCGGCGTCTGTGCTAGCCACTGCAAACAACAGAGAGTATGCTCGAGCCACTCCATCAGCCTGATCAGCACGTCCTGTGCGAAGCATCATAGCTTCTGCGCGGGAGATGAACAGAGGAAGCGTTGACAATACTGAAGCTCTTTCGGCATCCGGTAAAGCAGCAAGACAGAGCTGTAAGACTGATATAGCAGCTTCTCTGATGTCATCGAATGGATCCAATACTAGGTCGAGCAACAAACGTGTAAGTCCTGGGTTCGATATATGCAGAGTGTGCGCCCAGTTCAGCTCTCCCTGTGCGGATTTTGACAGTTGTGCGCGTGGTATACCTGCGTCGACACCAGACTTGAGGGCAATAATCAAAGACCGAAGAGCGGTGATGCGGCGCTGGTACGTGCCCGTCGATCGTAGCTCCCATTCAAGAAACCTCGTGTACCATACGATGAAGGCGAGTGACTCAGTCAAAGGGTCTTCTGTCGCGCCTGCCTGTGCATTGCTCTGCTGAAAGGCCTCTTTCGGGAAAGGTAAGCGGCCTTCCTCAGGCGACCGGCCTTTGACGAGACTCTTCGACAGTGTAGCCGTACTAGCTCGTAGTCGGTCGAACAGTTTCTGCGTGTATCCGTGAATCTCCCTCCGAAAGTAGGCATCGGTGTCTGTGTGCAGGTGGATTAGATTACGCCTTAGCGACTTGAAGACACCGCCGGTCATGGGCTTCGTGATGGCGGTGGAATGCACTGAGAGAAACATGCCAGCAAGCCTGACTTCAGGCTCGGAGTGTGACATCCATGTGCCGAAGATATCGTCTGGGAGATGCAAGTAGTTGCCTTGAATCTCGATACGATCGCAAACACGGTAGTCTACGTAACGTTAGCTGCTTGCTCCGAGCCTCTGATCATCTCAATATAGGTGGACCCACCAATGTCACGGACAATGGTCAGCTCCTTGCCAGTCTCAAGTGCAGCCAAGAGGACCCTAAATTCTTCTGCTCTCTTCAAACCATTTCTGTGTGCCTCGTACGTTTGAAGAACTTGAGGAAGTTCACCTCTTGAGCGTACATGTATGCCGAATCGCAAATATGAGAGGAGCCGAAGATATTCGTCGATGTTTGGTAGGAAGCAGTGTGGAAACACGTTAGCTTTGAATTCGCGGAGACGATCCGGCCAATCGTGCAGCATCTCAACCACTGGTTCTATCCATAGTGGCGATATGGCTGTGCTGCTGGCATGTGCACCATACTCCGGTAGACGGCGTGCTTGGATGAGGAAGTTCTTGACCAGGTGACCCGCGGACAGGGAAGTGTCGTGATGCACAACCCATACGAGACAAGCCTTGAACAATGTCTGCGGAGACGGATTTCCTGACTGACTCATGGAAGCAGACTGAGAACCGTAGATCTCGAGCAGTTGTGCTATCGAGACCACATCGCGGAGCAAGAAGTGTGCAAGGCCCTGCAAAGCCGGCTTGACTTTGATGCGATCTTGTCGGTCACAAATGATGTCGACGAAGGTTGCTGCAGCTTGCAGCCGAAGCTCATTTGCTCTTATACTTTGGTCCTTCGTGATGACGCCTGTGAGGAGTAAGAGCATCTGCCTCATCGACTTGCCCTTGGCGTCATCAGATCTTTGCAGGTAGATGTTGAACAATCGAAGCCATATCGAGTCATCTAGGATAGCCTCGCGCACACTATTGCTCTTTGATGCTTGACAGGCCTCGATGATTGAGCACAATGCATTCGATGCTGCGGCTCTATGACCAGGGTTGAGGTCAGGAAGATCAGCCGTCTCCAGGAGAGGATCAACAAGATCGTGAAGCTCTCTGTCAGGGTTAGTATAGGCTGAAATCGAACCTTGATGTTCACGGACTTTGCATCCTTACTTCACTCCCGTGATTGGCTCCTTCTCTTCGAATCGAGGGATGACTTTGGTGGCGTTCTTGGCCAGATCGCGTAGAGTCTTCTCCGGAGTCGGTACTGCCTGCCTGCCCTCAATTTCTGCCATCGTCATAGTATGCGGAATGGCTGAGTAGGGCGTAAGGATCACGGACCACAAATTTTGAGGTGAGGCTCGAGGTGACGCGCTGGGAATGTGCAAATGTGGGGCAGCGAACTTTTCTCAATTGGTAGGCGCTAGTCAACTACATATCTCCCATGCGTGGCATCTCAAACTATCAGCGCTAGAGCTGCCTACAGGTCCGTCGAGAGCTCTATCGACTCGTCGCGAAAATTGAACAGAGCCATTAGATTGTTTGCTTTGGAGCCCAACATGACGTGATCAAATCTAAGCTAGACAACAAGACGCAAGGCTTGAGGTATGCGCGTTACTCCTTGCGAGTTGAATCGCTGATGTGCAAGCTGTTCTTGTCGTAGAGTTAAAATATAGACCTGGGCTGCATACTAAACATGTTCTTCAGCCCGAACTCGGTCGTAGGACGGTAGGTCGTCACTGCTATTGTGCAGCTAAAAAAAAAAGTCGCCTGATGGTTGCAATGCATAAGGTACGATCGATGGCTTCCTAGCTTGACTGTGCGAATACATCGAACTACAGTTGGTGATCCAGCAAATGTCCATCGAATACACAACAAAGTTTCTCGTCACCTTTGTAGGCCACTTTCTCTAATCGCCTGCTGTTGTAGCGCAGATCTTCAGGCGAAGAAACTACTTCCCTCCTCGTCAGCATCCTTGTAGTGGAGACCACGCGCCAGCTCGCACGGGTCCTTGGCGTAACCAATAGAGCAGTGCTCCCACTCGTCGTTGTCCATGAGGTAACGCCTAAAGTTGAGAGCGTGATAGATGTTGCCGAAATGAAACTCGATGAAGTGATGCTGTGAACCTGTCAGTGAACAACTTTTGTAGGTATAGCACGGTATAGCATACTCCTCGCGCGGTCTTGCCCTGCTTGATACAATCGACATCCCTTGGGATCGACTGTTTACCACGCGCAAGCTTGAATAGTGCGCTGTCTGACCAGTCTTCATCTGCGCCAGTAGCACGCACGCAGCGGGACACATCACCCTCAATGCAGTTCTGGATCACGTCATTGATGGAGTTCGGTCCTGGCTGCTTGTCCACGAAGATGACTATCTTCTTCTCAGCGCCTTGCACCTCGATGCCATTCTCTGTAGCGTCAAGGTAGGTCTGGCAGGCTTCGGGAGTAAGGAATTTGACAAGAGCACTCTCTGAACCTGGCTCGGGCATCTGGATAGACTCGAGCCTGCCGCCCCACACGAGAGCTTGAAGCTGGTTCAGAGACTTGACACCACCAACACCCCTTAGAACGCAGGCTCGATAAATGGCGCCTGCAAACACTTAGCTAATGTTACAAGCCGTAACAGAAAGTCATACTTACCATGCTCGCGTTTCTCTTGCGTTGGCCAAGCCTTCATACCCTCTAGTGGATCGCCATTTATCTTCATGTCAGCCATAACTTCAGCTCTCTTCTCAACTGCAGGCTTGACGAGTGCTTCCCCGGGGCGAGCCGTAGAGGAAGCTGGCTTCTGGCTAACATCAGTCATCGGGGCCTTAGAGGACGGTCCGACCGACAACCCATCGTCTGCCTTGGGCAGCACGTCAAGGACGACCTGGCAGAGATCCACAATATGTTTGGTATCACTAAGTGTGATGCACCCGTCTTTCACCAGAGCGGCGCATAGCTGTAAGAAATTACCGTTGTGCTCACGCAGGATGTTCTTTGCCATATCTGTCGTCAGGGACTCAGACCTAAGCCTGATCTTCTTGTTGACAGCGCTTGTCACAGCAAACACTATGCGGTTTTGCAACTTCTCCGCCTCTACTGGCTTGATGTTGTCAACGTTCGGGGCAAAGACAGTATACAGCTTCTTCGCTACAGCTTTTATGTCGTGTGCAATGTCGCCGGAACGGGTGGGCAGGGCATCCAGGTAGGCTGCTGCTTTGCGGAGATACAGTACTTCATGCACATACTGACTCCCACCTTGCGAAGTGGCAGCGGACGGAGCTCTCTCGGCCTCAGGCAACGGCTGAGTCGGCGTTTCGTTGTTGTGAGGACGATCGTGGTCTGACAGCGCAAGGGCTGATTGTTCCTGCGTCTCGGTTGCAGTGCGAGCTGTATTGTAGGCCTTCGCTGTAGCTGCGGTAGTGTCTGGGTGGCTGTCGATGGAACACACGGACTTGTCAGCTCCGATCGGGGAAAGCTGTTTGGCAGGTCTTGACAGTACTGAAGAGATGCCACCCGACAAACGAGCAAATATGTCTTCCAGCGAGTCTTTGGCATCAACAGACTGAGGAGGTAATTCGATCTTCGAAGGCGGGGCTGTCGCAGTTGACAGCGACGGAACAAGCTTCACCGCAAGCTGAGGGATGCGCGGTGGCTCGTTTCTGTACTTGTCAGCATGGCCAACGATCCACCAGAAACCTCCACGAACTTACTCCTTCGCTGACACCTGCGAAGCCACAAGGCTGGTAGTAGGCGAGGGACCTGAGATAGGCAAAGACGTCGCAGGCCTTGACTGTATCGACGTTGTTGACGCGAGAGAAGCTGGGGAAAGTGGAGCATTTGGCACTGGACCAGCGGCGCTCACGATCTTGACTGCGTTTTTCTTGAGCTTGAAGCTGCCCGCGTTGGCGGCAGGCTGCACGGCGAAATTGCTTCGCGCGTCTTGAGACGACCTTGCATCCTGAGTTGACCTTGGGTCTTGATGACCACGCGCGGGACCACCATGAAGTAGCGAGCGGTTCATACTTGCGGTGGCAGATGAAGACGAAGATGAAGGGAAAAGCCAAACTTGATGTTGAGGTGAGGGCGGAGGTAAAGGCAGGGAATGAGATAAGTCCACTGGCGTAGACGAGGTCACTGCGCCCTCTGCAGACGACGGGATGATGAAGTGAGTGCCTCCCGAATACCGTCAGTGTTTAGTAGCGAAACATGGTAAGAGAAAGGCACTTACCGACCGAGCACCATCGTTTGGTGACTGAAAAGTTCTGGATCCCCTCAATGCAAGCATTGAGGCTACTGTTGTAGAGCTCGTCCGCGCTGCAACGAGGTGGGGCAACTGGGGGCACAAATACTTGCTCGATCATAGACAGCAAACAAGACATCGACTGAGATAAAGTTGAGGGTACAGCAAACGACTTGGAATTTCAGTGCGGTGCTGTGGGAGAGACGTTGACTGCAACTGCCCTATCTGGTAACTGCAGCCGTGCTTTCATCGTGAACACATCTCAGAGGCCAGTAACGACTGAGTAACAGCTAACCAACTTGAATGATGAGAGTGGAATCAACGATAATGCAGCTCCCTTGAGGATGACTCCACCCGGGCGTTTCTGACATGCCGTTCAAGCGCATGGATGCTTTGGCAAAGAGAAACATTAGAATATACTGTGCAAGAACTCTGAGCCACTTAAGATATGTGCCCAAGATCAGGTCGCATTTTCGATCTGCCAGCTTACTTGGGAGTAAGTTCCTCTGTTCAATGGTTTCAGACCTCAGGTACGATATCCTCCGCTAGCAAGAACGGGTCTGATCATACACTTCTTAGAAAATGTCGCCTCGAACGACTTCTATGCAAGCTATGCGGCCAGTGAGATGTTCAGCACCTCTGGAAAGACTCTACCATTTCTCATCATTGTTGTGCTTGTGAATTGATGCTATACATATAACACAGATATCGAACTTATGCGAGGTGTGGGAGAAGGCCAGAACAAGGTCCTGGCATGGTAAAAGACATTCCGCGACTAAGTTCAAGTGGCCGAGGTCCCTCGAAGGGTGAGCTTGGATAAGAGGATTGTGCGTGCAAGAGGGTCGTCCACTTGATGCAGGCGCTACCCCAGCCACACTTGCCCTGTGCGTCCGAGGATCCGCAACGTCATCGCCCAGGCACCGCCGCTTCAAGCTCACAACTCCACACAAGCCCAGAACAGCTCGAGCTTCGCAGCCACGGCCATCCTCCCATTATTCATACGCTGTCTTAGTACTACTGTACCTGTTCCTGAATCGACTGGACCTGCACCGCGATGTGGGACGACGAGGACAACAACCCATATGGGTCTTTTGCCCGCCACGATTCCAACACCTCCGACGTTACTGGCCTAGCCTCCCCTGCTGCCTGTAAGGCCTCAACGTTCAATGTCGAAGCTGGATGAGACCATGAGCTTACTGTGCTGTAGTGCCGTACAGACCAGCGACGCCGCCCTCTGAGGCATCCTCCCCCGCGCAAGAATCGCCTGAATATGTCCCGCAAAGGGACATGAGCGATGTCGACTACGACGAGGACCAACAAAGCGGCGAGCCTGTTCCGCCCAAGAAAGGCGGATATGATGCGCGTGTGGAGCAATGGCTATACGAGAACCCTGGGCAGCTCATCTTGATCACAGAGGCCGGGAAAGACAATGTCAACTTTATACAATACACGATCAACTGCGGCGTAGGGCGAACAGACCAGAGTGCAAGGCGACAAGCTAACACATTTACAGGGTCTTGAAGTCAAACGCAGATACTCTGAGTTTGCTTCGTTGCGCGCGACATTGGTTAACTTACACCCGACCCTGATCATACCGCCGATCCCCGAGAAACATTCGATGGCAGACTACGCTGCGCGACCGACCAAGGCAAAAGAAGATGCTGGAATAATAGAACTGAGGAAGCGCATGTTGGCTGTGTTTCTGAACCGCTGTCGAGCCATGAAGGAAGTCATGGAGGACGGCGTGTTCTGGCGATTCCTTGATCCGCACACAAGCTGGGTGAGACATGACTAAGAAGGCTCATCGCTGGGTTTGCTGACATGTACTTCCAGAATGAGGTCTTGAGCAGTGCGCCGGTCGCCAACATCCCTAAGCAGATCTTGAAGGCCCCCCCTCTGAACACCGCGAACCCTTCGCAGGCGCATAGTTACCTGCCTGTCCCATCGTCATCCGCGAAGCTGAAGTCTGCTGGTGCAACGTCCAGCTCAGGCACACCTACGTCCCCACCTAGTCACTCCGCGCTACCCTCGGCCGCTGCACACACAACACCCGGGCCGCAGATCTTCGGTCGTTTCCCCCCAGAATCGCGCGAATTGTCAGAGGAAGAGCTGGATCCGTACTTTGTAAATTTCGAGCAGTCCTCGAAAGAACTCGAGCAACTGCTGCAAGGGCCGATGGAAAAGGTCAACAGGCGGCTGCTGACACACTTAGGAGCATGGGGCGATGATATGGCAGACCTGGGCGCACGCTTCAACGCATTCTCGTTGTCTGAGCAATCACAATCGCTTGCGGCAGCCATCGAGAAGACGGGGCAAGCAGTTGACTCTACCTACGTTTCTACTTCCGAGCTGTCTTCTTCCCTCAGCGCAAGCTTCGCCGAACCAATGCGCGAAAGCGCGCAATTTGCAGGTGTCGTTCGCACTGTCCTGAAGTACCGCATACTCAAGCGGATACAAGAAGACATGACCAAGGACGAGCTCGAGAAGAAGCGTAACCTTCTCGAATCCCTCGAGCGTAGCGAAGCAGAGTCCAAGCGTCTAGAACAGCATCTCAGCGGCGTCGGTCACGTACCTCCTACACGAAGTCGAGCAACCTCGCACAGTTCACAACGGAGTGACAATTCCGAGCCCAGACGGAGTGCAGAAGGAGACCGCGCCTCGATCGACTCAGACTTTCCGCCTACCCACGGCGATGGACCGCCACCCTCAAGCCACCAGGGCGCACCGGATAGCCCGAACGCAAGCGCGTACTCGCCACCAAGCAGTCCACATAAGAAGACGGCAAGTGGAAACTTCGTCACAAACAAGCTATTTGGGTCGATCACGCACGCTTTCCGAGGCATGGCAGATGTTGACCCCGAGAAGACGAGGAGAGACCAGATTGGCAAGACAAGAGATAGTCTGGTACAACTTGAGCAAGCCCTTGGTGTTGCAGAAAAGGATACCAAGGACGCCAGTGTTGGCGTGATGAAGGACCTCCGAAGATTTCAAAGCGAGAAAGAGAACGATTTGCGGCGGTACATGGTACGTCCAAACAGCTACCCCGTAGAACTGATCAATGCTGACCATAACTTAGATGGAATTCGCACAATGCCATATCGACTGGGCAAAACGAAACAAGGCTGCGTGGGAGGAGGCACGGGTCGAAGTTGATAGCATCCAGCACCCGGCAGATGAGTATACGAGGAGTGCGAACGACATGTAGAAAGGCGGTAGATGTAATAGCTCGATTACGGCAATTGGGCGAAATGATATCAATGTTCCACCATCACCAACATGTCATGACACGTGCGATCTTCAATTTTGATGAGTGGAATGGTCACGACAAGTTGGTCATATATCTAGTCTTGATGAGTAAGAATGCGTCTCGTCATGCTCAATTGGTATACTGTTTCGATGTCGCCTCGCTACTCAGACTCTTATCCTGATGTCACCCAACCCGAGCCCTGCATATCACAGATCTGCTGCTAGAAAGTCGTGGTCGCCAGTCTGCTTGCGGCATTCTTCGCATCGATGCGGTCATCGTCTTCCTCTCCCGCCTTTACGCTTCCTGCCTTGCTCGTGGCGCGCTTGCGCGAAAGCCCGCCCTCCTCGCTCTCCTCCTCATCGCCTTCCGGGAGAGCAGCGGGGATGCTTCCACTCACACTCCTGTTCAAACCGTCGCCCGGTCGTCTTGGCACACCAGACCACGCATCTCCCTTGGGTCCTTGTGAGGTTGCGAGCGAAGCGCGGCGCACGGCGGGGTGTGCTTCGCGGCCTAGTCGTGAGAGACCGCCGCTGCCATCGATCGCGCGGATGTCGGGGCGTACGGATTCGAGGGTCGCAAGGGTGCGGCGTTCGGCTTCAATTTCGCGAATGACGTATTCGCGAATTGCCTGGCGCATGTCTGCTGTTGTGCGACCAAACCATCTCCTTTGCTCTTGCAGCAGATTCGCAGTAACGCGTTGGGCTTTCGAAGTCAGGTACTGTTCGTGGCTACGAGCTTCATCGAGTTGGGAGATGGCTTCGTCGACCTTATCGCGCTTTACGCTTGAGCTGGCTTTGAGTCGGTCGGCTGCGGAGAGCTTGGATTTAGTGGCTGCTTGCGCTTGAAGTAGCTCGCGGAGGAGGATATGACGGTTCGTCAGAGTTTCTTTCGCAATGAAGGCGTCGCTGCTGTGGTACTGGAGGGGGTCGCCGAGAGTGGTAGCTTCTGCTGTGCCCTGGGCGGCGTGGAAGTCACCAGTCGCCTGAATGACCTTACCCAGCTTCTTATAGGCGTGCGCGAGACCTGTGTGTGTCTCTTGAGCGTGCATAGCAGCGAATTTGGCGCCAAGATCGGACTCAGCAACACCGAGATCTATTCTTTGTCAACACGCGCTCTCAGTGGGGGATCGATTCGACGTACTTCTCCTATGCTTGACGACCTTCTCGACCTTCTGCTCTGCCTCCATTGTACCAAGATAGAATGCTTTGACGATCGGCCGAGCCGCGGCGAGCTCTGGCGTGTCGTCTGGAGGCGGCGCGAACTGCTTGATGACCTTGCGTCGGACACCCGTGGCCGGCTGCTTCCTCCGTACGACTGGGCTGTATCCAAAATCACTCTCGACGAAGAAGACCATCTCTTCGTCGCGAATCAAGATCTCGTTGCTGCACACCACGTTCAGCCATCTCTGTATCGCCGCCTTTAAGCGCGCCTCGTCCTCGTCGGTACCAGCGCCAGCCGATGTTGTAGCTGGGGGCACTGCAGGCACAATGGCCTCCGGACAGGCGGAGATCAGGTGTTCACCGAACTTCACGAACTCGCTGTGTACTCGGCGGACGTCGCGGAACTGGGTGGTCCTGAACTTGGGCAAGTTGGTCTAATCCATAGTCAGCATGCAAGCAACAACGGTGATACTGCGTGCACGTACATATACGTCGAATCGTATTATGGGATCCTTCTTGCCATTGCGCTCAAGCCCAGTGACCTTTGCTTGGAGCTTGTATTGCTGCTGCTGGCGCTGCGAGCGCGTTCCATGGTATCTTTGCGGTTGCTGGCTAGGTTGGGGGGCTTGCTGCTGGACGTTTGGGTGCTGAGGCAGCTGCGGCGCATCCTGGCTAGGTTGCTGTTGTTGCTGCTGCTGTTGCGCCGGGTATGATTCGCCGTTCTCTGTCGATGCAGTGCCGGGGCGGTCCTGTTGGGAGTTGTCGCCCATGTATCCATGTTGCTCAGAGTCCTGGCCGTAGGGCGACGCGGGCGGAGGCAGCGGAGATGAGGGGAGGTCGCTAGGAGGCTGTCCAAACGACGTGCGATTGTGCTGCGGCGACGATGCCCACGGGCTGGAGCCGCCGGGATACCCGTCGTCGTTATGAGAGTAGTCCATGGTGGAGGGAGTGGATGCGTTCACGCGCAGCTGTTGCTACAGAGGTAGCTATTGACGTCGTCCTCGGCCGTGCCTGCCTCACCCGCATTCTTGGCATCGAGCTTGCCATCATCAGGCAAGGCGTGACCCTCGACAGCGGCATCAAGTCTGATCATCACGTGCACTTTGCCTTTCATCTGCCATTGTCTCGATACACGCTTCCGTGCAGACTTTGGTATGTGGATTGGATGGGCGCGTTGTGCTCGTCGAGTCGTTCGACATGATGTGAAGGCGCCACGAAGGCTGCTCTCCACACAAGCACCACATGATCTTTTATCAAAGACTACTCGCAACATTGGCATTGTAGCTCACATTGATGCCGTATGTTATCGTTCCGGTGTGTAGAAACAGACACTGATAGCTTCGTAGGGCAAGACGACTACCACAGAGCGAATGCTCTATTACAGTGGATACACAAGAAGGATTGGAGGTTCGCATGTCTGTCGAATCGAAAGTATTAGAGGCTAAGAACAGCAGATGTCGATGAAGGCTCTACTGTGACCGACTTTCTACCTGCTGAACGAGCGCGTGGAATCACCATCCAGTCTGCAGCAATCACCTTTCATTGGCCACCACAGGAGCCAGGCGCAAAACCTCCTCAGGCACCTGCATCGTTTGAATCTATCACTCCTTCGACTTTTCCGCACAATGTGAACCTGATAGATACCCCGGGTCACGCAGATTTCACATTCGAAGTTCTCCGTTCTCTTCGTGTGCTAGATGGAGCCGTCTGCATCCTAGACGGCGTTGCTGGCGTTGAAGCGCAAACTGAGAAAGTCTGGACACAAGCCGGCAACTACCAAATCCCGAGGATCATCTTTGTCAACAAGCTGGACCGAGTCGGCGCTGCTTTCTCCCGAACTGTGAAGGAGATTGGCGTTAGACTTCATGGTTGGCCTGCCATTTGTCAGATTCCATGGTGGAAAGGCGGGAATGGCGACTTCGTTGGTGTCGGTGATGTTATCAACCTCCGCGGCATGCTTTGGCGACCTGGAGGTGATGGAAGAGACATTCAAGCACCCAGTCTAGAAGAGTTGGACAAGACAGATGCAAACTTCGCCGAAGAAATCAGGAAAGCCCGAGTCGCCCTCGTCGAAATTCTGAGTGAGCATGACGATGCTATGGTCGAATCGTTCCTTGAGCACGACGAAGACCATCTTGCTATTCCAGCTTTGCACATTTGGCAGTCGCTGCGACGAGTCACACTACACAGCTCGCAGACTGTCATACCTGTATTTGCGGGTGCCAGCTTCCGCAATATCGGAGTTCAGCCTTTGCTAGATGCAACAATCGATCTGTTGCCATCACCACTTGAGCGACCAGACCCAGAGATCAGTATCTCGGGTCAAAGCAGCACTCTGTCTGCCTTGCTCGATGCATCAGCAAATGCTAAGCCTGCGAAAGCGGCCAAAAAGCCACAGCAATCAGGAGGTCTGGCAATAGCTGAGGTCAAGAACCTTGCAGCTTGTGCCCTTGCATTCAAGGTAGTCAACGACATCAAGCGAGGTGTTTTGGTGTACGTGCGCGTCTATTCTGGGTCGCTCGACAAGGGATCGACGCTCTACAACACAAACCTGGGGGTCGCAGAGCGCGCGCCACGCTTGCTTAAGATGTACGCCAACGATGCCGTAGAAGTCGACAGCATCGGACCCGGCCAGATCGGTGTCATCACAGGTCTCAAGCATGCAAGAACCGGCGACACACTCATCGTGTACAGAGGCTTGCAAATGCGAGGTACTCCTGCTGGCGGTCTGAACACCCTGCAACTCAGACCCATCAATGTCCCACCTCCGGTTTTCTTCACAAGCATCGAACCACACAGCCTGAGCGAGCAGAACCATGTCCACGAGAGTCTCGCAATTTTGCTTCGAGAAGATCCGAGTCTGCACCTCTCGATTGACGAGGAATCTGGGCAGACACATCTGGCAGGTATGGGCGACTTGCATCTTGAGATCGCGCGTGATCGCCTGCTCAACGACTTTAAGGCCAAAGCACGCATTGGTAAGATTGAGATTGGCTACCGCGAGACCATCACCTCAACAACGTCACCCTACACCTACGAGCTTGACAAACCCATTGCCGGCAAGCAAGCCAAGGCCACGATCACGTCTTTTGTCGAGTCCATCGACGATAGCACGATCATCCCTGGCACTCAAATTGAGACCGAGATCGAAGACGGTCCCTTCGAAACAACCTTCACCCTGCCAGACAACAACACCCTCAACATCTCCCACCCTAACCTCTCTCGTCACGACTCTGCCTCACATAAAGCGCACATCCCACCTCATCTCTCCCTCCCGGGCATCCTACACTCCCTTCAAGCCGGCACCTCGGCAGCCCTTGCCCGCGGCCCCTTCAACGGCTTCCCTGTAGCCAACATACGAGTCCGCATCGATCTCGACGCTGGCACGCAACTCTTCCCCGACACAACACCCACCGCCCTCTCGATGGCAACCCGTGCAGCCGTAAACGCCAGTCTGCGCTCTTCCATCGCCGCCAGCGCGCCCTCACTGATGGAACCCGTGATGAATGTAACGATCTTCGTGCACGAGTCGTCCCTCGGCGCAGTCGTGCAGGACATCTCCTCCGCGCGCGGCGGGCAGGTGCTGTCGCTTGATGGCACCGAGTCCATCGCTGCGTCGACGTCGAACGAGGATCTGCCCCGCATCGATCCGAACTTGATCTACACGCCGCCTGATCCGTTCGCGAGTGGTACGGGGGATGTAGGCAGTGGACTTGCGGATAGTCAGAGGCAGATCGTGGCGCGGGTACCGCTGAAAGAGATGGTGGGGTATTTGAACCACTTGCGTGCATTGACGGGTGGAAGAGGTACGTTCGTCATGTCCGTAGATGGATTCGAGAAGATGGGCAGTCAGAGGCAGAAGGAAGTGTTAGATAGCATGCGGGAGTTTTGATGGCTGTATGATAGTGCGACAACGGCATAGACTGTACAAGATTGTAAGATAAGAGTAGCCGTTAAGGTGAAAGCCATACTTCGTTTACAAAAGCGCTTGCTTCACCTCCCGCCCAGCAACCCACACGCCCCATGCCCCATAAAAATACTCGAGCATTCAACCACGTTCAGTCCCTCACCACCCCCCAATTCACCAGCAACTCGCCCAACTCTCATCCAACACGCTCTCACAACGCTCAGCAACAATCTATAACCCAATACCTCGTCCAATATCGCATCGTCGGGATATCATACCACATGCCCGCCTCGCACGCCATCGTGCTAACCCTCGTCCTCGTCGCCGCATTCGCCATATTCTTCTCCTGGTGTCTGTACAGCAGCTGCAGCCGAGCGGTGGACGCCGAATTTGCGGAGCTGCAAGAGCGACAGGGAAGCGCAGCGCCGACGCAAACAAGCTTACCTTAATCTAAGGGTACATTAGAGCGGCGATAAGATTGGGATGATGAGATGGAGTGGTATCCACGGAGTCGCTGAACGGAGCGATGGAGTCGACTACCAAGTCAGCGACGGTCAGCGAGCGAGGTGATGGCGCCGGCCGTAGATTCGAGACGTCAGTTGGCGGGATGTCGTACACGGTGCGCCGTGACACGCGACTACTATGGGTGTACGAGTTTGCTTCATCTGGGTTCCTTTGCATTACCGGAGGTCGGGCGCAGGGTGTTCGGAGTGACGGCTCTCGATATTGGGCAGACGGTTAGCGAGAGGTTGCATATGAGGCGCTACACAAGTTAGCTCTCGGATAGACAGCTCACGATAGCCGTTGGCATTGTCTGGTGACGGAGCTGGTTCTTGGTATGGTGGTGTGCGTGCGACTCGAGGTTGGATTGTTTGCTTCGAGACTAGGTGCTCCGCTGTAATTGCAAGTATATTGATGATGTCTTTTATGTGCAGGGTGCTGATGCCAGCTCGAGTCCATTCCCTCATCATTTTATTTCTTAGAACTATTCAAAGGTTGCATAGTGTCACTATGCTCACACCTGCTGTCATAGCCGGTCTTGTGATGGCAGCAGTCCTGGGTACTGGCCTGCTGGCCTTAGGTGCTCACACAGTGCATCGGTACATGAACTGGCGATGTCAAGAGCTTGTTGATCTATTTCAGCGCAACACAGTGAGAGTCGTCAAAATTGAGGATCTCGAGTCAAGAAGGAAGAGTCGAGGATCGAAGGGTGACGAAGAGAAAGGTCGACATGCAGCTGCAAAGGAGCAGATGTCGCAGCGTTCGCAGCGCCAGCGAGAGAATGACGGAAATCAGCACATGACAGGATTGAGGGGAGGCTTTGACCTGGAGAATGACCCGGATTGGGCACAGCAGAGACAGGTGCAGGCACATGCATCGATGCCAGCGCCAGTACACGCGCAACCTGCTACTCACCGTCGAACACTCGGATGGCACCAGTCTGGCATTCCGTATGAGCAGCTGTGGCAGCCACCATCGATCTTCCAGCATGTATCTCCACAGGGTGGATGGTATGCGTACATTCCGCCGCAATCAGATATAGCGCCGACGAAAGAGCAGCGCCCGGTCAAACGACCACGCCCACACAGTGATGTCATCGAACAGTTCGAGCAGGAGCGAACAGGTGGCGGTAGAAGCCAGCAAGCGAGGCGAGAACGAAGCTTGGATCCTGCAACGGCCTCACTTATCCAAACACTACTTATCGAGCCTATCTCGTTCGAAGGCGATAGTGTTGAAGTCGTTGATGAGTACCCTTTCGTTATCGAAGGAGTGATCCACACCAAGAGGAAGATCAATCGCACAGGAAGAAAGGAACGTCAAGACGAAGAAAACAGGGATTCCTAATGTACTGAGCTGGGTGCCTGTTCCAGTGGTCAGTCTACATCATCCACAGAAGACACAACTCGAGACTGTATCCCCGAACGTGGCCCGCACCGTGCATACCTTTCCCCTCACGACCATGACCCTTACCGACAATATGCTCAGCGCACAGCTCGAGCTGAAGGCGACAGTAATCCATATGCGCGACAAATGCACCGTAGTAGATCTAGACGTAAGCGAGAGCAGAGGGAGGCCCTAAGATCGGGCCCAAAGTGGAGGTCTAGTATTGATGGTCAACGCGAAGCAGGTACCGCAAGTTCTTGCCCCTGCATTGATACCTCATTCCTTATTGATGGTGTGTGCGGACCTGGCTGACAAGTGTAGTGACAAAAAAATCGGCCTCGAGACCCGGTATGCGAGGTAGAGGAGCAGACAGTGGAGTCTCCAGGAAGAGTGGGCTCGATCGAACGGGTTCGGTGCCAACTTGCTAAGCTTCCATCGATCCCGCGTCGGGAAGACTCAAAAACAACAACAGAGAGACAGGTGCAGGCGAAGGACAAGCCCCGGATGACAAGGGCAAGTCTACTGTGCGAGCTGGTCCGCCGACATTCGCGGTCCACAGTACAAAGTTGCAGAGGGCCGTGGACAGTAGGGTACCGCAGGAGGTAGTCGAAGAGCTGGGATCAGGTATGGCGACATTAGGGAATATAGAAGAGACTCGTCTACAGCTCGAAATTCTGGTCACGGAGCCTGTGCCAGATGTCTTGCCAAGCCTATCGCCAGCTCGATGGCGGAAGGGAACGCCAGTGACATCCGTGTTAAGGGCACAAATTGATCGACATCAGGGTCCTTCAACGCTTGTTTCTCCTCTCGATTATGCTATGTCGCCGGTTTCGTGGCACAGGAGTGTCGGTGCGAGCAACGGTCGAGATAGAGAAGGTTTTATCAGCACTGAGGCTAGTTTTCATAGAGATGACCAGAAGTAAGCAGGCGCTGTGTTTCGTAGGGCTGCATTGAAGGATTGCAAGATCCCTGGACAATCCTCCTCGTTGAGAGTCGGGCTTTCTTTTCCCTCCTGACATCTCAAACCACATGAGTTAACCATAGTACACTCGCTTGCAAAATCGGCTTCCGGTTCAGACGCGATACACAGATCTGATATTGCAGGGCCACTGTCACACCAAGATGACGCCTCACCAGGGTAAGCTTAGCGTACGCACAGCTAGTGATCTAAGCTGCTGTGTTCTTGCGCATCACTACCTATATCTGTAGTGCGGAGTGAAGTCACAGCCCGCTCTGATAACCGCAAGTGAGAGATCTGCCAAGCTGCAGGGCGATGGGCGAACGACCAACGAACGAGCCGGCCGCGCCCCACTGCCAGCTAGCGCTTACGGCTGCGTCCCAGCCCCGACAGGACCAGCCGCACCATTCACGGACTGTTCACCTGCCAACATGTAGGCGACAGCCTGTAGCGTCGGCCACAAGGCTGAGGCTGAGCGACAGCAACTGTCGACAGCGCTGCTGCTGCCAGATTCTGAAAATTGCCTTCTTCTCGCATGCATCGACTCCCGACGGTCATTCATCCTTCTCTCCTCACCCCTCATCTCCCTTCCCGTCGTAAGCGCTCCGAATGCAACACCAGCTCTGCCGCGAAGACTACACTGTAGGATGGGTGTGCGCGCTGCCCGTCGAGCTAGCGGCTGCGCAGGAGACGCTTGACGAGGTGCATAACACGCCCTTGTACGACGCCCACGACACCAACCTCTACACCTGCGGCCGGATCGGCGAGCACAATGTCGTTATCGCATGTCTGCCTGAGGGCCAGACGGGCACCAGCTCGGCCGCGACGGTTGCTGTGCAAATGAGGTCGACGTTCTCATTGACGCGCTTCGGCCTAATGGTGGGCATTGGCGGCGGCGTGCCGAGCGAGGAAGCGGACGTGCGACTGGGAGATGTAGTGGTGAGCAAGCCGCACAAGACGCACGGCGGGGTAGTACAGTACGACTCGGGTAAGGCTACAGCAAGCGGGTTTAAGCGGACGGGAGCGCTCAACACGCCGCCGACGGTATTGCTGAACGCGGTGGCGAACTTGCGGGCAACGCAGATGAGGGGGAAGAGCAGGATGCTAGAGTACCTGTCAAAGCTCAACAGCCTGCCTGACTTCACTCGCGAGGTTGCTGGCCTGGATGTTCTCTTTAAGGCCGAGTACAAGCATAATGCCAAAGCGGCAACGTGCGTGAAGTGCTGCACAAAGCACGCAGTCGACCGACCGCCACGCAGACAAGAGGTGGTCGTGCACCACGGGACCATCGCGTCTGGCAACAAGGTGATCAAAGACGCCGCTGTGCGAGACAAGCTGAGCGCAGAGCTTGGCGGCGTGCTCTGCTTCGAGATGGAGGCAGCGGGGCTAATGAACAACTTCCCGTGCCTTGTCATTCGTGGAGTCTCCGATTACGCCGACACACACAAGAACGACAAGTGGCAGGCTCGCGCGGCAGGCACGGCAGCGGCGTATGCGAAGGAGCTGTTGTCGGCGATACCAGCAGCAGACGTAATGAACACGTGCCGGGTAGAAGAAGCCATGAACGGCGCAAGCAGTCAGTCTAGCGATGTTATTGCTGTCAAGGGGGCAATCGAATTGACATGGTGATAGAACGAGGTCGTCAGTCATCATCTCCCGCTCACGCTTCCCACAAACGCCTCAAGATTGGCAATTCCAGCAGCTCAGACAGAGGTTCTGCGGAGTAAGTCAAGCACGTCCTTCGATAATACTTCATCACTAAAGCTTTGCTGACAATGACAGGCAACGAACTGGTATGTAACCCCATCGTACTAAGATGCGAACACGACCTGTTCTTACCATGCTAGTCCCTGTCTACTCTCAGGAACCCTCATGGACACTGCTGAACAGCGAACAGAGGCAGTGTCTTCTAGACTCTTTGAGGTTTGACCAGATCGATGCACGCCAGATGACGATCAAGACCGCCCACGCCAAGACGTGCCGATGGCTCCTGAAGTGCGAGCAGTACCTCGACTGGCTCAATAGGACCAAGCTAGATAGACACCATGGCTTCTTGTGGATCAAGGGTAAGGCCGGTACGGGCAAGTCGACGTTAATGAAGTATGCCCTGGTTAATGCTCGCAAGACTATAAAGGACCACATCATACTCTCCTTCTTCTTCAACGCGCGCGGCGAAGAGATAGAGAAGTCCACAATTGGGACATACCGGTCGCTGCTGCTGCAGCTCCTCGAGCGTCTTCCAGCGCTTCAAAGCGTCTTCAACTCGCTCAGCCTCTCGACCTCCAAGCTCACCGCAGACCACCAGTGGAGCATTGAGACGCTGAAGACGCTGCTGGAGCAAGCCATACAGAGCTTGGGAGACTCACCTGTTGTATGCTTCATTGATGCGCTTGACGAGTGTAAAGAGGAGCAGGTTCGAGACATGATCCAGTTCTTTGAGCACATTGGTGATCTAGCGGTATTAAACGGCATCTGCTTCCAGGTCTGCTTCTCGAGCAGGCACTACCCGTACATCACAATCCGGCACGGGCTGGAGCTAGTGCTGGAGGGACAAGAGGGACACTCGCAGGACATCACCAACTACGTAGATACAGAGTTGAAGATTGGGAAGAGCAAGACCGCACAGCGGGTCCGAACGGAGCTTCAGGAGAAGGCGTCAGGCATCTTTATGTGGGTTGTGCTCGTCGTGGGCATTCTAAACAAAGAGTCAGATCGCGGGCAGGTTCATACGCTCCAGCGAAAACTACAAGAGATCCCTAGCGACTTGCACGAGCTGTTTCGCGATATCTTAACGCGGGACACGCATAATAAAGAGGGACTGGTACTGTGTATCCAGTGGGTGCTTTTCGCGAAGCAGCCACTCAGTCCAGAGCAGTTGTATTATGCCATTCTATCAGGCGTCGATTTCGAAGCGGTGACAGAATGGGACCATGAGGAGATCACTAAGGATGTGATTAAACGGTTCATCCTCGATTCGTCTAAAGGCCTTGCTGAGGCTACTGTTTCCAAAGAGCAGAGGGTTCAGTTCATACACGAGTCAGTGAGAGATTTCCTACTCAAAGAGAACGGCCTCGGCAAGATCTGGCCCGAGTTCAGAAGCAACTTCCAGGGTCAGAGTCATCAACGGCTGAAGCAGTGCTGCCTCGACTACATCAGCATCGACGTTGCCACGCCCTTGCAGATTCCTAATCAGCTTCCAAAAGCGTCCTTGCAGCAGGCAGCCAACCTACGCAAGTCAGCAAGCCAAACGTTCCCTTTTCTAGAGTACGCTGTCCGCAATGTGCTGTACCACGCGGACACAGCAGAAGGTGGAGGTATCTCGCAGGCGGACTTTCTCGACAGCTTCCCACTTCCTCAATGGGTCAATCTCGACAACCTGTTCCAGAAGCACGAGTTGCGCAGACACACAGAGCGTGTCAGCCTGCTGTATCTGCTGGCCGAGCTAGACATGGCGAACCTCATTGGAGTGCTCGGTTCAGCCAGCCGCTGTATGGACGTGGAGGCAGAGCGCTACGGCTGTCCTCTTTTCGCCGCAGCAGCAACGAGCAGCGAGAAGGCTCTTGAAGCGTGCTTGGAGTCCATTGAGACACAGCAAGCTGACAGCACCCCTGTTGCAGCAGCAGGTGGACAGCAATTAATGCGCAAGTTGGTTCAGCGCACTGCAAGACGTGATTTCGTGTACTCGAAGACAAAAGATTTTCTCCTAAGTGCGGCAGAGCTTGGGCACGACGGGATTCTCGCGCTTCTAATCAGTTTGGGGAGGTTCAAGATCGATTCGAAAGATTCGAGAAATAGGACCGTACTATGGTGGGCTTCCAAGAATGGGTGTGAGACGTCGGCAAGGGTGCTGCTTGCTACAGACCCTACTATGGTCAACAGCAAGGACAAAGATGACAAGACCCCGCTGTTTGTAGCAGCCGAGCAAGGACATCAAGAGGTGGTCGAAGCGTTGCTAGAAAGGAGCAGCGACGTTGATGCGCAAAGCGGACGCCACGGAAACGTACTGTATGCAGCTTTAACTGGAGGTCACAAAGAGGTCGCGATGCTGCTGCTGGACAAGGGCGCCAACGTCAACGCGCAGGGTGGACACTACAGCAACGCACTCCACGCAGCTTCAGCTAAAGGCTACAAAGACATTGTAGTGCTGCTGCTAGACAAGGGCGCCAACGTCAACGCGCAGGGTGGACACTACAGCAACGCACTCCAGGCAGCTTTAATTAGAGGCTACAGAGACATTGCAGTGCTGCTACTAGACAAGGGCGCCAACGTCAACGCGCAGGGTGGACACTACGGCAACGCACTCCACGCAGCTTCAGCTGAAGGCTACAAAGACATTGTAGTGCTGCTGCTAGACAAGGGCGCCAACGTCAACGCGCAGGGTGGACACTACAGCAACGCACTTCACGCAGCTTTAGTTAGAGGCTACAGAAACATTGCAGTGCTGCTGCTAGACAAGGGCGCCAACGTCAACGTGCAGGGTGGATACTACAGCAACGCACTCCAGGCAGCTTCAGCTAAAGGCTACAAAGACATTGTAGTGCTGCTGCTAGACAAGGGCGCCAACGTCAACGCGCAGGGTGGACACTACAGCAACGCACTCCACGCAGCTTCAGCTAAAGGCTACAAAGACATTGTAGTGCTGCTGCTAGACAAGGGCGCCAACGTCAACGCGCAGGGTGGACACTACGGCAACGCACTCCAGGCAGCTTCAGCTGAAGGCTACAGAGACATTGTAGTGCTGCTGCTAGACAAGGGCGCCAACGTCAACGTGCAGGGTGGATACTACAGCAACGCACTCCAGGCAGCTTCAGCTAAAGGCTACAAAGACATTGTAGTGCTGCTGCTAGACAAGGGCGCCAACGTCAACGCGCAGGGTGGACACTACAGCAACGCACTCTGGGCAGCTTCAGCTGGAGGCTACAGAGACATTGCAGTGCTGCTGCAGAAACACCGCGCATCAAGGTGATCTTTGTAGCCCCCTCGCTGCTAATCGTACAGGATACAGCAATCAAGGGGTCACTTTGTCGTGTGCATTGTTGTTAAGCCATTATCAAGCGTGACAGTTGACCTCTATCCCCGCTATGGATGGTTGATGCAAACCTCTCTATACGCTCGCAGTTCACGCCCGTTACTTTTTCGCTTCGGATCTGAGGGTCATATGCGACTACGGGTTGACCGAGACGAGCATTTAAGCTTCCATACTAACCTAGTGTTGCGGGGGACAGTATCGAGTACCTGAGCTACTCAAGAAGGCTTGGTGTGATCCCTGATATCATATAGAAAACCTTGTTTGTTACCGCGGGTCATAATGGTAAGCAAACGCGACTGATATCACGTGCAAAGCTCAAGAGAGGCACATCTGTGGCTGTGCCTTATGGCGCTTTAGCAAGCCCTGGCTTGTATCATCTACTGAGAGTACGATAAGCCGGTTATAAGAAAATGTTGCTTTAGCGCGATAGGAGCCCCTGCAACATCAGAATTGTGTGTCGTGCCTGAACTGGAAGCCGATTTTGCAAGCGAGTGTAAGTGCTCTGCGTGCTTTCTTCACATGGGCATTGTGTTTTTGGTGAGGACCGCGCGTCGTCCAACGCGTCGAGCCACGCTTGTTTGGCTCACTCGGAGAATCGGACGGCGAAGGCCCCCGGAAGGCCCCCGGACAAAACTGTCGCTGACCGAGGCTGCTTCGACATTGGCTAGCCCCAGAAAGCTCGAGATGCGAGCAGTCCAGCAGCGGAGACACGTCGATGCACGATGGTGCTAATTTCGTATCGCTGAACGACTCCCGCTGCGAGGCTGACTGCGTTTGACGGTACCAGGGGTCTCAGCTGCGGCGGAAGGTGCCGCTAACTTCAGCCTCTCTAACGCGCAATGTTGTTTACTACACGGTATACGCATACATACGCAGTTACGCAGTTACGCAGTGGAACCCAGGTAAGCTTTGATGTTTGGTGTTGCTTGGTCGGCAAAAGCAGCAGTGCAGCTCCATGTCGGCCGCTCAGTAGCTTCGACGCTCCCGCAGCGCTGTTGGGCGTGGTTCCTGCGTGCCGCGTCTGCGTCTTGTGAGCGATTTAAAGTTATCTAGCATGCGAGGCTCGCCTACGAAAAGATCCTCGTATGGAGGCCTCGAAGGCTTAGCTGGACGTCGTCCTCGCTTCTTGCTCCGATCTCAGGGGGGGCCAGCGAGCCGTCACCAATATTGTTACCGAGCGTTGGGCTTATGTCATGCTCACGCCTTGCCATACGCAGCCATGATAGGCGCCGATGCAAGAGAACGCGGTGGTCGGTGCCCATCGATGCTTACCGTGGTTGGTGTAGCCGCGGAACCCAAAGCTGTCTAGGTCTGGTGCTGGTGGGACGACACACGTGCAAGGGTCCTTTGGTGCAGTCGAAGACCCTGTCCCAGACGTTGGCGTGCTGCGCCCCGTCCACGGTGTGGGCTGCGGGCTTGGTGGGTGCTTGGGGTAAGATTGCGAGTTACAAAGGAGGCAGGATTCCACTTCTTGGCCCTTCTCGACGCCTGCTACGCTTCAACGGGCCCGCTGCAGCAACAACCCTCGATCGCATGGCATCGCAATAATCACAGCTACCTACCGGCCAGTCTCTCCCTCTGCGCTCCCGTCTCATGCGGGTTCTGCTCCGCCGACGCACCATTTCCTCAATCCCAATGTCTGAGTTAGCACGACACGACTATGAGCGGTTACCACGCAGCTCGCTTGAGGCCCAGGACCTGCCCGAGCTGAAGCGCTCTGTGGCCACGTCTTCATGGCTCAGCAACCTGAGCTCGAGGCTGCCCGGCGTAAAGACGCTGTCTGAGCGAGCTACATACACCCATCTGGTGACACCGCGGAGGAGGAAGCGCTCGATCCTGCGTGCCGTCTACTATACAGTTTTCGCATTCCCATATTTCTGTGCATTCCTGGTGCTTGTGGCGGGCATCTTCTTCCCCAGCTACACCAACCGTCCCGCGCACTACGTCGAGCTCCAGCAGCGAGCAGCGAATGGCACCGAGCCAGGCCGAGCGAACCCATACAGCGAGAAGGTCTTCATCGCAGCGTCGTTGTACGAGGACAAAGGCCAACTAACATCTGGCGGCTGGGGGAGGTCGGTATTGGAGCTGATCGACCTGCTTGGTCCTGACAATGTGCACCTGAGCATCTACGAGGACAACCCCACCGAGGCCGCCAAGCAGTCGCTCAACAGCTTTCGTGCCAACGTCACCTGTATGTCCAACTTCCTTTCCATCCATCACCGCAGCTAACATTTCAGGTAATTCGACCATCATCGGCGAAAGCTTCGATTCTAGCACACTCCCGCGCGTCACTCTGCCTACAGGCGAGACCCGCCTGAAGCGTATTGCCTTTCTCGCTGAAGTCCGCAATCGGGCTCTGGCTCCCATCGACCACCAGGGTGTCAAGTTCGACAAGATCCTATACCTTAACGACGTCAACTTCCACGCAGTCGACGCTGTTCAACTTCTCTTTGCAACCAACATCGACTCGACCGGCCGCACAAATTATGGCGCAGCTTGCGCTCTCGACTTTATCAACGCCTTCAAGTACTACGACCGCTTCGCTACTCGAGACTTCGACGGACGTGTCACAGGCATACCCTTCTTCCCGTACTTCACAAGCGCTGGTTCTGCAACCAGCAGGAACGATATCCTGGCCCAGAAGGACGCTGTCCGGGTACGAAGCTGCTGGGGAGGCATGGTTGCATACGAGGCCCAGTGGTTCCAGAACCAGGCCCCGGTAGAGGAGAAGCCCGCTAACACGACGCACGCTGCTCACAACACGTCACTGAACCGCCATGCTCCGCTGCGATTCCGCTACGAGGAAGAAACATTCTGGGAGGCCTCTGAGTGCTGCTTAATCAACGCTGATCTTCAATACCGACGAACCGGAAGGGGCATGCCAGCAGAGTCTGGCATTTACTTGAATCCCTATATTCGAGTTGCATACACCGAAAATACCTTGGCATGGCTCAACTTCATTCGCCGACCAGAGCGTCTGTACTCGATCATCCATGACATCCTCAATCCCATGGTGGGGTTTCCAAGTTCCAACTCGCGTCTTGGAGACGAGCCCGGACAGACTGTCACCGATACCGTATGGGAGTACGACGACCCAGCCCGAGGTTTTGCCCACAACGCTACAAGCGCTGACCGCGCCGGCCACTGGGCTGAGATTACCAGAACCGCTAAGCCAGGAAGCTTCTGCGGCGGACCGAACCTTCTTGTCATAAACGACAGGCCAGGAGATGGCGAGGGCAAGTGGCACAAGATCCTTGTTCCCGAGCCACCCAGGGCATAAACCTCTTTTTAGCATTCTTACGCTTCACGGCCTGCCTTACCACCTACTCATCTTTATTGCTCTTCTTAAAGGACCATTTTTCCTATCTTCATCAACAGCATAGCGAAGGCGCACTGGGAGCATGACATCAGCATGGCAGGCAAACTGCAAGCATGTCGGGAGTTTTGATTTTACAAGAAACTGCATCCTGTCAGATAAGGAGGGAACTCTTCACAGGTGTTTGATATAAGATTCATACGTAGTCATGCTTGAAAGACAAAGATCCAGCATTCTGTCACAACCGATCCTTTTTTCTGACACGACTGTGTGACCAATAATGGACTCGAGGAAAGCTCCGCTTGTGCGTGTCATACAGCCTACATTCACCACAAGACGTGTAACAAGACATAATGACCCATTGTCGTTCTTTTCCCTGAGCGAATCATGGTGTCCACACGTGACGAGATCCTTTCAGCCCTACGGTTAGCGCCGGTTTGATCTGCACAGTGCCCATCAAGGTGCCATCATCACAGGGCTATCTACAAACCTCGCTCAAGCACATACAGCCAGATCTGCTACCAGAGAGGCTACATTACATGAATCAAGTCTTTGTACAACCGAATTCCAAGTGTTAACCCTTTGTACAACGCGACGTTGAAGTTTTGCGGCTCTACGTCACGAAGAAAATACAGACGCGGTTCGGAACCGGTGAGGCGGGCGGAAGCGTGCAGCCATGCTCGACAACGACACGCGAGGATGGATCATGGCGGTGGTGAGCGGTATTGGTATGATTTGTATGACGGCAAGAAATGCAAAGACTAACGTACAGACAGCATGCACGTTTGGCGCATCTATCATATGCGTCGACCTCATCATCCGCCAGTTCCCTGGCAAGAAGAACTTCAAGATCGAAGATAGTAACGAGTTTCTTTCTGCCGGATTAAGTCTTTCATTCGGTGTCATGGTCTGTCTGCTGTTTCCTTCTTTCTAGCATCTACTAACAACATGTACAGATCTTCTCTTCCCTTTTCAGCATGCTGCCATCATCGAAAAAGTACCTCATTGAAGGCGGCATGATTCCAAGGAATGCTGTCCTTACTATGATCGGATGCTTCTTGGCTGGAGCATTGGGTATCTCGATAACATCTGACTTCTTGCATCGATTTATCCCGCACACTACTGTCGACTGTGACCATGAACATGGCGATGAAGAGGAGGGTAAAGCTCATACCGAACAAACGGCACATTCGCACGAGCCTATGCAAGAGCGAGCAACCCATACAGATGGTCAGCATGCTCACGACGGCCACCGCTCGTACGGAACCAACAGCGAGCACCACGATTCCAAGCTCCTTCGCAGGCCATCCATACACACCTCCATCTCGAACAGGGTCTCCCAACTCGTAACCGGTCAGAAAGATAAGCAGTGCGATGAGACTGGTCAATGCTATGGATACGCTGACACATGTGGAACCGAATGCTTCAAGAACATCCAGCACGCGCGTCCCCTCCGTCTGCACTCTTCGAAGTCCAGCCAGCATCTCAACACATCCCGTCCTTCAGCAGCAAACCGACACCAGACTACCCAGGGCCCTCACGCTCACGACCGTCAACTTCTTACTCTCCAAGATGCCGACGAGACAACTCCCCTAGTACCAACGCGCTCCGGCCCCCCAACAATGGAAAACTCGATCGCTTCTCTCACCTCAACGAACAACGTGCGCCCCCACAGCCTTGCGCAAAAACACAGCACGACCTCCTTATCATCCGACTTCTCACACTCGTCGCATGCCTCCCACGCTTCCCACGCCTCTCACCCGCAGCACCACCACCACGTGCCAACCAACGTCTTCCTCTCTATAGGGCTACAGACGTCGACTGCGATTGCTCTGCATAAGATTCCAGAAGGCTTCATCACCTACGCAACCAACCACGCGAACCCGACCCTCGGCTTCTCCATCTTCCTCGCGCTGTTCATCCACAACATAACCGAAGGCTTCGCTCTCGCGCTCCCGCTCTACCTCGCCATAAACTCGCGCTGGAAAGCCATGTTCTGGTCCGCTCTGCTCGGCGGCGTAAGCCAGCCTCTCGGCGCCGGTGTCGCAGCGCTGTGGTTCGGGGTCGCAGGACGGGGCAAGCAGGACGGCGTCGGCGAGCCGGGCGAGAAGGTGTACGGCTGCATGTTTGCGATCACGGCGGGGATTATGGCCATGGTGAGCCTGCAGTTGCTGGGCGAGAGTCTGGATCTTACGCACTCGAGGAAACTGTGTTTTGTTAGTGCGTTTGCGGGCATGGGCATCTTGGGTGTCAGCTCTGCGCTGACTGCGTGAGTGAGGTTCTCTTGTAGGAGAGGATAAGGTAGCATGGTCGCGGGAGCAAACATGGCCTTGTTGCACTTTTTTGGCGTTTGCGTGTGCGTTTCTAGATTGCATTCTTGGAGTATGTTGCGTGACAAATGTTAGACTCGAATTCGTTGTTCTTACATGCAATCGCGGGCCTCTTTGCCCCCACCTCGAGCCCCGCCGTTTTTGGATTTTTCCTTTGCAGAAACAAACGACACTACTAGCTCCAGGAGCACAACTCCTGATAAAGCCTCATGAAAAACACTATATATTATAATCTACTGAGCAGCGTTTTATCCAATCAGAGTACAAAGCTGAGTGGCGCAGCGGAAGCGCGCCGGGCTCATAACCCGGAGGACACTGGATCGAAACCAGTCTCAGCTATCTCTTTTGCCTTCTTTTTGACACTGTACACAACGCTCAAAACACAATGCCATCCACCTTCTCTTTTGCGTTCACAAACGCTTTGACAGCATCTTTGCTCTGCTCTCCAATCTCCGCACTGCATGGCTGGTCGCAGCAGAGTGTAGCTATTATCGTAGAATCTTTTCATGTACAATATACCAAGGAATCTCGTGTTCTCGCAAATATCCAGCATCAACTTCCCATCATCTAGATATTTCTCGGTCCGCTCACGCCAACGCTCGTAACCAGCAACTCGAAGTCGAACCCAGCCACACCGGCACCCCGGAAGATGCTTCTCCAGCAGCCCCTCCTCCTTCCCTCTTCGTACTCGAACAGACTCAGGCCTCCAGTCTCCTCCTCAACCTCCTCAACTTCTCTGCGCAGATCTTCCAGCTTCTCATTTAACTCGCGGAGGTTCTGGATCTGCCACTGTGCTTGCATTGACTTCGGCTCTCTCTCGTGACTCAGCTCGATCTGCACGCGTTTCGCTGCGCGGTTCGCGGACTCGAGGGAGGTGTGAATCTCGGTGCATATCTGGGGAAACGGGTGGTAGGCGCGGATTTGTTCTTTCTCTTCCACCTGTCTTTCCTCATCTTCATCGACGTCTTCCGTCTCGGACTCGGAGTCAAGATTGGAGTCCATTGCTCCATCTTTGAGTCGCCACAGTCGGAGAGCGTAGAGCGTCTTACTGATCAGGGGTGATGCAGATGTATGCGGTGGCGTGTGGTTGGCGTATACGCTCACTTCGGCGCGGTCGACCCAGAGCTTGAATGACAGTGTCCTGGATGGGTCTTCGATGTCGATGAATGTGGCTTCGTGCACTAAGAGGCCATTGTCGAGGACCTTAGAGGTCGTTGATCGGCATCGCATGCCAAGGAGCTCGTACTGCTGTTTAGTGATCTGGAAGAGCTTCTGCGTTTGTGCATTTGCGCTGTTAAGAGTTGTGAAGGGCTGTGCTGAGAGCTCGGTTGTTGTTGCACTTGATAGTGCAGAGGATGTAGTCTGATGAACCGTGTACTCGAAGTATGGCTCTGCTGTCGGCGAGATCGTGGGAGAAGGAAGTGCTATCGCAGCTGCTGAGATTGAGGTGGGAATTTGGATGGCCAGTGTTGGCACAGCATGCTCCTCAGGAGCTTCCTGTGAACCATTGGAATCTGTGTGGGCTGGGAGAGGCTGGGATAACGACGTCTTCGACGTGATGGAGGGCGGAACGACCGTAGTAGGAGGCTCGGTCAAAGCTCGCTCTGAGTCTGAACTTCGCGGGGGGCTTTCCAACTGGCTCGTCGTTGTTGATGTGGGTTGTAAGGCATCCAGCGTGGTGGAAGAACCTGGACCTGATCTAGTCTGAGAATCTTCGACGGACTTTGCAAGTGCTGGTTCAACGACTTGTGAGTATGCTGCTGACACTTGCTCGGAGATAGCACCATCTACAATGTCTTCTACCTGACCTGGCGCACTCTCGTTCAGTGTAAGAGTACCAGGACCATCGGGACTGAGATCCATTGGCTCAGCTGCCTTGGGCTCTGGGATCGTCTGGATTTTGCTCGGTGCCAACGGGACACTTTTTTTCTGCTTCTTATCTGTGTCGGCAGCTCGCTCGTTAGGTAAACGCCTTTGGCATTCGGTGATTTGAGACACTGATGCGATCTGACCGATGTTTGCGCCAATCACAGGAGCCACTGGTATTGAATCTTCGCCTGCACCATGTATTCTCGGACACTGTTCATCCGGTATCTCTGGACGAATCATAACCGCCACCGGCATCCTTACTGGACTGGGTTCGGTCGACACGACTGGTGAAGCACACTGGTCAGGCACGCAAGCGACATCCCCATCCGTAGATTCTTCTGGGCGCAATGATGACGCTGCCGACGCCGTCGTTGAGGTTTCCTGAAGATAATTCAAACCATCCATACCCCTTGGATCACCGCGCGAGTTTGAGTGGATTGAGGATGGACGCGATCTTTGGATGACTGCTTCCTTAGTTGGATCAGCTCTAGACGACGTATGTTTTGATGCATGGTTTTTTGCATTGCGGTTTTGGCCTGCCTGTTGTTTTCTCGTCTGTGTTGTGTCGTGTCTGATGCGGACCGTTGAGCTCACCGACAAGACCTCTTGATCAGAAAATGACTTTGTCACTGTCGAAGCGACTTTCTCTTGCGCGGCAACTTTGTCGTGTGCACTCAACGTACTGTGCTTCGTAGAAGAGGAATTGTAAGGGCGTTGCCTTGTTTCATCAGCGACATCGCCGCGAGTAGCCTCTTTCTTCTGCCGTGCAGGTGCACCTTCCGCCAGCTTCGCCGCGCTGCTGGAAGCCAGTGGAAGAGGAGTTCGATGGATAGCACGTTTTGCCAGCGGGCCTTCGAAACACTGGCCTGCATTTGTTTGCTGGCTGGCGCCTGAACGACTGCGAAAGATGCGACATGACTCTCTGAGACAGTGCATTGAGCGGCCTTGTCGCTGATTATGGTGGGAGCCTCTTTCGGGCTTGTGCTTTCCTTCTCTTGCGAGTTGCTTTTTCGCGCCCCCAGTGTATGGCCGTACCTGGCGCCCACTCCAGGTGTCTGTGTATCCTTGGCAGGATTATATGACAATTCTCGTCCAGCTTGAGCTCTTCTCCACCCGCTTCCAATGTTATTTGGCTCATGTGCTGCGTCGCGGTGCGCTGTCTTCTGTGTATTCAAGAGACTTCGCAGAGAGCTGCTGTTTGCCCCAGTCTGTGGTCGAGCAATATCTGCCTTTTGTAGAGTCGTTGAATGGGAGGTTCTTACCTGACCGTGTTGAGTACGCGCTTGCTTGTTTTGTCCCCGGCTTGATTCCGACTTCTGTGTCAGACGACGGGCTTGCAATGAGTCTACATTTGAGCCCGAATCCTTCCCTCGACCGCTGGTCCTCGCGTGCGACGTTATAGGAGTGGTTCTGGGCGGAGGGGACTGAGTATCTTGCTGAACTGTGTTTGCTTGCGCAGCGTTCGGATTCTTCTTTATACTCGTTTCCAGTGATGGAGATCTGGTCAGACCTGTTGGTGCAGATCCACCATGCTTCATTGCCATCATATTGAGCAAAGTTTTCATGTTCAGAACCTTGGTGGGCTGTGTTGTCGGGGTTTTGGACGCAGAAGCTCGACCTTTAGAGGGTCTGTTTGTACCCTGCTGCTGCAGGCTTGTTGCGGATAGTGTATCGTTTTCTGGAACGTGAAGAGGTGAATCATGAGTCGCGCCTCTTCTGGGAGGTTGCTCTGGAGCTGCTGCGATGTGGCTGTCAAAGTTGTATCCATCGTCGTCATCGCTACCACTATCATCTTCACTGCTGTGTCCTAAGAACGGGCCTTGCTTTGGCCGTTTCGCAGCAGCTGGAGGCGAAGTAGGTGGTAGAGGTCGCTTCTTGGAGCTGGATATAGCACCCCAACTATAGTCGTTAATCCTCATCTTGTCAGGTGTTGTCGAAGTTGTTGTAGCCTCCGTTGGTTTTGTCCGTTTCAGTCTCTGGGGTAAGCCTTTAGGTGGTTGTTACTAGTGGTCACTTGTGTCTGCGTTAAAGCCGTCACTGTCACTTTCCACAAACTCCGCGCTCTTGTGCTTCTTAGTCTCTTATGTCCTTCGTGTCCTTGTCTTGCGCGTCTCCAACGCTCGAACTTGCGGTGTTTCGACTTCGTCTCCGGTCGAGGGGTAGCCTATGAGCCGCACTGCTGATAGCTTGGCGTAAGGCACATCGAAGGCGTGATGCGTGGACGCTGTGGAGTCGTGAGCTGGTAGTGAGATTGTTGTGGAGGAACAAGGAGGTGTTGGAGAGTAAGCTGTGAGGTGATTGCCTACGGCTGCGGTACTAGCGCTGGAGGTCTTGTCGGTCGTGGTGAGAGAGCTGCCACGAGAGGCCGTAAATTGTTGGTTGCGACAGCAGCCCATTGTTGATTTACGTTCTTCTTCATTGCCATACAGAAGGTTTGGCTCTTGGGAGCACATGAAGCGCTGGCGCAAACCTTCAGACTCAGTATGATCGTCAGTCCGTCTGTGAACCGCTTGAGGAGACGTCAGTCTCTGGAACAGAGGATCACTGGACTCGGTCGCTGTGCGTTCAATCTCTTCACCAAAATCACTCCCCATCCAGGCTTGAGGCGGGTCTACAGCCAACAATCCGTTGACAACATGGTTGTCCGGCGGCGGCGTGCAAAACAACGAATCAGACCTAGCTCTTGTATGCCTGATCTCGAAAGACATCGCGCCACGCCAAATTGAATCACTGTTCCATCCTATGATGAGCGTTGCTGAGTGGAGAACGATGTCGGAGAGATTTCGATATGGGCGGTTTGTACATCACCGTTTGCGTGCTCTGATCATGAGCCACAACGCAAGACAGGCATTAGCTGCGTGATGCAAACGAGGGTGCGTGAGCTAGCGTCAGCCGGTCGTTTTCTGTTTGCTCGAATCTGCTCAGTACCATTGAGTATCCTCAAGAGACCTTACGGTCACGACAACTTGATCTTGTGACGCGCCTAACCAGGCTGAGAAAGTGAACGCCGCTTATGCATAGGAATAGCTGCCACTATCATGACCTCGGTCTGTAGATCAGTACGAACATCTTTTTATATGGTCTCGTAGATCAACGTGAGTAAGCAATCTCTCTTACATACGCGTGTACGGGATTGTAGTCTATTCTCTGTCCGTCGCTTCCTGATTAGGCTGTCTCAAGACTTCAAACCGATCACTCCTTCCTGCAGTAAGCAGTCAAAACAGTGGACCAGCCTTGAGATGCTCCAGGTAGACTTTCCTCTTTTCCGCTGTAGACATGTAAGCTGTCGTTACAGGTAGTCGCGCTCGTTGAGTACTGCCTCGTGCTCCTTACATCGAATTGACGGTTCACTCTTTCCCATCATCATCCACCCTCAGGCGTGAATTTGCGAATGCGAAGAGTGTCAGAGGACTTAGTTGGTTTCAATCACGTCCTCTCGTCCTTCGGCTTCGGTGATCGGCTTCTGCTGCGCCAACATCTCTATCATACCTGCAACCTCCTCTGCCTTCTTTCTTTGTGTTTCTTCATCTGCTGTGTTCTGAAGCGTATCGAGTCCTCCAAAGAGCCACAGCTCTTGGAGGTCACGGATCAAGGTCGCGATGTCTTGTGTAGTCTTGATCTGTTAGCCATAGTCAGCAAAGTTATCCACCATACACGACGAGTTTAACGGTTCGCTCACCAGACCAGCAGTTTGTTCTCTGATCGTCAATTCTTTCGCCGCACTCGTAGCATAGTCGTTTGCCGCGTTCATGGTGCTCGGCGGCGCACCATCCATCTTGACCGCTTTCAGTATCGTGCTCAGGTAACCATCGCCGGCAGTAATGTCGTTCTCATCTTGTCTCGGCGTGATGGCATCGCAGAGAGCCTCTGCACGGGCTGGAGGGTGTCAGCTGGCGTGTCTATCAGAGCTGCTACCGTGCAAAGAAAGGCCAAATGCACAAAGGACGAGCGAAAGAGTGCAGACTCGGCGGCGTGGACGCCCAACTGTCCTGTTCAACCCTGAATCCTCGAGTGTCGGCCATGAGCCCAGCAGAAGCGAGCAAAGCTCCTTGAGCCGGGGGCGTCTCCGCGCCGACGAAGGGGCCTACAACAGGACAAGCGAACGCGACTACTCGGCTCCCCTCTCTTGCTGAATAGAGTACGTCAATGTTAAGACTAGGTAGAGCATATCCATGTGCAGTCTCGTTGGGTCAGGCATCCACCCCGTGCGCTCCGTCTGGCATCCGCCTCGTGCCTTCCCTTACCTCCGCAACTCGGCACAAGCAATTACAAGCTAACTCACCAAGCAACGCCTCTTTTGTGCGCTTCGAAGGGTCCATGACAGCCTCGAGTGGCAGCCTCGACCCCAGATTGTGGGGAAGTGATTGCTGACTCCATCTCCCTCGTGACGACCACAAGGCTAGCTCTAGCGTCGCAAAGCCTCGCCCTGGCGTATCGATAAGCGCACGGACGGACATGTATCTCCGCTACAGCAGCGCTGTGACGAGCTACAATGAATGGGTCTGGCGTAACCTGGACCATGGACGTGGAAGCAAAACGTTCAGCGCCAGCAGACCCTGATCAGCGAAATGATTTCACACAATGCATATGTCACTGGAGGTGCTGATGTGCACCATGGTTTCGGCTAGGTTGCGGAAGCGCGTCGATCGATCTGGAGATGAGATGACTTCAGCCTCATATAATACTATCAATTATTGATTTCGTCATGGCTGGTACTGGTCAATATGGGGATGTGCTTGGTATGACGAAAAGCAGGGATCCGGCAAACTTTCTGTGCGTTCTCAATACCGTGCTCGAGCCGCCCGAAACGCAATCCGACACCGAACCTAGACCCTGAATCTTTCTTCAATACTGTGTTAGGCGAGTCTGGACTGAAAATTCCCAGCTGAACTCCTCTTCTGGGAGTGGACATCCAGGCTGAGCCGCTGAGCGCTGAGCGCCGCTTACCTCTCCGGCGCCACGACTGTTGATTACTGAAATATCTGTGGCGTTGGTCCAGCTTTTGTAGGGACTGTAGAGATTTGGTTCTGTGGCGGCGGCCACCCGAACTTCGTTGACAACGTCGAAGTTTGGTTCAGGTTGCCTGAACGACCGAGCACCAGCAGCCAGGAACGCAGCCTCGCTCCCCTGTCGATCCCGTGTGAGCCGCTACCTGACGGCCGATGATCCGTCGATCTTGGCCCACGCCTTTGCCGACCTCATCTCCTGCTGCTTTACCACCAGGATGTGTCATGTAGCCCGGCCAGCAACCGGCCTCGCGGTCGAAGGCCTCGCTTGCACCAGCCCATCGCTCTCCTTCCCTCTTCTGTGCAAGGCTGACAGGGCCACACGAGCGCGCCAACGCACAAGAGCGCCACGCTAACGCTGTAATGACCTAAAATAGGCGTCCCTATCTGTCTTCCCGTCTCAGGCCCGAACCAAGTCAGTTTTACAGTTTTCTTCCGGCGGCCTCCTGCCAAGCTGATTCGTCTCTCGCTTGCCAACCTCATGGCAGTTTCTGCGTGGCTTGCTCAATCTAACCTGTCCGAGCAGGGTGGAAGTCGGCCCCTTCATCCGAAAAAGCATGGCCAGAAAATTAGAACGTGCGGCCGCTGCCTTTGCGACACTGGGAGACGCACAAAACGGTATTGAGGAGCTCAGTTCGGAAGCTGCTCCGCAACGTGTGTGTGCGACGCTGGCATTTCGCCAGGCTGGATCGCAGGATGTGCGAGTGTTTGTGTGGTACACTGCGATTCGAACGTATTCTCGACGTCCGGGCGTGCCGTGCTGCCAGGGTGCGTGCAGCGTGTAGGCCGCAGCGAAGGTTCCAAGAACCGCGCATCCTTCGGACGAGATCCAGGTCTCTGTACGCTGCCCATCTCGGTATATCACTCAGCAGCCTGTCCTAGTTGGTGGCGTGCCCCCGCTTCCAACCATACGGATTCGAATAGGTCGTGCGTTGAGCGCGAGATTGCTGCCTGTTTGTGACGTGTCATACATCCTTACCGACTTCGCTGTGCACGGCGGAAAGGGTTTCGTATCTGATGTACATCCTCATACAGCGAATGTCGTGCTGAAGATAACGCACGCCGCTGACAGGCGGGAGATACGAGAAGTGGATCGCAGCACTGATGCAGTAAGAAATGTGGCTGGCTGTTCTAGATCAGGAAGAGAAAAGGACCGTTTGAGCGAAGCTCCGAAGAAGTGGGTCGGCGTGCACATTTTGAGGCTCAAAGCCTGAAACTTGCTGCCTACGATTCATGTTGAGGTTATCTGAAATCTGCTTCTGGACCGATCAGCATGTGCTTGATCCTGTTCTTGATTGATGCGGTTTCCTATCTTGTCCTATCGTGCCCGAACCTGTCCATCGTGATGACAAAGGAAAAGCCTGCCTTGTGGTGCCTATATTTATTCCCCAAAAGATAACACCGGGACGCCTTGCTTTGCTGAAATGCTAATGGTGTATATCGCTTGCGACAAAGTGAATGTGATGCCAATTGGCAGAAGTCAAAGAAAGTGCGAATACAACACCAATGACGAAACGATGTTGGTGATATCGATCAGTGAGCGGCAACGACCATGCTCTTGCGATTGAAGAGAGAGAACCTCTGTTTCATGGACTTCTTTTTGGTGAGCTCGGGCCTGGAGGCGACCTCTACGACAGACTGGTGCTTCTTGTGCTGAGTCTGAGCTGCTTCCATTGGTGTTGATGCAGCTGAGGTGATGGTAGAAAGTGGCCTGCTGTAGTTGTTCTCCTTGGAGATGTCCTTGGTCATGTCTTTGTTGTGATCCTGTCTGCTGTTGGGCCTGGAGATCTCTGTGGCCGAGCTCTCTGCATGCTGATTAGTATAGATCCAGGTGTCAAAGATAGCGAGAGACCTACGCGACGAGGCTACGGAAGCATCGGATTGTTCAGCGCTGCTGGCGGACGCCTCACCAGAGGCTTCACCTGCATCTGTTTTGGTCAGACAGGTCATGTGATTCAAGGGAAGTGTACCTACCATCCTCAGTAATGGACATGGCTGAGAGCGGGCTTCTCCTTTTTGCGACAGACGAGCGGCTGCTGATAGTCTTCTGAGCCTTTGGTCGATGCTGAGCTGGAAGCTGGGGTACAGCAGGGACACCTGATGTGTGGCTGAAGTAGTCGTTGCGCACAGGCTGGCGGCCACGCGAAGGCGTCTCCTGGTGCGACTGCATCATCGTGGAGATGGAGAGGTCGCTGTTCGTCCTCTTACCGAGGCTTCCGTTGCGACTGTGGCTGGATGAAGAGATGGCTGATGCTGGACGTGATCGCAAAGATGAAGAGCTTCCACCGGCCTGTCCATGGTACAAGGACGTGCCAGACCTATGAGCGGATGCGCTGACAGACGAGACTGATCTGCTCCTTCGTGCGGCCGCGATTTTCTCCTTCAATTCGCTGGAGCCCATGGAAGATGGAGTAGCAGCCAATGCATCGATTCCGGCGTGAACGGGGACATGCTTGTAGGGGACCTTGGGCTTCTTCTCCTCTTGAATGGCTACGTCCTTCTTGTGTTCTGCGGCAGCTTCCTTTGCCTTCTTAAGCTTCGAGAAGAACGGCATTGCGTCTAATTATGTATCTGTTGCGTTGAGTTGATATCGTTATTGGTGTCGTAGTGAGAACGAAGTTGAGAGTTTGTGTTGCGACAGAATGTCAGACTCAGGCCGTGGGTTATACTTCAGCAAATTGTGGCTCAACAAATAATCTACCGGCCTGCGCGAAAGTCGATTGCGTTTCTGTCAATGCATGTTTGAAAATGGCGCTACGGAGGTGGACCGAACTATTAGCATGCAGCCACAGGCATTAGCCGTGACTAGCAAGTATTAAGAGTGATTAGCTCCCGCGCGCGACCATCAGCCCATCAGGAACCGCAGAAAAAGGGCGTGGCTAGCTGCTCGGAATCGTATACGGTCGACACGGACGTAGTAGTGGATATGGGAATTTGCGCGTAGACAAATTCACAGAGCGATAGGATCGGTGATTCTTTGTGTTGAGGTGCGACGCTTCGACGACCAAGCTTCAAGATCTGAGCAAAACCAGTTTCTTAGTTTCAGAGTACGGCCATGACAGCCACAAGCGCATCTGCAGCTAAAGTTAGCAGGTTATTTCGTGGGTCTAGATAAGAGTGTAGTATTGTCCACGCTTGACGCAGGAGTCGAGGCCGAACGCACCGCAGCAGCGTCGAAGGGCCTCAAGATCCAAGAACGTGATCGCCCTGTGCATGCTGGTCACTGATAACGCCGTCAGCCGTACAGAGGGAGGCATCTGGGCTGTGCGCACATTGGCCAAGGGGCACCCGTGATTCTGGACTCTGCCACGCGCTGACGTTCTGTTGGCAGCGTCGCGGTCCCAGGAAATCGGTGTGGACCAACTCCCGAGCAATACTAAAGGACGCTAATCCTCATCGGACCACTATATGTAACCGATTATCGTCTTGCCGTTTCTACTTCAGCGATTCAGGTAGCGTATCGGCAACGTCGCAGTGACCGTCCGAACTTCGATGAAGCGCCAGATGATGATTTCACCCGCGGGGAGGGAGACACCCGAAATCGGACGTCATCGGCGCGAAGAGTCTACACACTGAACCCGCTTCCAATACTCAAGTAATATTTGTCTGTAGGGAGACATAGCTGATCTCGGTTGCCTGCGCGCTTCTGCAGGGCAGCGAGGTACTCGATTGAGCTCGTGCTTGTAGTAGCGCTTGCACAACCCTGGTGGAGAGGCTGAGAGTTGCGCATGCTCGTACCAGCCATCGCTTGCTTCTCGATCATGATGGTCAAGACGTGACAAAACACCCACCCACTAGGAACCAGTGGACCTGACACCGGCGCGGCGGATATTCGCTGGGAGTGCGCTGCCCTGACTAGCACCGACATGTGGACCCTTCTTCCGACCTTGAAAGCTGGGTGAAGCTGAAGGTTTGCGTTAGTAGATCTGTATCAATAGATGGACGTGGGCATTGACCACCCTTCCCTTGCTCTTGCTCTTGCTCGTGGTCATCTAGATGAAAGTGTGACAAAGGATCTACGTAGCCGTCTAGGGATGACGGGCATAACGCGGGGTACACGTGTTGAGAGGAGAAGGGAGGTTGAAAGAGTGGTTCAGGGTCGCCGAGCTGCGAATGGTCAAGCGCGATCGTGGAATTCCGCTGGCTCGGATGGTCCTTGAGCATTGACCGTCTGTATACTCTTGGTTTTATGTATCGAGGGTCGTAGTCGCCGGTGCGTGAAGAAAGCACGAAGGTGAAGTGACTGCAAAGTTGAGACATGATGATACACAGGACCTCGGGCCAGAGACTGGTGACGCCACTGCACACCAAAGCAGGCAGCCGAGCTCAACGATACCTATCGACTCGCATGAGGGACGACGCAAGGATGGCAACATGTACAGTAGATCTCACAGAGTGGATGGTATGCAGATACAACATTGTGTTGAAATCTGAAGGTGGATCTTCACGCCAAGCCGTGAATGGCGTCAGAGGCTCACATCTGGGGAAGGAGCGCTGTCCACTGCTCGCACCGCAGTTGCCACACCAGAATGAAGCTCATACATGTCGCCACAGCAAATTGAACCTCTGCTCGCACCCGTCCTCTGCATATCCATAACCCTGGCGTGGTGTTGCGGCTCAAGTGCTTTAGCCTTCGCCGCGGCCGAGGCTTTTCTTAGCAACTCTTATCGATACTTCCCGCTAGGCCAGTGTTTCCGCTCCGCTGTCTCTGCAGGCCGCACGTCCAAACGCGACACATCGGCACCGGCGACGATCATCCACCACCGAGAACTGGACCCTTCGCAGTCACGATACTGCGCACCGAGCCTGTCGCTGACCCCGCGCGCATTGCGCATCGCATCGAGTCGACACGCCCCGCTGTGCTGTCGCGCCCCCTTCCTGCCGGCGCACGCAGCATCTGCCGCCCGCCTAGCCTCCTATCGTCATCCGCCCAGCGCGAACATCGCACACGACGCCTGACCAGCATCACGCCCCCGCGACGAGCCGCGCCGTCCACGCCTGCCTTGCGCGCCCTGTCGCGACCGCATTCCTAGCTGCGGAGGGGACTCTTGTCGCCGCCGGAGTGCTGGCAGAGACGTCACGTGGAGAATGGCCCTGGTAGCGCCACCAGCCCACGATCGCAAGCGCGTCAAGGTCTACGAGCTCAAGAACAATGACTGGTTCGACAGAGGCACAGGCTTCTGCAGGGGAGTCGTGGTGAATGTAGGTTCGCGTGCATGCGTTGCGAGACGGCTGGCTGACACGGGCTGCAGCAGGAAGAGGCCAAGATCGTGGTGCTGTCCGAGGACGACCAGACGCGCCAGCTGCTCGAGACGCGCATCAGCAAGGACGACGGCTACCAGAAGCAACAGGACACGCTCATAGTGTGGACCGAGCAGAATGGCACCGACATGGCCCTCAGCTTCCAGGAGCCAGAGGGCTGCGCCAACATCTGGTACGCCCATCGCGTGCCAAAACCCTACCACGTGCGCTGACAGGATGCAGGGACTTCGTCAATGAGATCCAGTCGCGGCTGCAACAGCTCGCTCAAGGTGCGTCTCTTCCCCGTGCGCTCTCGCTGCAGAGCTGATCTAACGCAGACGATGGTCTTTCAGAGGACATTGACCACCCTGGGCCCATAATGCTCCCGAACCCCGATCTTGGTAATCTCCACGAGATTGAGAACCACATGCGCGCAGCGAACTCCACACCAGGCGGCAGGGAAGCCCTGGCCAAGTTCATCCTTGCACAGAAGTACATCCCTATGCTGATACCTCTGGTCGACATGGCCGAGGATCTCGAGAGCGTATCGGACCTGCACCGATTGTGCAGCATCATGAAGATGCTGATATTGCTCAACGACACCTCGATTATCGAATATGTGGTCCACGACGATATTATCTTGGGTGTCGTTGGCGCGCTGGAGTGTAGGTGTTGCTGCGCCAGTCCAATAGTACAAATTGCTGACATTGACAGACGACCCTGACTTCCCACTTCACAAGGCCAACCATAGACAGTACCTCGCGGACGAGTCCAAGTTCAAGGAGGTGGTCAAGATCGAAGACGAATCCATAAAACGAAAGATCCACTCCACGTACCGCCTGCAGTACCTCAAGGACGTAGTGCTGGCGCGCATCCTCGACGATCCTACCTTCTCCGTCCTCAATTCGCTCATCTTTTTCCATCAGGTCGACATTGTCCAGCATTTGCAAACGAATCTGCCGTTTCTCAAAGAACTGTTCAGTATATTTGGGCCTAAGGAGCAAAATTTGCAGCGAAAGAAGGACGCAGTGCTCTTCATCCAGCAATGCTGCGCAATTGCTAAAAGTCTGCAGGCGAATGGCAGAGCGCAATTGTACCAAAACTTCATCAGCAACGGTTTGCTGGAAGTCATCCAATTCGCGCTCAAGCACCAGGATGCATCTGTACGCGTTGCAGGTACTGACATTCTCGTCTCCCTGATAGATCACGATGCCTTGATGGTTCGTAGCTATATCTTCAAGGCCATTCAGGAGAAGTCCAAGCCATTGACGGATACGCTTATCGAGCTGCTCCTGATCGAGGTAGACTTGGGAGTGAAGGCGCAGATGGCGGACGCGATCAAGATACTGCTGGATCCCAACGCAAACTCAGCATCAATTGAGGCTCTTGGTCGAACTAACAGCGACTTCCTGGCAAAGATGAGAGGGCAGCTTCCATCGATACCCCAGACCGACTCTTTCATCCAGAACTTCTACGATGAATCTGCAAGAAAGCTCTTCCAGCCTCTCAAAGAGCTCGAAAGCAGGGAATCTAGTGAGTTGCACTTAAAATCTGTAATGACATAGCTAACAACCGACAGTGAGCGATCTATCGATACAGGAGGTATCACTGTACGCACACCTGGTGGAAGTGCTGTGTTTCTTCATCCGTCAGCACTCTTACCGCAGTAAATACTTCATCCTCTCAGAAGGTCTTGCGGCGAGGGTTGGTCAGCTCATGAGCTGTCCGGAGAAGCATCTCAAGCTGAGTATGACTACCCATCACCTCCAAGTAACCATCGCTGATGCAACACAGCCGCCCTCAAATACTTCCGCACGGTCATTGCCTTGCACGACGAAACACACAACAGGCAAATCATCCAACATCAACTCTTCGAACCTATCCTGCAAGTCTTGTTTGACACAATGCCACGGGACAACCTCTTGAACTCGGCATGCCTCGAACTTTTCGAGTTCATTAAGCGCGAGAATATCAAAATCATCGTTCAACATCTGGTCGAGACATACCGAGAGAAGCTCCAGGATATAACCTACGTGGACACCTTCCAAAATCTCATCTTGCGCTACGACCAGATGCAGGAGCCAATCACCACTCAGGAGCTGGACAACTCCTTCACTAGTGTGGAGAGCGACACACCCGCAAAGCCGGCTGGCTTGGTGAACGGTGGCAAGTGGGGTCAAGGACTAAGAGACGTGGACGCAGATGAGGAAGCATATTTCAACACATCCGATGATGAAGACGAGCTGGCGGCCCCAGGAAAGACAGTTCTTAACGGAGCATCGCCAGTCCGACCGCTGGTAAACTATCCTGATGATGATGCCGAAGAGGATGACGTCGACATGGACATTCCACTTGCTATGCGCAACGCACCACCAGCTACGCAGACCGAGGAAGAGGCGAAGCCATCGAAAACGACCAGCGCATCAGGGTCCCCGCCAGAGCGCATCTCGGAGAAACGTCGCAGAGAGGAGGATGAAGAGGACGAGTTACTCGCAAATATATCGACAACAACGGCACCGAAACGTCGTGCTTCCACAACAAGCAACACGAGTACAACAAGTCTACGCAGCTTGCGCCGCAAATCACCGCAGATCAATTCAGGGAAAGACGGTGGAACACCGAAGAAGATATCAATATCGCTTCCGGTAAAGAGCGGCGGCCAGAACAACGAGGACGAATGAGAGCATTCTTTTGCAGCGACAACATGGGGAGTTCAGACGGGATCTCGGCAAGCTTTACGTATACCCTTTGGAGAATCGCACACGAGCTCGCATTGTATGAATGGGCTTTGTCGATCAATCATATCACTGGACGGGTACGGGCTTAGCGGCATGGAAGGTGTAATTACTGGCGTTCCGTTGCCTTTGTGCTTTGAGAGGGCGTCGTGTGCGTAGCTCTGACTGATGTCGTCGGTCGGCGTTGGATTGAGCAAGTACCGAGTAGCGTTGGTCGAAGACCATGTACTATATACTTAGCATCCTTGGATGGAGGAGAAACACAACGATCGCTCACATCTGAACCTTACACTGATTGCTTCTCTAGGCGAACTTGTTGGAGCGAGCAGACAATCAAGGTTGCGAGCGATGTCACGTTCCCACGCGATCCACAAGCGCGTGCATCTCGCGTTTTCGTCCCTACATCACCCCACTTCCCGCGTGTCAGAGCAAACCCCACATCATCCTTACAACACCGTTCAGCTGTCGCAACTATCGTCTTCTAAGGCCCCATCCCAGCCTCTAACTCAAACGCCCCAATTTCACACCAAAGATCACATCCTCGCCTATCCACCACGCAATGAGCAGCAACCTCGACATTTCCCCACCAACCCCACCCACGCGCCCGAACCCCCGTCTTCCACCGCCGCATCCACAATGACTCCCAAACCGCTGACCCTGATCCTCGCCGCCACGCCCTCGCTCGGCATCGGCCACGCCGGCGGCCTGCCGTGGCCGCAGCTACGCAAGGAAATGGGCTACTTCGCGCGCGTGACGGCGCGCGTCTCGCCTTCGTCTATCAGCAGTGGCGACGGCGCGGGTGAGCTGGCGCAGAAGAAAAGGCGCGTCAATGCGGTGGTTATGGGGCGGAAGACGTGGGATAGTATACCAGAGCGGTTTCGGCCGCTCAAGGGGAGAATTAATGTCGTTGTTACGAGGGATGTGGATGCTTTCAGACAACGACTACCGGCTGAGGGGCAGTCGCAGGGAGAGGGTCGCGTGGAAGGCCCAGTTGTGGTCAGCAGTGTGAGGGATGCGTTGGAGTGCTTGCAGTCTAGTGATGTTGAGGCTGAGGTTGACAAAGTTATGGTTATTGGTGGTGCGAGCATATATGAGCAGGCACTACAGCTCAAGGAGGCGAGACATGTGCTGCTTACGAAGATTCAGGAAGAGTATGAGTGCGATACTTTCTTCAAGGAGGATCTGGAGGGCGGGCGGTGGAGGAAGGCGGATACGGAGGAGTTGAAGAGTTTCACGGGAGAGGACTTTGAAGAGGGGACGGTAATTGAGGAGAAGGGTGTGAAGTTTGAGTTTTGCTTGTATAATAGGGTGGACTGAAAAGGTGTTGAGCTGTTAACTTAGAGATTGATCTGGAGACTGGAGAGTCAATTGCATGGATCTTGCAATGCCTCGCAATCGTACATACAGCCCGTTTTAGGCGCATTAGGACGTAACGGATAACGCAGGTACCCGCGCGAAGCGCATCCGATCTTGGAGAGAGGTGAAGACTGCTTGCTTAACGTGGTTGTTTAAACGTATCTGTAAAGATGACCACCGAACAGGTCTGCGTAATGAACAGCTAAAGGGCTTGCACCGGGTTTTGTTGACACGCGCAGTTGGTATGACACTGCATAACAGTTTGTATCCTTCTCTCCACTCGCAGCTCAATCTGCTTAAGCCATGGCAATCTTGTACGCTGAGATGCCGCTCATAATAAGCAACGTGTAGTGGGCGATCATCCACAGCGCACCATAGTACCTCCCCTTTCCGCCCTCCTCACCACTGTTTGTGTATCCAACAGCGTACACAATGCGGTTGACGCTCCAGACCGCACCCAGGACCGCCGTAGCAACAGGCCATCTCAGGCCAGAGATCAACAGTGTGCCAAGGACGGTAGGGTGGTTCTCGTTGAAGTTCTGGTGCGCGCGCTGCGCCGAGTTAAATGCCAGCATGGCCTTCTTTGGCGCGGGTGCGGCGCTCTGAACCTGCTCGTAGGACGCGTATTCGAAAGGATAGGGGATCTTTGCCGCCTTGCGGAACGCGCCGACGCGGCCGCCGTGCCAGGCGCCAACAAAGAAGGTGCTGACAACAGCGCCGAGGACGTAGCTGGGGCTTGTTAGCTGGTGTTGCTTGGATTGAGTCGCCGTGCAGAGGCAATTGCTGCTCGGGGGCAGATAGCTGAATTGATGCAGGTGCGGGTCTCATGATTGAAGGGCAGACGTACCCGTACTCGGCGGGGATGAGGTTCTTGACCAATTCGACCATTTTGGATGACTTGCGGGTAACTTGTTGATTCAAAGGTGCTTGCGTAGGTGTCCAGATGGGAGATGGCAGGTACTCGATAGCTTGTTGTTCGAGACCGCTAGCGTTCAATTGCCTTTATACTAGCTTTCAACGGCCCTCTCGAAACTTCTGCGTACTGCCGGCAATAATACGTCGCATGGAGTCTGTAACGACGGACGAGTTTCGGACGCTTGCAAGCGGGCCGCGGGCCTCGAATCTCTCCGCTTCAGTCGCACGGCCAGCCTGTGTGCACCAAAGCATCGTGATGTGTCGCACATAGGGCAATGTCAGACATGAGTAAATTCAATGGTTGCTAGTCCGGCGGAATACGTTGAGCCGGTTGTGAGATTATATTGAGATAAGCTTGAAGGTTGTTTACGTGATGACGTAGGGTGCTGCACAAGCGGATAAGGCAGTGGTGTACGCAACCATAATCAGAGGGGAACCACCGAGGACAACAGGAAGGAAGACAACATATAAGTTATGCTGGGTTAGTAGCGCTGGCGTCATTTGCGTATGGGATTGCGGTGCTTTTTGGACATCATTTGCATGATCACAAGCTGCGGAAGCTGCGGACCAGCTCAGGCATGCCACGTGTGGAACTGCAACTCACGCTTGGACGATCGGTTCTCCAGAGTCTGCCTACACACTATAGCATGAATCAAATGCTGCAATGACATAACACTCCGTATGTGATGAGAGGCAAGATCATGGTTAGCATGTCTAGGCGTGGGCGTTGTTGTACCGCTCCGACGTCTGCGCATCGCCAACAGGGACGATGTAGGGGGGCTAAACAGGATTTCCAAAGCGCTCAGTACTCTATATCAATTCTTCAGCTAGCTTCTCCATGCTTGTATGCTTTCAAGAGAATCCAGAGCGTTGTGCCGATGCAGTAGTTTTTTTGATCATGTTGCTATCATTTCTACTGATTCATTCGCACACTACTGGGGCTGTCGTTTCGCAATGAAAACCAGAGCTACAACCGAGATTCAAAAATTGTGGGAGGTCTCCAAGACTAGTTTACACAGTCTTTGCAGACTAACAGAACCTCTGAAGAATACATTGAGGTACGTTGTTATGTTCAGTTGTTGCCGCAATATGAGAGTGGGAACCATACATGGAGCGAATCCATCAGCACTAAGATCAGAGAGCGACTAAGGTCAGGTTTCATTAAGTACGTCTATCTTTGCAAATGTGTAGAGAGCGTAAGAAGCGAAATACGTGCTTTGGACAAAGCCTCGTATCAACGTCCCCCAATGTCCATAGAGAAACACCGTCAGTTTAATCAATGCGTCGAGAGCTCAAACGACGCTGCAAGGACGAAGCAGGAGGCAGATCATCCAGGGCCAGCGACTCCGTACCAGAGGCATAGTTCTTGAGGCTGAAGTCGATAGATGAAGCACTCAAGGCAGAGGCGTCAGAGTTAGGCGTGTTGATGCCGTAGGCGCTTGATGTTTCCGCAGTACCCTTCTTGGCTCGAACACAAGTCCCGTTCCACAGCGCGGGGATGGATGTATTGATGGGCGCGTCTTCAGTGTCGCTAGAGGAAGAGCCGTCCATGCCATAGGTACTCATATCGGCACGGTAGTTGGTATCATTAGCATTTGGCTGTGACCTGTACTGGATGAACAGAATCGACTCCAAATAACGACGAAGTTCAGGCGCAGAAACATCTAAGGGAAGACCGCGGATCAGAGCCAGGGAGCCGGCGCCGGGAACGATGACAGTGTCGACGAGGATAGTGCGTCCGAGGTGCTGACCAGGCTTTGAGATCATGCGATTCAGTCCCGTGCGAAAGGCGTGAGCGTGCAGGTTCGAGCGGTAGGTGGCTTTGATCCAATTGCGGGACGACGTGATGATAGCAAAAAGGATAGCTCGGAATCCCTTTTGACGAATGACAGCGACCCAGTCGACGATGGTCTGATGGACCGCAGTACCGAAGTTGATGAGAACAGCAAGGCCGATGTCGAAAAAAACGGTGATATTGTAGATGATAAAGGCGAACAAGCAGGCAAGCAGCAGTGACTGAGGGATATCAGTATCAGATGCAGCTGAGGTGAATGGCTTGACGCCGCCGACACCATCGAAAGAGGCATGCTCAAGGGCGGCTGAAGGAGGAGCCATGATAGTCGTAGTGCGATGATAGCCGTGAACGAAGTAAGTATGATCCTAGTGATATGTAGTTGTATGCTGTCGTCCTGTGGTGAAGGAAAGGCCCAAGTCTTAATCTGAATGGCGAGGTTCTTATGTAGACAACTCAATAACGACGTGCATGGTCTTAGTTGTTGAGAAGACTTCAGACATGGAAGACAGGCAGTCAATAAGGCGTATGTCGTTGTCCGTTGACCGCCCTGTGCTGAGCCTTACCACAGCAAACTTGCAGGCCCGTGCCATGTCTTATCCCAACCATGTCGCAGCATGAAAGATGATGCAATCCACGGCAGACAGCGACTGATTTCATACGAGGTAATGGAGCAGGTAGAGTCGCTTCGTCAAGTGGTCGTGATCGAAGGTGTTGCAAGACCAAGATTTGATAGGGCGTCGTGTAACGCGGACAGACACAAGGATGCCCGGAGAACGCCCATGGAAGCAGAGCACCGACCCGGAAGTTTGATACGAGATGTCCGTGTGTGGGCTTCATTCGCGTGGAACCGGGAAGATGTGGCTGTCTCACGCCTGCATCTGTTATGTCGTTCGATCTGAAGCGTCTAGTTTCAGCCGGCATTGCTTTCGGCCATGCCAACGATGTGGGCATGCATCAAAGCGACACCGATACCAGATCATGATTGTGCCTCTAAAGATCTCTGGCCGCAGGAAGGCGGATACTTGAGGTCACAAACCAGCTGCTCGCTCAGCTTCTGCCATCAGCGCGTCTACCTTGGGCTTCATGAGTAGCATGTATTCTTCCTCAGGGAGGACCGATCTAGGTTTCTGAGCTGTTAATGTGATTATGTCTGCTTGGGGATTGAGCTCCCAATCCCACCAGGTAGCTTCAATATTTGGTGCGCCGAGAGCATCGTATCTCTGAAAGTGGTCCTCCTTCATTATGGCACCAATGAGTTTGCAATAGTGACTTCGTTTCTCCTTGTCTCTTGAGCCACACATTACGAATTTAACGCTCTTGACATGCTCCAAGCGACGCATGAATGCTGTCACAGCATTGACTCGTCTGTTAAGGGTGAAGAAGAAATCGTCGCAGAGAAACGAAAACTCGTCCAGATGGAGTTGTTGGAGACCATAACAGTAGCTGCCCCAAGAGTAAATTTCGGCCACGCACTCCCGATGCACGATGCTCCTTGATGCTTCGCAGTCTATGGGGAGGAAGTCTCTGCAGGTTGATTCTCTGCCTCTCACTTGAGACCGAGAACCTAGTCTTGCTGAACGCCAGACTGGTGAAATCAGAGCGGAACTGGCGACATACTAAAAGCATCGCTAGATTCTCAGCAGACCAAAGACCAGCGCCGCTCTCACGCAGTTCGAGACTAGTGAAAGGCATTCCGACCGCTGGGTGCTGCTCAAGTGCGTATTCGGCTATGCGTAGGCGCAGCTCGACAGGCAGATCCAAGAGCGTGACTGGAGACATCTTGCACGCTTCAGTATCCGTATGTGGAGCGCATGTGGCTGAGATTTGGCCCTCGTGATGCAGGTGATGAGCGAAGAAGGTGTGCGAGAACGGGAGGCGTGCGCCGAAATCAGCTCGTGCGTCATCTGATTAGCGCCATCTGATTAGACTTATCAGATTTTAACCCCCGCATCTTCGTCCTGCAACACCACGCTTCGGGCTGGCTTCTTCTCCATGCATATCGTCTGGTGCACGACTTTATTCATCCTCGGTCTCACGAATGTAGCAGACGCTCTGAGATCCGGCAAGTGGTGCCCCCGCGCTTGCGACTTTACTCTCAACTATGCGACTTTCAACGACACAGATCCATGGCTTTCCCGCAAAGTCCAACAATGCCGAAGCAATTTGAGGATCACTTCACTGTATCTCTGCTTCGATGAATTCTGCGACCCAAATGATGGGGAAGTGTCGAAATTCATTGCCGAGAAAAGCGAGTGGTGTGATGAACATGCGGGTGTAACGTTACCCCAATTCCATGATGTCGTCGACCATTGGAGTTCTGAAGAAAGAATGCAACTACCAAGGCAGAGCGCGGAAAACGCTGCCGACTGGCCAGTATTAAACACAGCAGTACTGCCTGAGGCCGACTTCCTTGAGAGAGCATTTACGACCCTGGTATGTAGCCTTACTTCACACTGCTGTGCGTGATGCTGATCGGTAGCAGGATGCTGCGTTTTTCGAGTACGATATTCATCTTGTCTACGGATGGTATATGTGCTACTTCTGGATCGTCGTCGTATCATTTGGTGTCGGCGCTCGTCTTCTTGCTTCGATTACCTCTGTTAGAAGCCGAGAATATCAAGCTGTAGTCAACGATGAAAATGACGATGGACTTAATCATTCAAAGAACCATCGTGGAGTCTTCAGTAGACCGCACTCTTGGCTCAAACGCTACATCACCGTACCTGCTGCCTTTGGGGATCGCTGCTCACGACCTCTTGGTTGGTGCACAATACCACCACGGGCTCAAACAGTCACGATCGCTGCCTTTATCGCCCTCAACATGGTCCTTTGCTGTGCGAATTATCGACTCACAGAAGGAAATCTATACTGGCCAAACAAGTTGGATCAGCTGCTGCGATATGTCTCTGACCGGACCGGAATCATGTCGCTCGCCAACTTCCCGTTGGTCTGGCTTTTTGGCATGAGGAACGATGTGCTCATGTGGATGACCGGCTGGGGGTTTGGTACCTACAATGCGTTCCATAGATGGGCAGCTCGAGTTGCCACATTACAAGCTATCTCACACAGTCTCGGATACACTTTGATGGTCTGGAACAGTTAGTCAATAGCCCAAAACACACACTCGACGAAATGCTGACAATGTATAGGCGGGGGGTTCAAAGAATTTCTAGCGTACTGGAAGGAGCACTACTTCTGGAATGGCGAGCTGGCTACCATTGCCATGTCTCTTCTACTCGCTTTCTCCTTCTACGGAATCCGGCGAGCACATTACGAGCTCTTTCTCATCGCCCATATTGTCTTGTCGATTGCAGCGCTTTGGTCAATGTACTATCATGTGGAGATCTTTACCAACGGCGAATGGAACATCTTTATATGGCCATGTCTTGTCATCTGGATCTTCGACCGTATGCTGCGTGGTCTTCGTATCCTGGCATTTGACTGGCGTTTCTGGGATACTAAAGCCGTCGTTACATACGATCCTACATCGAACCTGGTGCGCATGGATGTACCAATGCCGCGAAACCGGATTGCACCAGAACCTGGCACATACTATTACATATATGTGCTGAACGACCTACTCTATATGCATCAGAACCACCCTTTCACGTTGGCCTACGTCACATCGCCAAGAGAGGATGAGCACATACCGCTCTCACCAGTGTCATCACGACCTTCAACTAGTCGCACAGACTCAGCCTCATCCTCAGAGTCTGATGCGCTGCTTGCGCCAAAGCATGCATTAACGCCAAGGCCATCGATGGTATATTTAATACGGCCCTACGATGGCTTCACAGCGCGTCTGAAAAGGCACTGTCTCACACAGCCGAAGACGTTGCGCGTCAGTATCGAGGGACCGTACGGGCATAGTGTGCCTCTGCGCGAGTACTCAAACATTCTGTTTGTGGTGGGTGGAACTGGCATCGCGGTACCGCTGTCACATCTTGCACACGTACTCAGCTCCAAATCTACGGTGCAGAGCGTGAAGATCGTGTGGGCAGTGAGGGAACATGCCTTCCTTGCATCCATGATGCAGGAGTTCAAGACATTGCTTGGTGACGAGCGGTGTACTCTGGAGGTGCATGTCACTCAAGATACTGGGCAAAAAGACGACATCCCTGATATCCTGCCGCGCGGGGTATCAATACTCAGCGGCAGGCCGAGGGTACACTCGTCAGTTGAGGAAGCTGCTGAAGACGCCGGTCAGCAGTCCCTTGCTATTGTTGCTTGCGGTCCCCCAAGGATGGCAGACGAGGCTCGGAGAGCTAGTGTGCAGATGCTTGTGAATGGCTATGCTGGCGTTGAATATTTTGAAGAATCCTTCAAGTGGTAGAGTGATCAGAACAACTTGCACATACATGTCGTTTGGGCGGTTGGTTTCGGACGAACACGTAGACTAGGTCCCACAACCCGTAAGCTCTTGAGCGGCAAGTCGAGCATACCATGCAGCAACTTCCTTCACAGATTTCTCCAATCCCCGGATAGCTTTGCCGTTCAGCAGCATCTTCTCAGTCTTATTCGAATCCACGCGATACGGCATATTTGTTGGTGTCCTCTCTTTTCCAACCGTAAATAGGCCCTTTTCGATCTCGGACTTAAACTCGCGTTCGATAGTGTTGACTGCTTTATTCCAGACCTGGCTGCCGTTCAAAGCTGCTTCGGTGCTCGCCGCAGCAACAAAGCGAGGTGGCAAGTCTGCATCTGGAACATTGGTCTGATCAAGCGCTTCGATGTGCACCCTCGCACAATCTTCCACATGCACAAAGCCAAATGCATAGCGGGGCGTGTTGTCGTCGAAGATGAGCGCTCTTGTCTGCCTGTCCATGTGTCTCTTTGCCTCATCCGCCGTCTTTACGAACTCAGACGTTCCAATCACCGTTCCAGGGATTATCTGTGCGATTGAGAATGGGAGTGTACCGCTCAAGCTGAGCTTATCGAGATAGTCCATGCATTGAGCCTTCGCAGCGCAATAAGCCTGGTGAGGGCTGTTAAGAGGTGGTTGGTACGTCAGCGACTCCGCATTGACTTTGACGTTCTCGTCCAGGACATTGTCCATTGCACGACCATACGTGTCCCCAACCTCCGAGTCAACAAGGCCTGCTCCGGCTTGGGTGAAGACAACGCGTCTGACAGTGCCGGATGACTTCGCAGATGAGATAACATTCCTCATGGATTGTACGAAAGGGTAGTAAATCTCGTTGTCTGCATGCAAAGTCGGTATAGGCCAAACTCCAGCGATGTGAACGATGTATCTTGCGTTTGCGAATGCTTCATTGTATGCGCCCTCGACCGCATTGTCAGGCACCACTGCATACTCGAGATCGTGCAGGTGTGGCTGCACGGAAGGTCCAGACTTGATGGTAGCGATTGCGTCCTCACGGCGTACTATACACCGCACGCGATAACCGGTCTGCAGTGCGTACACGACACATGCGTACCCTATTGTTCCGTTTGCGCCTGTGATCTTGCAGCGAATGTTAGTTGTGGTATGGAGAGGTACCTTCCCTATGACGTACCGCCACTAGACCCTTGCCCCTTGCCACCGTCATCATCTTAGGATATCGGCGTGTTCAGGCACAAATTCCGTTTAGAAGCAGCGGGCTGGACATCAAGGTTGAAGTAAGATCATGTTTTGTCCTGCAACAGGCCTTCACTCGGTTCAACCGCGGCTGTTGAAGGGCGCGTGGGTTGTGGGAAAGATCCCAGCGACATCCAACGGCCTGGAATTTCCGCCTGCGACGTTTCGTTCTGTCCGATCGAGACAAAGCGATCTAGAGCCCAAGAGTACTTGTGCATCGATCGATGTTCTTTGGACCGCGCAGCACGTCTAAACACGTTGACGGCATTGACGCTGATCGGTTGAAAAGCTGTGAAGCAAGCAAAGGATGCATTGTTCCTACTACAATTGTGCCCGCGGGCCGATATGGGTTCAACTATTCGTCGGTCCGAAGGCTATCCTCATGCAACAACATCAAAGCTTGACATCGTCATCGTAAGTTTCCTGCACGGTCGTGCGTAGGACAGAGCAGCATTACGTCATCGCATCTCGATGCACAACTGACGTTCCGATAGATAGGAGCGTCTCTGGGCGGGCTTGCAACTGCACTTGCTCTTAAACGTCTTCCATCGCCGCATGCCCACTCGATCACGTTACTGGAACGCAATCCAAAACCGGTCCTCGATAACCATGGAGCCGGCATAGTCGCGGGAGGAGATACACTTGTTTTCTTCAAGAAGTATGATCGATGTGGACGCGAGCTGGCAGTGTCTAGTGAACGCAGGCAGTACCTGGACAAGAATGGCGAGATCGTGCATAAGGAAGACATGAAGCAGAACATGACGAGCTGGGACTTGGCCTACTACATATTGCGAGCGAACGTCGATGGTCTGCAAAGCGCGTATTGCGACAGCACGATTACCAGTGACGGTGAGGGTGTAGTCAAACACTTGCACGGGCACAGAGTCACGGGTCTGTGGGAACAAGGGAGTAAACGAGGTAGGCTCGTGGTCGAGTACGAGACCAGTGACAGCGTGAAAGGTTCTGTGGAAGCGGACCTCGTTATTGGCGCTGATGGACCTAGCTCCACAATCCGCGACATCTTCGCTCCAGATGTGGAGCGCAAGTACGCAGGATATGTGGCTCTGCGAGGAACGGTCCGAGAAGACCGTGTATCTCCCAAAACATTGGACGCATTCAAAGAACGTTTCACCTTCTTCCACGGCCCCGGTGTCCAGATTCTAGCGTACCTCATCCCTGGCGAAGACGGAACTCTAGAGCCTGGGAAGCGGCTCATCAACTTCGTGTACTATAAGAATACGAAGCCGAGGAGTCTAGCAGACAAGTCAGCTGAGTTCCGTGAACTGATGACAGACATGGATGGCAAGTACCACCGCATCACAATGCCACCGGGCAAGATCAGTCCAACAGCGTGGAAGAAGCAATGCGACATCGCCCGGGAAACACTTCCACCTCAATTCGCAGAGGTCGTATGCTCAACAGACAAACCCTTCGTTCAGGCCATCACGGATGTCATCTCACCTACCAACGAATTCCTTGACGGCCGTGTCATTCTGATAGGTGACGCGCTTGCCGGCTTCCGTCCACACACTGTTGCCAGCACTAGCCAGGCCTGCTTCGACGCCATGATCCTGGCGGACATGATTGAAGGAACGGTTGGGAGATTGGAGTGGAAGAAGCAGACGCTGGGCTATGCAAGGACGATCCAGGCTCGAGGTGTGAGCATGGGCGAACGAAGCCAGCACGAGGACCTGCCATTGAGCGAGCACATCCAGGACCGCAACCTTGCGAGCAGACCGAGGGAGGACGAGATTTGGCCTCACTGGGCGATTGCAGATCTAGATTGATGGGCGTAGGATAGATGGCCCTCATGCATCTCGTGTTCCAAGGTCAGCGAGCATCGTTTACGTTCACGCCACGACCATTCTTCTTTTTAGTCTAGGTCACCTTCAACATCCAATTTCACCACGGCTCTTGATTGAGAACTTGGGGCTTATAGAGTAGAGTTGCAATATCTTCTCAATGAGAAGCAAGAGCTAAGGCTGGCGTGGAGACTAAGTTTCTTAGCGCATCTTCTCTAGTGTCAACCTCGAAAGAGGGACACTCGAATCATTGCTTTTTGCTGGATGCAAATAAGCTGATGATGAACAGTGGCTGCTCGATTAGGTGTGAAGACATCATGCTTAATGCTCGATGCTGTCCTGACGGCTTGGGAATGGAGTGGCGAGAAATCAAATCCAGCCGAACCCCTTACGAACGCCACCAACGGGTCTACTTGGCCCCACTCACGATAGCCTCATCAGGCGTACCGTCTTGAGTAACCTGACTCGAAAAAGTCATATAAACTGCTTTAGATCTCCATATCGCGCTCTGCCTCTCGTCTGCGCATCCTACTCTAATCCGTCTCTCCTTAGGAACCGTACGAGGCGCTGCTACTAAATCGTCTAAGATCAGCAACAACTACAACAAGGGATAGAATTATCAATCACCACAATGATCTCAACGCTCGTTCTATCAACCTTTCTTAGCCTGGCCGCAGCTCAGCAGACCAGGACCATCACCATCCCAAACGTCGGCGGAGACTCTGACTCAATTGCCGCCTCAGTCGTCACAGCCACCAGCGGCGCCACCACCCTCGAACTGCACTGCGTGGAATCACCATGCGGCCTATTCCCTGCACACACTCTTGTCTACGGCCCATCGACCTACAACGTTGACATGTCTGACCCGGATACCGATTTCACAGCGACCATGGATTGCGACCTTGCCTCCAGCACAGCGGTCTGCAGAGAAACTGCAGGTGGTAGCGAGGCCAACTTCCCGGGATCGAGCACGACTTCGTACGATGACAATGGAAGCGCGACTATCACGATTACTGCTGGGGCGGACAAGCTTGCGCAGACAGGATCTGCTTCGTCTGCTGCGGCTTCGCAGACCTCTGCTCAGAGTGCGTCGAGCAGCGCGGAGAGCGCAAGTATCACGCCGGCACCGGGATCGAGCAGCGCCGCTGCGACTGTAAGCACATCCAGGACTGGGTCTGCAGCTGCATCTGCTTCTACTGCAGGAGCTGCGGTCAACATTTTTATGATGGGTGGAGGATTTGTTGGGGCTGCTGCAGGCGTCTTTGGCGGCTTGCTTCTGTAAAAGCTCTTGATGCCCCAGAAAAGCTTCCATATGGACAGTCCCGGGTTATGAAATGCTGCAAGATGAAGAGAACTTTCGTCGATGCACAATATAGGCAACACATGAATGAGCAACACTCGGAGTGGGGTCTTTTCGTGTCTTCCCGTGTACTCCCGTTCCGCCTGAGAAGCCTTCCTGGCATCCTGTTCCATGATGTATTATGCCTACGTACCAGCAGGGTGAATGCTCCCAGAGCAGGCTTAGTGTTTGTTTACTTCATCGATTACTCTGGTTCTCCACTTTCATATTTTCGTACTTTCGTACTCCGGAGCCCCTTTATACCCTTTCACATTCACTGCGTTACAAGAAAGTCCCTTGATCTTCCAAAGTTTCGGATAAAACTTTTGGCCTACCATTGATGCCGTGGTCGAAGCAGATTGGCCCGGCTCTTCTGCAGTGGCGCAGCTGAAAGGCGGAGCCGAGCCGAGCCTCAGGCGTTTTAACCTCACAGCCCTGTCAGTTCACCGGTGAACATTGCAAAATGGACCAGAGTTGCTCTCGGACGGTCCTTTTGATTCCTACATACCCCTATTGTCATCGTCGTCCTTACACCACTATTGCACAGCTCGAACAATCGCCCTGGTCTGGAACTCTTGTTCGGCTGGCTACACTTTGCAAGGCTTCTCATATGCGACAGACAACATTGTGCGGCATGTCAGTACTGTGCGCTTGAGTCCTCCCACTAATCTCGAGGATGGTTCATCTCAAGTGGAGGGTAAAATAATGCCCTTCGAGCAAGCCAGCATGATGGACGCTTCCAATTGTCACGGAAGGCATCGCGATCTCCGATGGAATCACCAACGAGTCGAGTCTTGTCTCAGCTGCGGCTCACTCTTCATTGCACTCTCAGACCTTCATAGCCGACTTCAATTCGACGACGAGATTCGCCTTCTGCAACTACTACCCAGCAGCCAAGACCGCAACGATCTCGTAGGCGAGCTAATACATGTTCGCCTCAGAGACAGTCCGGTCTACGAAGCGGCTTCCTACACGTGGGCGGATAAGCGCGGCGTCACAAATCACAGCGGCAATCTTTTTGTTAGGTCGAGGGACGGCGTGCTCAAAATTACGAGCAATTGCGAAGCCATGCTGAGAAAGTTCAGAGACAAACATGGCACCAGAGCATTATGGGTGGACTCAATATGCATAGACCAGAAGAACTCCTTGGAACGCTCGGAACAGGTCCAGTTGATGACCACTATTTATAGGCAAGCACAACGGGTTCTCGTTTTTATTGGAAATCCACCCCGGAACCTCGCAAATGATTACGATCGCCTGTTCAGCTTCTTCGAAACCGCAGACTCTACTAAAGGGCCCATTAAATGGGATGGAGGGGGCCTACCAACATGGCGTGGGCCAATACACGACATACTTTCGGTTGAAGTACATGCATCCCTACGGCAGACATTGCTCAGGTTCTTCAGATACCCTTGGTTTCATCGCATCTGGGTCATACAAGAGGTTGTCATGGGACGAGAAGTAGTGCTGCACTTTGGACCCCACACAATTGGTTGGGAGGAAATTCGGCTGGATTGGGGCGATCGAGCAGTCCTTTCCGGTTCTACCAAGGCTAGCCAAGCACTTATACCCCTTGAGCCATTCATTGCAGCTAGTCTACCGCCAGTACTGCGTTTGAGGCGTAGGATAAGACTTGGCGGAGCATCTCTGGCCGACTTGCTGTTGGCTACCCGAGCATGTGCTGCAACCGATCCACGGGACAAGCTCTTTGCGCTCTTGGGCATGGCCAAAGCGGAGCAAGGTCTTCAGCTTCCGCGTGCTGACTATACTAAGTCAGTCGAAGATACGTTCACCGAAGCAGCCACCTATTGGGTTCGGTGTACGAACAAACTTACACTGCTTTCGTCAGTCCACTCGCCTTTGCCGACGACAGCGACATGGGTTCCCGACTTTACAAATACTCAAACTCTGACTCCACTGCCTAAAGATCGAGGATACCTCTCGGAACGACAGGAGAATACACTCCCTATGGATGTATCGTTCAGACAGCTCATCGTTCTTGACGACCATGTCTTACAAGCCACCTTTCTAAGAGCAGAAGGAATCTTGCTGGACGTTATCCAATTCGTCCAGATCGACGAAAAGAAGATCCGGGATGCGTCATCGAGTCATGACCCGTACCAAGTCGATCACTCCATGCTTTCATTTCAGCAACTCTTTCAAGTACCGTCTACTGGTCAAGTGCCTTCAGTCCTACTGCACTGTCTCTCAAATAACTCAAGTAATGCCACGAATCTCTTCACATCTCCACCGCCTGGCGTCGACCCCGGTGACTTGACAGCAATCGATCTGCTGGCGCCCTACCACGAACACGCCAGGAGCATGGATAGAAACAAAAACCACTCCCCTCTCTGTAAATCTGTCATCAGCGAGTTTTACAACTCAGTGTCCAAGTACGGCGGAGGGCGCGGTATCTCTTGTGGGATAGACACCTTGGGCATCGTACCGGCTGCCACACGACCGGGCGACTCGATCTGGATGTTGGCAACGGCGTCCGATCCACTGGTGCTCCGGCGCCTGGCAAAGGACAACTTCACTGTAGTTGGTCCTTGCACAATAATATCACCCAGTAACCGCCCAGACTGTACGCAGCGAGATTGCCATCGCAGGAAAAGTTGCAAGTGCCAGCCCTGTTCAAATCATGAGAGATACATTAACATGACGACGCTCTACAGTGTCTCGATTGTATAAGTCCTTCACCAATAGATCTGTTGTGGACCGGGCTCACATGCCTCTCCCACCATATGAAGCGCTTCTGGTTGCGGAAACAATCAATCCACTGATACGGCGACGTACGAGGTTCTTGAAGGTGCATCTAAAGGACAAACGCCGCGTGTTGCGAGGAGCCGAAAGATTGGGACATGACTTGGCAACAGTGGATGACGCACAGTTGCGCGTGGCTTTCCTCTGGCAGACGCTGCTTCATCCGCAACGCAGACTATGCTCAGAGGGTGGATTGTCGATGGAAACCAGTCAAGACTATGAAATGAGTTGGATAACAGCGCAAAGGTAAAGAGGGAAGAGTTTAAAGTCATGTGTGTATTTCCTACGTTCGACACGTTCCATCATCCTTTATCGTTGACAGAACTTTCATAACATCGCTCATGCAATACACTTCCAACACCCTCGCGCCAAACAATACAAGCCAACCCAAACATGTGACTTTAGGAGAATGCGCACATTAAAGACAAGTATGACAGGAACATCCCCTTCCTCTTCCGCAAAAGTCTTGATATCGAACCAAAGAGATGACTCGAACCAATGAAAAGATGTGGCGTATAGCCAAAAGCTTTATACAAGCGTTGATCCGTGTGTATTTGTAATCGAATCCAAGTCAATGGTTCGATCAGCCGAGTGCGCAGCACCGCGGCGTCGCTTTCGTCGCAAGAACCGCAATCCTAGTCTTTGTAGAACCTACATCGAAGCGAAGAAGCATGTAAGTGAATATCCAACGTGGGAACGTAACGATAGATATCGATGGGCTTTGGTGGTAGAGGAGGTGCTTAAAAGATCATCGATCGAACCTGGTCTCGACGGCTGTTGCTGCTGCCTGTGTTGGGCTGCATCTGGGTCTGTGGCCTCGGTCGCGGTGCGGGTGCAGGTGCCATGCGAGGGTCGCGCTCCTTCGGTGGCGGTGTTGGCGCGAACGACTGTGTTCGGGCGTGGGCCGGCTTGACAGGGCTCGAAGGCGTGGATTTGCTGTACACCTCATGAGACTGTGTGCGACCGTGGGATGGGCGACGATCCGTGCTAGGGACAGGTGCGCCGGCCTGTGACTTGGGCTTCTGCGTTTTCTCCTTGCGCTCCTTCTCCAGCACCATATGCGTCCAGGCCTTGCCAGAGGCGATGTCCTTGCCGACACACTCGGACAAGACCTTCATCCAGCCCTCCTTGTTCTCGCGGTTGTCGGCGTAGAAGTCGATGACCTCACCATTGGCGAAGCGAATACGGAAACCTTCCTCGACGAACATGTAGCCCTCCTCATCTTCGGCAAAAGCGGACTTGCGACGGCCACCAGACTTGGTGGCAGACGGCTGCTTAAGTGCGCTCTTGTCGTCGAGCAACTTGGTCGCCTTCGCAAGGTTGATGGTAGCACGTGGCTGTCGTGTTGTCTCGTGGAAGGCGGTGAGTTTGGTGCCATCGAGCTTGAAGAAGCGGCGACGCCAGTACGGGCAGTCACCACCCTGCTGACTTAGGTGACCCTCCCAAGTCGTGCCCTTGACCTCCTCAGCTTCCTTGAGCTCGCGAATGCAAGCATTCAAGCTCTTGGGCATGTCGTCGTCAGTTGCGTTCTTCGGCTTGGGAACATAAAGCAGCTGGACAGTGAGCTTGCCAACACGGTAAGGCGGTCGGCGAACGACACCACCCCGCTTGCTCTTGACGCTGCTGACACCGCTGTCGTCAACGGCCCATTCGTTGAAGCAGGGAATGTCCACGGTCAGAGGACGGCCATAAGCCTGGCTCTCGTAGTTGCCAAGACACACGTAGGCGCGCGCGAAGGAACCATCCTGGCCAACGAGGTCGTGAAGAAGGTCCCAAGCCGTGGCCTTCTGATTGCGCTTGGCTGCCGCCTGAGCTTCTTGCTGCTGTTGGAGGGCAAGGCGATCAGCCTCCTCTTGGACACGGCGTTCCTGCTCCTTGCGCTTCTTGGGAGAAGTGAGGAGGTTACGGAAAGTAGAGCCAGATGTCTTCTTGGTGACGGCTCTGGGCGGTGCAGCTGTGAAGACCTCGGGTTGACGTGCCGGTGGCTCAAGCTTGGTCTGAAGTGTAAGCTGGAACTCAAGATCGTCAAGGACAACGAGTTCAAACTCTTGCCCAATGGGAGCGGAGTGTCCAAGTTCGAGCCAGGATGTTGTGACGCAGTGGAGACCGTTGTCCAGAGTCAGTTGGAACCATGTGCGTTCCGCTGTGAGGTGTTGTTAGCGCTGCATTAGTGCATGATCGGGTACACTTACTTTTCGGCAATGGAAGGTCGAGATCCTTGACACCAACCACCTTGACGAACACACGACCGCGCTCCTCACCATCCTCAAACTCATCATCACCTTGTTCCGTAACTGCGTCCAGACCAGCAGCAACAGCAGACTCTTGACCAGGGAGAGGAGGAGCAACACCGGATGTGCGAGCCTTGCGAGCTCCAGATGCTGTTCGGAGACTCTTGCGGCGAGCCTTACCATTCCAGGGCTCGGTTGTCCATGCCTTCTTACTACCGCTGGCCTTGCGTGCGCCTGGTACCTGTGCAAGCCTCTCTCCCGTAGTAGATTCGGCAGTGGAAGCGGAGGTTGTCGGGCGGGCCTCGTCACTGAACTGTCGGCTGCTGGCGACGACGACCTTGGTGTTCTCGCGCATCAGGTAGCCCTTCTGTTCGGGTGCATTAGCAGGACTGTACGTATACACAAACCCTTCCCCTGACATCGTAGTGGCTGCATTCGGTCGCGCAGCCACGGATGTTGGGAATTGAGCAAAGTCGGGTAAAGAAAAAAGGGTGTCTACCTTTTGAGCCTCGATGATCTTGTCGAACTCGTTGTCGAGACCAAAGCTAAGGTCGTTCTCATCCTCACCGAGGTCCAGATCAAGCATCATTCTTTCCTTTGTGGCGAGGCTGAGTTCAGAAGAGCCGTCGATATCGTCGACATGACCGATCTCAAAGTTGAGAGATTGACGTTGAGGACTCCTCTCGGGAACTGCTGGAGGGTAAGAACCGCTGACTTGACGGCGGGTGGCTGCCATGTCAATTTCATCTGGGATGAGCGAAGGACGAGTCCTCAGCTTGTGGCCGCCAGTACCACGAATGGTGGCCTCGCGCTGAGGAACCTCTTGATCAGACTCGATTTCAGGTGGTGAGATGACGACAGGGTTGTGGACGACAGAGCCTGGGCTACTAGGCTCGGAGCCGATATAGTCCTCTTCAGCACCTTCCTCAGCATCTGGCGTGCCAGGTCGCTGCAGGAAATCGCGCATGGCTTCCATCTTAGGAGCGGTGTCAAGAGGGCTTGGGGCTGTCGTGAACGACGCCTTGAGCGGGTCGAGACTGAGGTCCATCGACCGCTCTCGGTCGAAGTTGGCAAAGAGCTCTTCCTGACGAGCCTTCTTCTCGGCTGCAGATGGGGATTCAGCGATAACGGTGGGTGTTGGTGGCCCGGAGCTGTCAATAGTGCTCTGCGAGGTTGGCTGCTCCTCGGTGTGTTCTTCGGGCTGCGCAACAACCTGCTCAATAGCCTGCTGCACCGGCTCCTCGTATGGCTCCTCGCGTGGCTCCTCGTCCGCATTCGAAGAGTACTGGCTCATGCTGACATCGTCACCGTCATCTGAATCTGCATCTTCAGTCTCGTCTCTAATGGGGTGGCGAATGACTGAGCCAGCATCAGAGACGTCATCAGCGTATGGGTCGGCCTCGTCGTCAAGCTGTGAGATGACTGAACCATCGACATCCTGGTAAGCATCGAGAACGCTGTCGGCCTCGGACTCATGAACAGGCTGGGCATGTGTAGTCTCGTCGAAGTTGGATGAACATTCGCGGGAAGGAATAGGAACATCGGGATCCAAGTCGGCAAGGTGACCGTAGCTGCGCTCCGGGCTCGACTCGGCGTCGTAGGCGTAGTTATCATCGTGTTCGTCGAAATTCTGGCCCTTTACCCCACGCAGGATGGACTCGCGTGAGATGCGTGGGATCGAAGGATCCTCCTCGTTATCAGCCGTCAACACCGACACATCGTCATCCATCTCGTCGACGTGAACTTGGACCTCATCAGCGGCAGCCTTGTTCTGGCTCTCTTGTGTGGGTGTTGATGTGTCGCGATCGCCGTCGAAGTTCATGAGGCGCATGCGGTCCTCCAGCGACATAGAGCTTTCGCGCCTGCTCATGAGATCGGCCTTGGAGAAGCCGGAGACTGCAGGAAGTTGAGGCAACGCTCGCTCACCGTTGCTCGAACCTGGATGGTTGATGCCCAGGCCCATGCCAGGAAGAGGAGGGAGCGGCCGTGGTGAGCCCTCGGAGTGCTGTGAGCCGTGCCGCGAGCCGTTGGTAGCACCATTTGGCGCTACGTCTGCCCTTGGGCTGGTCTCGTCCCCTTCGAAAACGTCGTCGTAGAGATCGGTCAATGATCCGTTGGCGTTGTCTGGGCTCACGTGGCGCCAGTCCTCGGGGAGTACGACGGGTGTCTTGTCTGTGTCTTCGAGGGAAGCATCGAAGCTGTCGGCGTCGTCGAAGCTCATCTCCTCCTCGTCCTCGTCGTCTGTCTCGACGTAGCTGCCCTCTCGCGAACACGCTGAAGGCTCAGGTGTGACCAGCTCGTACTCTGTGATGTTGGGGGGAGCAGCATCGAAGGTCACACTCTTAGCATGGCGGCGCAACGCGCGGGGCGTCTGGTGCTTCATGTCGTCGTCGTCTGAGAGAACGCTCGAGTCAGTGTTGTACTGAGGCGAGTTGAAGCGGCCGTTGTTGACAAGAGAAGACTTGGTGGGAGATGCGCGACCAGCCGACGAGGAAGGGCGGTCTTTGGGTGGCGAAGAGAAGGGCGAGCCGAAGGTGGACTGTGTGGGCAGCTTCGCTGGTGATGTCTTTATCGAGCTCAGCAGGGGGATGTTGTTGAGGCTCTCGCCGCGGCGATGTTGGTCCTTCTCTGGGGAGACGTCGTGCTGGCGGAGACCGTTGAGGCCAGCGCCGCCAAAGGCATTGCCCTGTACCGATGTGCTCAGCGGTCGGCCGGCAGCAAGTGGGCGATCCAGCGGAGTGACTAATGTGGGGTCGTAGGCGTGCATCTGCTCCTTTGCGAAGATTCCGCTGTTCTTGACGCGGGCCTGCTTCTTGAGGTTCTCGATCGAGTTGCGCTTGGGCGAGAGCGGCGTCTGGGGGTCCTCGCTGAAGCTGTTCTCCGTGTTCTCAAAACGCTCACGTGGGGAAGCAGTGTGCTCTTTCCAGAACAGGCGCGGACTGTTTTGGAACGGTGACGAGCCGCCAAAAGGCGACGACTCCTTGTTGAGGTACATGCGCTGGCATCGTCAGCAGCTGGGTAGGCACAAGGCAAGGCGCGGCGCGGCACGGCGCAACGGGATGGCGGGGTGGGGACATACCTTTGTTGTCTGGTCGAAGCTTGGAGAGTTCCTCCTGCGCTCGCCAGATGCAATCTCAGAGAGCGGGCGGCCGCTGCTCTTTCCAGGCGAGGCAGTGGGCGTCTTGTTTATGCGTAGCGGCGACACCTGCACGTGATTAGGAAGGGCTTGCACAAGGGGATTCGCGCAATGCTTACTGCTTCGTTGCGAGACATGGCGACTCGCGCGCAGTCGAAGGATCAACAGTGCGGCCGAGTGGTGGCAAAGAATGGCGGCGCCCTCGAGGCGGCGTGGTGCAGGCGGTTAGGCGCAGAGCGAGTCAACAGCGACCAACAATGGGAACAATCGATAAGGATGCGCGCGCTCAAGCGACCGGAGACGAACAAGAGAAACAAAGAAGCGAAAGGCAGAAGCAGCGCGGGCGCTTTGTTTCTGGTTGCGGTGGTGAGGCAGAGGGGAGGTTGGGCTGTGCGTGGTGATAAGGCACTTGTAGCGCCAGATCGGCCGGGGTCGTTGCAGGTTTCTGTCAACAGCGCGTGTGGAGGCAGTCGTCCGAGCAACGACGCCCAACGAACTGAGCGGGCCCGCGCTACTCTCCCGCGGCCCAGCGACCCAGCGACCCACCAAAAAAGCCGCCGCAGCTAGCGCACGTGAGGGCGAGGTGCATGAGTTTCTGCGACGACACTGCACTGGTGGTTGGACAGTCCATCGCACCCGACCGGAACATGCTGCGCCAGACGACCCGCGTGTGCGCCTTCTGCGAGGTGCGCTCGTTGCTGGGGACCGCCCCGCGCGCTGCCTCTGCCTCGACCTTCCAGAGCCGCCTGTACACCCAGCTGCAGAGCGAACGAGGCGAACGAGGCGACCGCGGCGACCGCAACGACCGCAACGACCGCAGCGACCGCGCCCGCTCCCTGCCCCCACGGTCACGCCCGCCGCCCAGAGACCGCGATGGCCCCTCACGCAGCCGCGACGCCGCAGCCTTCAACACGCGGCTGGGCGCACCGCGAGGACGAGGCCGCGACGACGCAGAGCGCTCACGGCAGCGGCCCACCTACGGGCGAGACACGCTCCAGCTGTCAGGCTCGGTCGACAGAGCAGCCGGCGACAGGCCCAAGAGGAAGCCGCGCGAGCCCTACTCGTTCCTCAACAAGACAAGAGCACCGCCGACGCTGCTGAGGGAGCGAGAGCAGGCGAGCGAACGGAGACCCGACCGCGACATGAACCCGCGGGGGCGCGACGGCGACAAGAGGCGCACCAAGCCAGACTCGTTCCACGCCCTGAAGATGCAGCGCTCGCTCCACGAGATCCCCTACGCCTCGCGCAAGGCCGTCAAGGGCAAGCTCGAGCAGTACGACGCCTTTGACAAGTTCCCGCTCATGGACACGCTGCAGGCCGCCGTCAAGGACGCCCTGCCCGACCTCGAGTACCGCAACCCCACGCCCGCCCAGGCTGTCGCCATCCCCGCCCTGCTCGGCCTGCGCAAGGAGAAGCGCACCCGCGGCCTCTCAAGAACTCGTCCGGCCCCGAAGCCTTCCTCCTCGCCGCCGAAACGGGCTCGGGCAAGACGCTCGCCTACCTGCTCCCGACCCTCGACGCCATCAAGCGCGAAGAAGCCCAGGAGAAGGAGGATGAGGAAGCAGCCGCCATCGCCGCCGGTGCAGAAGCCGCCGCCAGCCCTGTCCAGAAGCGCGGCGACATGTTCGACGTCCCCGAGCCCACCGTGAACAAAGCCGTCGACCCCGCCCGCCCACGCGCCATCATCCTCGTTCCCTCCGCCGAGCTCGTCGCCCAAGTCGGCGCCGTCGCAAAGTCGCTCTCGCACACGGTCAAGTTCCGCGCCGCGCCCATCAGCGCAAAGATGTCCGCCACGGTAATCCGCAACCGCCTCTTCAACGAGCACGGCGTCGACGTCGTCATCTCCACCCCACCGCTTCTCGCCAGCATCGCCGAATCCAACCCCAACATCCTCGCCCGCGTCACACATCTCATCTGCGACGAAGCAGACTCTCTGTTCGACCGTTCCTTCAAGCCCGCTACAACCGAGATCCTGGACCGCGCCACCCCGTCGCTCAAGAAACTCGTCCTGTGCAGCGCCACCATCCCCAAGTATCTCGACAAGTTCCTGGCCGACAAGTTCCCCGATATGGTACGCCTGGTCACGCCGAACCTGCACGCCATCCCTAGAAGAGTCCAGCTGGGTGTTGTCGATGTCAACAAGGACCCCTACCGCGGCAACAAGATGCTCGCCTGCGCCGACAGCATATGGCAGATTGGCAAGAGCAGCTCCGAGTACAACGACGAAGAGGGCAAGGAGAGCGTCAACACGAAGCGCATCCTCGTTTTCGTCAACGAGCGCGACGACACCGAAGCAGTCGCCGAGTACCTCTGCAAAAAGGGCATCGACGCGCTCGCCTTCCACCGCGACACCGATCCCGTGCGCCAGGCCAAGACGCTGGCGAGTTTCACCGACGGATCCATCAGCCCGAGCTTCGGGCAGAAGAAGGACATGGCCGACGACGAGGCCGACGACGGCAAACCCAAGCCGACGACGAGCAGGACCCTCGCCAACACCAAGGTCATCGTCACTACCGATCTGGGATCCAGAGGCATCGACACCGTCTCCGTGCGTCACGTCATCCTGTACGATGTCCCGCACACCACCATCGACTTCATCCATCGCTTGGGTCGCACGGGACGCATGGGCCGGAGAGGCCGCGGTATCGTCCTGCTCGGTGCAGGAGACCGTGCCGATGTGGTGCGCGAGGTCAGGGAGGCCATGTTCCGAGGAGAAGCTCTTATTTAGGTCTTGTATGTATATGTACGTTATGATGAGGCGTGTTGTATGATATGTAAGCATAGAGCATTGCAGGCGTTAAGGGACTACGTACGTTATGAAAAGTAAGGTAGACTGTACGATACCGCATTTCTGCTCGATCTAGTTCCCATGTGAAATATACATCGATGACAGCAATCGTCAAGATAATTCTAGATTTGTGCCCACCGAGTATCACTGACCTAAGCGTATGTATGGTCAACAGACGGCATCGGCTGGGCTCGCTTGCCCCATCTCCTGGAGACCAATCCTCGAGCTCCCAACGCCAGTGACACAGTCGACTCGTTCGCCGCCGATGCAGGCACAACCTCGCTCGTGGGCTCCTTGCCCACTGTTGATGCAACACTCAGGGCCCTCATCTCGATTTCCCCATCCGTATGACTCCCGCTAACGACGCCTCCAGAGCCCTGCTGCTGCTGCTGCTCGACGGCGTGTTCCTGCAGCTGTGCGCCAACAATTCCATCGACATGCGCCAACCTCTCCCACTCCTTCTGTCCTGACGTCCCAACGGGCGGCAGCAGGCCGGGATCCAAGCTGGCAGCGACCCTCGCAATGGCCCTAGCATCCAGCGTCCTCGTCCACGTCGGCCACATGAAGATCCACCAGCCCAGCGCCACCAAGCCCAGGATCTGCAAACCCACAATAACCGACAAGATGATCAAACTCGCCAGGCCGACCTCCGGCTTCCATACCCTGATGCCAGGTGCGGTGTAGATCTCGCGCCCCGTGTCTCTCGCCCACGGCAAGAGACCTAGCGTATGCGACGTCAGCGCCGCCTGGTTCGCAAGAGTCATGGCAGTCCCGAGTCTATCGGCAGCAGTAGCGTTTCTACTCCATCCACTCATGTAATCGCTGTACGTCATCATGAGGCGGAACATGCTCTCGGTGCAACCCGCGTGGGCGTACGTGTTGCCCGCCGAGGACCTGAAGTGGCCAAAAGGCGTGGCGTTGCACAACGATGCGAGCAGAGCGGGACGGTCGGCGTACATGGTTTCGAGCGTGTCTCTGTCTTCGTCTCGCGCGCTTGTCAGGTTTGCAAGGCCGTTGAGCCACGATTCGGGGCCGAAGAGGGCGAGTACAGATGTCATGAGCGGTCCGGACATGTTGGTGTATGTTCTCACGGGAAAGCTGTCGTCGCGCCAGTCAGTGTTGCGGTCAGGGATGGGTATGGCGCCGCCGCGATCGGTGTCTCTGCTCATTGTCAGCCTCTGGAATGTCAAGAACGCGTTCAGCGCTGGCTGTCACGATGAGGGTGAGAGAAGAGTAGATCGGGCGGGTAGCAACGTACTCTTCCGATAGAATGTATTTTCCTTCGTTGTATCGCGATTCGCTACCCCAGTCGTAGCCCATGTAGTCGTGGAAATGGTAGTCGTCCAGCGAGGGACCTCTGCTTGGCCACTTGTCGAGCAGAGGACCGAAAGTATCTCCGTTGTGCATATTGCCGAGTTCGAAGTATCCCCTCGTCGTCAGTCCCGTACAATGAAGCACTCCAGTGTCGTACCCATCCCCAGTAAATTTCAGGAACACCTCTTCGGACAGATCTTGCCTGTTGCGGCTCAGAGTCCACGGATGCTTACCTAGATCTCCGGGAGCGCAAATCTCAACGGTAGAGATGTTCCTATCCGGTCTGCCCCAATCGTAGGTCCATCGGTACTCAAAAGAAGCCTGAAAAGGGTTTTCTCCGCGGCACGTGGCAGGAAAGCCCGACATCTCGAGGCTATTGCACATGGCCGTGGAGTTGAGGCGCATCGTACGCTCACGTAGAACGCCGGTAGTGGTCCCTCTAGGCAGAGCAGCAACAAAGTCACGATAGCCTTTATAGTCAGCGGTTGTCACGCCGCCAAAGCGGGGATCTGGCCATATGTTAGGCTGCACTTCGTCACCGTTAAGGGTGGCTAGATCAGTCCTCATGCGTGGTAGGATGTACTGTGCAGGGATAACTGCCATTTGTGCGGGCTCCAGGTCGATGCCGACTTGTGTGTAGTCGATTTCTCCGAACTTGCGCCAGTCGAAGTCGCAATCTTTCTTACCCACGCCGTAGTCGATGTATCCCGTATCCAGGCATGTTGACACAACGATCTCCTTCCAAGGCGCGAGAACTTGATATAGCGGAAATTGCACCGCTCCTGCAATGGTTGTTAATACATGGAACACCAACAGAGTTGGCAGACGCACCAAGAACCATCAGGCAGGTGCAAGCAATCAAGGACCAATTCACTCGCGCATGCCCAGGCTCATCCCACCATAGCATCTTGTGCAAAGTTCCTAAATTACCCCAGGATCGATCCGCAAGGCTGAATAGTTGCCGGACGCTCAGCTGTTGGCCTGCACGTCTTCTTTGGGCGAACACAACCATCGCTTGCGCAATGATAGACGAAAGAATGGGAATGGTGAGGATCGCTGCAATCGCGTTCAGAATCGGTATGGCTCTTGCCCATCCTTGCATGAGCTTATAGTCTTTGTACGAGATGCCTGGTGCATATGTCCATGATGGCTTTGTCAAAGGATGGAAGGAGAGTTTCGCAGTGATGATCCATGGTATGAGGATGATGGCAACGTAGAAAGCAATCAAGAAGAATGCGCGTTTATGGGTGCGCAGGACTTGTTTCGACTTCACAGACCTTGGCGGTCGTGCACGCGGTTGCACTTGGTGATGGTGGTCCGGGTTCATGTTGTCGTGCGCCTCCCGAGCAGGTGGCGAGAGTAGTTGCGACTACCCAGTGGAGCATCTTGTCTTTGTATACCTTTCGAGTCGTGTGTCGAGTATTACTGTGCCCCTGGATACCAAGACTTTTCGACTTCTTTCTAGGATGCCAAGGTGTCGGACGCCTGAGTTCCAATTATTTCTACCGTATTTTGGTGTTGCACCGCACTTAGCCTTGCCGTTTATCCGCCAGCAGAGATCTGATGAGCCAGCCCATAATTACAGGGGTCTGATCGCTTTCCCTACCCGTACTGGCAAGGCGTGGGAGATGGGCGTAATCCCAGGAATGGTATGCTCATCGTCGTGAACCTCACACGTGCTCTTCGGCCCTACCTTCATAAGCACGAATGCTTGACCACAGTCGTAACGATGCGTAGGCCAATGCCTGCACCAGCAGCTTTGGAGGCCCTCGGTTTCGATGTAGTGAAAAGTCAGCTTCACGGGAGCTCAGCGCGGCCATGACGCCGAGTAACTACGGAAGCTTCGACAGTCCAAGCCTCGAAGCTAGGGCTTGCGGGCAGCTTGTAGTGACGTCGAGCGTTGAATCGTCGAGTGATTCGTGGTCGTTATTGCTGCCTTCGGTAGTCAATCTTGACAGGTTATACCTCTGCCACGAACGGTGGTGCTCATCCGACGACGCTCTTCAGTGCATACAGAGTGCCACTCTGGCCAAAACCCCGAGAGAAAAATAATCGATTCGAGGGTACCTACTGGATCTGAACGGAGTGTGTCGGATACAAAACTCTTACGACGTTCTCCACACCGCATCACCGCCCTAGCATCGCCAGCTATTCCCTTGCTCTTGCCACAGGATCAGGTCCAGTGCATGTGCTCGGAGCCTTCATCTCTTCACCACCCCCGGAATGAACCTCCGAACCCCCCGCCGAAACCTCCCAATGCCCCTTTGAAGTCCTCCACGTACCGCCCCGTGTTTGAGCACTCGCTTGCCTCGGCCTGCTCATGCGCCTTAGGCAACCACTCCCTGATCTTCTCCTCGCGGTTGTGATTGCTGGGATGCGTGCTGAGGATCTGAGGTGGGCCTTGCTGTCCACTCTTTTCCATGCGAGCCCAGAATTCCATCGCCGCTTCGGGGCGGTAGCACGCCTGGGCCGCCATCAACAGGCCAATATAATCGGCTTCAGCTTCGTGTTTGCGGCTCGCAGGCATACTGAGGAAGAGCTGCAGAATCATGTTTGCAGAGTAGAAAGATACGTCGAGGGCGAGAGAGGCGAGGATTGGGATGAGAATGAGTGGCGCTTGGGACATGCGTTCGCTACATGCGTCAGCCTCACTTCGTGTCTTGTGTTTCAAACTTGACGAGTGAGTGTGGGAAGGACTCACGCAGTGTGATGCGCAACCACATGCGCAATCTCATGCCCCAGCACCGCCGCGATTCCATCCTCGTCCCGGCAGTGCGGCAAGATCCCTGTGAAAACAAACACTTTCCCGCCCGGCACGACAAACGCGTTCATCTCTGGGGAATCGATGACATGCACCTCCCAGCTCATCTCCGCCAACCCTTCGCCCTCGCGGAACGCAAACGGCAGCAAGCGCTCGAGTACACGCTTCACCGTTCTGCTGCGAGGGTCGTCTTCGTCCAGAAACTGGCCCGCGTACTGCTGTTTTATTTCGGCGACCGTGGACTCGCCCAGCGCTTCTTCGATCTTCGCAGGAATGAAGTTGAAGCGCCGCCGCCCGGAGACAGGCACTTCTTCGAGGTTGAGCACGTAGACGGTAGCACCGCCTGCCGTTATGACGCCGACATCACGGTAAAAGGTTGGTTTGGCAGCCCAGTTCGTGAAGAATGAGGCTACGCCTGAGCGGCCAGCGAAACGCTGATACTGGGGACCGCCGCGGCCAAACGGGATCTTTTGGTAGGCGCGAAAGGGGACATAATTTTCTGAGATGTGGGGACGGAAAGAGACTTTCGGAAAAGCTTGTGGGCGTATGCGATGCATTGTGGTGTGCGAGTGTGGAGAAATGGTAGGATAAGGCAGCTATATAGGACCGAATGATGACGTATCAAAGTCCGCGGGAATGCCAAGATCTGGGGAAGCGGGATTGTCAAATTCTGATGTCAAAAACGTTAGGCAACGCGCTAGGTAATTGTATGTGGTTCGTATTAAGGTCCTCTTGCTGTACGTTGCTAATATCTCCTCTTACCATACCGAATACTTCATGGTGTAGTACGCCAAAGCGCAACCAGTGCGGACAACCTAAGCAACGAGTCATATGTCGTGTATAAATACTCCTTGCGCCGCTTCGAAATGCTATGCCCAAATCCTATATCATACGCCGTGCAGTGCTTCTTTCGGACGCTCAAGTCAGGACTCCATGCTCAAATGTCTTGCCGTTCCATCATTTGTAGAAGAATGCCGCCCTACATCGTCTTCCTGGACGGCTTCCTCCTCCGCTTCGGCGGCGTGTCTACGTCCGCGCTCGTACTCATGCTGCTTCGCTCACTTCTGGGCGTCGAGTACCTTTGCAAGATGGTGTTCTTGAGCACTTTCTTTGTCTTGTTCAGCTTCAGCTCGCGCTCTTCCTCCGGATCCACGAAACGATTGACGTCGCGGTGGTCGGTGACCCGCTCCTCTTTATCGTGCTTTCCCTCCTTCTCCGTCTTTGGCCACCTAAACCCGTACAACTTCGAATGGCGTTCGCAACGAGGGCATTCCCTTCGTGTGTTGTAGCCATCCGCTTGCACGAACGGATCCTCACAAGTCTGGCATTCCACCCACTTGCTGTACTTTGCAGAGAGGCAGGCACCGCTTGTCATGTAGTCGCCGGGCTTGCGCTTGTTCTTGACCCATCCCTCAGGAACCTCATCTTCAGTGATCTCGATAGGGGTACCGATGCGGTTCTGGTGGTCGAAGTTAGATTTTGAACGTGTTGTGCGAAGTGTTGGGCGGTATTTGCGCTTGACAATTTGCTCATGCTCGCTGTCAAACTCAAGGCTCTCTGACAGATCGCTGAGTTCTGAGGAACTGTCGTCGTCGGGGATAAGAAGGGAGGGCAACGGGGCGTTTACCGTTGTTGTTGTGGTTTGCGTCATGAGCGTAGCCACGCCCAGAGTAGGGTTCTCGTGTAGTGTCTCGGTTTCGATCTTGATCTTTGCAATGCTTTCCACTGCATGGTCGTCGTCGACAGAGGTCGCATCAGTGGAATGCGCTGACTTTGGAGAATGCACAAGCGACTGTGGGCTGGTGTCGCGTGATGAGCTGGTTTCATCCATGCTCACGGTGAGTGGTGTGAGAAGACCGTCGCGCTGTAAGTTGCGCATGTCGCGTGCTTTCGTTGGAGATGTGGCTTGGGAGTCTTCGATACTGCTGACAGGGAGTGACGAGATGCTGTGCGCCTTTCTAAGGGTTGCCTCTCGCAAGTGTTCTGAAGTACGCGATTTTCCGGGCGACCTCTTGATGAACCGACCCTTCTTTCGCGGCGTGGGCTCCACAGACTCTGATTTGCGCTTTTGTCCTCGCTCTTCTGTGGCATACACTTCTTCCTCCTCATCTTCGCTCTCTTCTATCCGCTTCATTGGCGCCCAGCCGTTGGCCCCTCGTTGCTCGCACGTCTTACACAAGCACTCGATGTTGTCTTCCCCAAAATAGTCCTCGCCGTACGATACTGTAATCTCGTCTCCCGCTTCGATGGGCTTCGCCGCAACAATCTGCATGCCATCGTAGCCCTTTGTAGATAGTCTTGCATTTGCGTCGCAGTCGTGATTGGCAAAGCGTGCGGGTCCCAGGAACAGGGAACGCGTCTTCTTTCTGCTCGAGATGACCAGACTGAAGTCCTTGCGCGCCAGTTCCAGCTTTTGCTCCTGCTCTTCGGTCATGGCGACCTGAACACCGGTCAGATATTTAATCTCCTCACGTGGGTTGATATCTCTGCGTGCAGTGATGGAGGCTTCATGCTCGGTGATCATGTAGCGGTTTGTGGTGGTGACTTCGAAAGGGCAATCCGGCATGTAGACGTTGACGTATCTCCTGAGATGTCGCTTGAACTGCTCTTGATCCTTCTCGTCCTTCATGTTGTCCATGAACTTGCGCAGCCCCGGCAACTTCAACAGCTCCTTTACGCCCTCGGTGGGGTCCCTGTCCCAGATAACGTGCTGGCGGATGCGGTCGGCGATTGCGTCCCCAAGCACGCCGCGAGACGCAGCAAAGCGCCCGCCATGGTTCTTGCGGATGGTGGTCCAGTAGTAGACCTGGTGCGCCCAGCTTAGCCCAGTTGCTCCCCTAGTTTTGCGCGACCGGAATGTCGCGCTCCTGCCAGACTGCGACTCACCTTGTCGACCAGCGCATCCGTGATCACGTCGTCGAACGATGCCAATTTCTCCAGCGTTAGGCCGCCCCGGACACCCCCAGCCTGACGTGGCATGGCGCGCAAGATGTCGCAATGATAAGGCACTGTGGTAGTCACAGGGCTGACTGCGTGCTCCAAGCTGACACGAAGAGATGGTGCGAAAGGGGGTGGTTGGGGTGACGTCTAGCACAGTTCCACCTGGAAGGAGCGACGGCGACAACAGAACAAGACGCGCAAGAACGAAAGACTGATTGTCAAGACAATAGCAGCGCGGGCAGAACAAGCGCTCCACGAGAAGGAGACGAAGGAGCGACGCCGCACAAAGGCCGCGAGGACCGGGATAGCGCACGACGGTCAGACAGGGCTGGGCTGAGTTGGGGCCGTATGCGGGCCCCTGCTGTTTGGCGCGAGTGAATGGAAGCGAGCGCAGCGCGCAGGGCTGGACGGCAATCGCCGGCGAGCTCGACGACATCCAACGAAGATTGTACCGGCGCCGCGCAACATCGACCACGCCTTCTTGGACGAGCGCACACAGCCACCCACGATGATCCAGCTGAAGGTACGACGACGATGAAGACGACGACGGCTTGCAGGGCTTGCTGCGACAGGAACTGACACGCCGCTGCTAGACCCTCGTCAACTGCATCGACAACTCGGGCGCCGCCATCGTCGAGTGCGTCAATGTCCTGCGATCGAAGCGCCCGGCGAAAGTTGGTATGTACAAACACGCGCCATGCGCTGCCATGACAACAAGCGCTGACAATCCACAGGCGACCGCATCGTCGTAGTCGTCAAGAAGCAGCGCAACTTTGGCCCCGAGACGGGTAACAGCGTGTCCGTCAGCGCCGCGAACAAGGTGCGCAGAGGAGACGTCCGCCACGCCGTCGTGGTGCGCACAGCGAAGAAGTGGCAGCGGCCCGACGGCAGCGTGGTCAAGTTTGACGACAACGCCTGCGTGCTGATCAACAAGGCCGGCGAGCCCATTGGGTCGAGAGTCAGCGGCGTTGTGGCGGCGGAGCTGCGGCAGAAGCAGTGGTCCAAAATCTTGTCGTTGGCGCCCATGCACGTATAAAAGGATCACAAAAGGACACAGGAACTGCATTTTCAGGAGTACACGGAGCGCCACAACACTGTAAAATATGTGTATGCCATTGTATAAATACCCATGGGTATCAAGAGACTAGTTTTCCGGGACTCCTCGCCGTATGTAAAAGTTCAAACGCCGGCCAAATGCCTGTCATGTGCATCGTTCACGTCGTGTGCGTGACTTTACCGCAGCCGCAGCAAACGTAGTAGAGGGCCTGTTCTCGTCAGAAGATACTCGTTTGGAACGCAGATGACGTCTTACCATGCCCGTGTCCGCGGTCCGCTGTTGCGACTGGAAGAAGACAGCCTCGTTCTCGCCGCAAGAGCACTGCTTCTGGATGCGCGGTAGCTGGCCGCAACTGTTAGCGAGCAGGTTCAGAAGAATCAGGCAAGCAACAGAGGGGTGTGCTCATGATAGGACGTCCTCCATGTCCTCGTCGTCGAAGAAGTCATCATCATAAAACTCGTAGTCGTGGTTCATGTAGAACTGCGGCTCGACGTGCGACGGCTCATCCTCGGCCTCCAGCATGAAGCCGGGAGCCCAGTCCTCGCCGCACACATTGCACATGATGTCCTGCCCGCACATGGTGCAGCAGGTGACTTCTTTCTCTTTGTCTTGGGGAGCAGCGTTTTGGGAAGTGGGGTTGGAGGCACCAACCGTAGGATCCTGCGCGACCTCTGCTGTGACACCTGCTGTCGCTCCGACAGTAGATGCGATCTCGTGCCTCATGACGCAGGAGGAGGGCGCCTCTTCGGTGAAGGAACATGTTCTGCAGGCGAACAGCAGCTTGTTCTCGGCTTTGTCTTCGCGGGGAAACAGCAAATTCGAGCTGCGCAAGTCAGCGCCTGTCTGCTACAAGTGACAGCCAACACTCACCACTCGGAGCAAAAGCGAAAGAGAATCTGCTTGTTGGGGTCCTGGGCAGGCTCTTTGCTCCCATAGTCTGCTGCGGGGGACGACATGGCGGTGAGGTTCGTTTGCGCGTGATTGTCCGGGTACGGCGAGGTCAACGATGCGTCGGGGTGCTGCTTCGGGGGAGTGTGTGAGCGTTCGTGGTGTTGCGTGTTGGTGTTGTCGAGTGGCGCGTTGTGACGGGTGAGCGCTGGTTATCGATGGTGAGTGAGAAGAGCTTGACCAACCTTGGAACTGTAACCCCCCGCAACGCAGGTACTGGCGCTGGGCCACTCACGCTCTTCCCCGCAGCGCGCCGATCCATTGAGCAACCTCACTTACAAACACAGCCTTCAGCAGAACGTTGCGTACCCCACCTGCCCTAGCAACCTCTCTGTTACCTCATCGAGCATACACCCAGCCATACATCATAACCATGGTAAGCTATAGCTCTACCTGCAGACACCAATCGTTGAGCACGCGCCTGACACGGTGCGCAGTCGTCCAGCGAAACAGGATTGCCCGAGGGCTGGGAGATTCGCCGCTCCAACAGCAAGAACCTGCCGTACTACTTTCATGCTGCGACCAAGGACTCGCGATGGGAGCCTCCCGCGGGCACCGATCCTGAGAAGCTCAAGCAGTACATGGCAGCTCACCACAGCTCCAAGGGTGTCGCGCCCGCCAACTACGCAAACTCTGGCGACAAGATCAGGGCGGCGCATCTTCTCGTGAAGCACAGGGACAGCAGACGTCCTGCCAGTTGGAGGGAACCCAAGATTACGCGGAGCAAGGAGGAGGCGCGCGCGCTCATCGAGGGCTACGAGGCTCAGATCCAGGCATATGAGGGCACCGCAACAGACAACGGCGCTGAGCCCAAGTCGCTCTCGGAGCTCGCGACGACCGAGTCGGACTGCAGCAGCGCACGGAAGGGCGGTGACTTGTGAGTGCCGCGACAGCCGGGTGTGACGGTTGAATGCTGACACTCAACAGGGGCTTCTTCGGCCGCGGTGATATGCAGAAGGAGTTCGAAGAGGCGTCGTTTGCACTGGAGAAGGGACAAGTGAGCAAGGTTGTTGAGACTGCATCTGGGCTGCACTTGATCCAGAGGTCTGCCAGGCACCGTCCGTCCAACGATTCAACGCTAACTTATCGCGAACAGGCTGGAGTAGACGCACAAGTTTGCAGTGTAGAACCACTTTGAGCGCACGGCTGGTGAGACGAGTGACGTGCGTAACGAGAGCAGAGTGTTGAGAAGGGTCGCTTGACAGTGCAGTATAGGGACGTGGCTCAGACCCTAGCCACGTCGATGATGCCCAACAGCAGTCGACGACTGAACCGATGCTGTGCGAAGAGGTTGCAACTTGCCATATTAGCCAGCTGCGGCACAATGAAGACAACGTGTTCAGCTTCGTTTGCCCTCCGCATTTCTCTGACCACCTCGAGTGGGCGGGCCATAGAGACCAACGGCCCCTCCCGACTCATAATGGCCCTCGCCTGGAGGTTGCCAACGAGCAGGTGCATTCAGCAATCAAATCGTGATGCCCAAACCTCAGCATGCGGGGGAGAGTGGTCGAGGCTTCATAGCATAACCAACTCCGCTGGTACCAGCAGCCTGTCACCTATGACCGCGCAGCATCAGGCTTGTGTGACGGGGACCGAACGCCAAACCACGCAACTCCACATATCTTGCTTTGTAGTCAAACGTCTGGATTCTCTACGTATTGATCGCCTCATCGCCTGCGTGCTGTGGCACATAAATGACGGATCGCGCGGCCGCTTCTTGAAACTGTGTACCCTGACTTCTTCAAGCAGTATTTCGAAACGCACGCGAACACGACAGTATGCATGCCTTTATACGACCTAGCAACACCCTGACCGTTCGCTGACAGCGTCCACGGCGAAGCTTGACTCGGCAACCTTTCCGGCTGAACCACAGCAAATCTTCCCGCTTTCGGCTTGCCGAAGTCTGGTTGGCTTTCTGCATCGTCCAAGCGCTCCGGCTCTCTCCGACCGTGCGAGAGCAACCTTCCAGAGTTGACGTAGTGGGTGCGTCCTGCCGTCCCAATCTCCCATATTGGCGCATCCTGCAATTGCAGCAAGCACGTAAACCACCCATCGCTGCGCCCGCATAAGCAGCCCGCTGCGCTACCTGGTTCGGGGTACGCGTGCAGTCGCAGATACTGTACCATCTTAGGGCCCGCCGCAAGGTGCCGCAGCACGCGCAGCGATAGGTTGTACGCCGTTGAGCTGGGCATCAGGGCCGCAGAGTTGGGCTCCAGGTGGCATCCCTGCATCTGTAACCTTGGATGTCCGCCTCAACCTCTTCCTTTGACGCGCGTGTGGACGCACACGGCGATCCTTTAGAGATTCTCTAACCTTCCACAGGATCGGGCCTTCCCTTGGCAGCACCGCCACCTTCACTTTCCAGGGCGAGGAGTACTTTGAGTGCTCTTTCCCATTTTCCCATTTTCAGTTCTACGTCACTCAAACGGCAATCTCGTCAATTCCCATACCCACATAACGCCGTCCCCACCCCCAAGCCGTACTCCACACATTCCTTTTACTTCGCTTTCCCGGCCGCCCAGGCTCGATTGACACTACAACCGCGATCCCTCACCTAGCAGGGCTCCGCACACCCCTCTCGCATACTTATCTAGAAATTTCCGCTCTCGCGGGTACAAATAAACACCTCACCCTCCTCTCTCACCCCAACGGTATTAGGCCGACTCGGTGCACTAGCTTAAAGCTCGCCACCACCTCGACATTCTCGAGTAGCTGTCTATTGCCAGACACGCCACACTACCTTCATCATGGCTACCATAACTCCCGCCAACCACTTCAACGATCCCAAATCATCCCGCCCTCACACACGCCGCAACTCCACACGACGAAGTTTTGCGTCTTCCCTCTCTCGGACGAGCTCTTACCTTGACCAGCCGAGGACCGCCTGCCCTAAGGATGGCGACGCCTTTGCTTACAATCCCTCCCACCTGAAGGACTGGTACTGCCCTCAATACACCTGGGATCATCTTCCAAGCTCTGTACAGAAGAGCCTCGCTGCTGTCCAGCACGCTGGCGCGTCAGCCTTGACTGGTACGTTACTTACTATTTTTGTACTACTATCAATGCGTTGCGCCATTGGCTACGATGATGCGCGATATCCACCCTTGTCAAGACGCATGTGTTGTGTGCATATCGAGCTAACCCTTTCAGGCTTCGAGCGTCTCAAGCAATACAGTGGGGTCGACGATGGTTCCCGCACTGACCAGAGGACTCCAGAAGAGGAGGTCCTGGTGGATCTTGACGAGCTTCGCCCACAGAAGTTCCGAACTGCCAGCAACGCTAGCAGCGTATTCTTGTCCGACATCTCCTCTCCTACCTACAGCGGCACCCCAGCATCGGACTCTGGCTCCGCTTCCCCTGTCCCTTCAACCTTCTCGCTCTCCCAGTCTGCGACTACTCCTGCTCCCATCTCCCTCGGCCCTCCCGAGCTGGAGGCAAAGCGCACTTCAACACGGGAGCGTTCTTTCTCTACCCCTCTCGACCCACAGGACGCCAAGTATGCGTCAGAGCTGTCGTATCTCCGCACCGAAGCTGTGCCCCGCCTTCGTCACGCCGGCCACAAGGTCGACACCGAGTGGTACGATGCCAAGCGCACGGGCTCCATCGCTGCCGAAGACGTACAGGCTTTCGAGAATTGGTGGAGTGCCATGAAGTGCACGATCCTCAAACTCAGCGAAACGAGTAAGCGCATGGCTGAAGCCAAGGGCGTGACTGCCAACGGCATGGGTTGGACTGCTCCGTAGTCGCTAGTGAGGTGGGTCTCCCATCGTCTCATCATTCGGAGCAGTTCACTGAGATTCTCAGTCGCTCCTGTATGCAGGCTTTGGTTTTTTTTTACTTTACCATCAGATTGACACGCTTTCCTACTTCTTTTCTTCTTCACATAGGGTATTTGTTTCTCGAGCGAGGAGTTGATTCCGGCACATCCTCCGGAGATAATGCATCTACACACAGATGGGCTTCATTGATCTACCTTGGGGTTGGAATTGGCGTCTACGGTTTGCAAGCACAAACTCCCCTCACGATGCAGTTTGGCCCGTCAAGAGACGTAGCGCCAAGAGCGCTGTTACGACCAACCTACTTCTCTTTTCCAAAGCATCACGGCGACCAACGGAAGCCATGCTTACGACGACAAGTTCGTCAAGATAGGAATATCATGATCACGATTCTTACCATCCTATTCGTACGACGTGAATTCAATCTCAGTTTTTCTGACACAAGAAATTCTCGCAAAGAGAACATGTTGCCTGCGTCCTTCTCGGCTGGGGTTTGCATACGTTGCTGCCTATCGGGATCCCCAGACCCCTGTATGTTAGCTCCACCGTTTGCCTCAAACTATGATCTCAAGCTAGCATCCGAATGACGAATCCACAAATTGCCCGGATGCTCCCGAGGGGGCCGGGGTTGCTCCTGCGAGGCATCGACTGTTACATGTGCGGAAATTTGGGACTTGCAGCCACGTTGTGTCAATATGTCGATCAGAGACAAACATCCGCGGAGCACAGCCACAACGACTATCTCAAGTTCCAGACGCAAACGGCCGACAGGGGCGTAGGCGAATTACGCTCCGGTGACGGATATCAGACTGATCCTGACGTCAAAAACAATGGCGTGGTTTAAGGTTCACAAAGTTTGTTCACGAATTGCACATATCACATGACATATCATCCGCGACACGGCAAGGATCCCAGCTCCCCGTGTCATCTCAATCATCTTCGTTTTCGTCAGTCTCAGCCCGTGCCTGCTTCCCCGCGGTCCGCCCTTTGCGCACTCCACCCCTCTTCCCTGTTGGGCTGACGCGAGGCCAACCATTCCGTGGTGAACCGCTGCCGTCTTTGACTTCATCACCACGCTCTAACGAAGTTTCAGCCAGACGTAAACCAAACACACTAACGATGCACGACTTACTCGGCAAGCTGTACATCGCTGGCTCTTCATCCCCATCCCTGCAAAAGGCTTTCAAGGCTGACTGCCACCTTGGACCAAGACTAACGTCAGTGTCACCGAACTCGAAAGCGCGACCTCTCCTGGGCCGACCAGCCATCAAGCCGCCCGTTTTACTGTCTTGGCTATGATTCAGAATGCTCGGCTCACTATCGGAGTCCACGTCTTCTTTCAGCCCGAATATCGGTCTACGTTTCGGTGGCATAGACTTCGGATACTGTCCCTTGCCGCGCATGGCACTTGGTCGAGCGTGAGGATTGAGAGGGCTGGCGCTATCCGTGTCCTCATAATCCCCTGAGAACCCGTCGTCCTCTGATCGCATCCGCATTCCAAGTTTCGGAGGCATTCGCGGCAGCCGTGGGTTACGCGTGGTCATAGGATCGGAGATGCCTTGCATCTTTCCCGTGGGAGGAATGGATCCCACGCGGCCGATCTCGTAGGGATCGCTCATCTTCACCATCCGCTTCATCGTCTCGGAATTGTATCTTTCGGGATCACCAGGGCTGTACCCGGTGAACGGCGATGCCCCAAATAGACCTCCTTGCTTCATGGCTGCAGCCCGTTTCATCTTTTCGAGCTCGGCTTGCAAGTCATTGAGTCGCTCATCTCTCCATGCTTTCTTCATCTTCCTCTTGAGCTTTCCCTTGTCCTTCTTCGACATCGAAATTTCCGTATCGCTACTGCTCGAACTGGAGCTTGAACTGGAACTGAAACTCTTCTTGCATCTCGAGTGATCGCCGCAGTCCTTGCCAAGGTCATCTTCCAGCACATATCGAGTATTCAACTTCGCCCTTACGGGGACATCCTCGCCGCCGATTTTTGCCATGCCTTCGTACCACTTGACAGCTCGCTCGCCTTTGCGACACTTGCAGTTCGTAGTACAAATGCATGTGTCGATACCATCACCCCAGCCGTCGTTGCTATCTTTCGTAAGTGTCGCAGGTGATGTCTTCGATCTGCTAAGCGGATTATTTGGTCCACCGGCCGTACCAGTGCTTTTCAGTATAGCTTCATCGATGGCTGCTTGGATCGCTGATGGAAGTAGTCTGCCGCGAGACTTCGAACTTGACGAGGAAGATGTTGTGCTCGGCGGCGGTGGCCGAAGCGGATGAGAAGCGTACATATTAGCATTCCGCGCATCGCTCATACCTTGAGGATATCCAGATACCGGCTCATAGAACGCATACTGCGGCGGCACTGATAGATATGGCGACATGTTCGGCCCTTGAGGGTACCCGCCTAGATAATTCCGTCCCGGGTACATAACAGGGTTTGGCATCCCATTTACCGCCATCTCTTCGCCACTGAGATATACCTCCGGCTGTGTCTGTCCACCTGGTAGCCTTGCATACCCAGCCGGTGCACTGCTGGGTTGTGGATCGGTATCGTAGAGCCCCGGTCCTCGCCTGCGCATTTCCCGCATCTCCCTCTCTTTTCGCCTTACACGCACCTCGCCCAACTCAGTGCTTTCGCTTTCTACGTACTCGCGGATCCGTACGTCTGGCTTGCGTCGTCCGTGTCGTTGTCGCCGGGGTCGGGCTGCAACTCTACTGTAGATCGGCCCTTGACCTGCGTCTGGACAGGAAGCTTCCTGGCACGCTCCCTGTTGGTGATAATAGTGTGCGTGAGGTGCTTGGTAGCCTGATGGTTGAAGTGGACAAGTATACAGACTCGTGCCGTAAGGGACGAGGACGTCGTTGCCGGGTGCATTGATGGAGACGAGAGGCGGCGGGGTGGAGGGCGTGTTGCCCATGATTCTCTGTCCTGACCTGTAGTAAGGAGGACGTGTGGTAACGGACTTTGGAAACTGAGGTGCGAGTGGACGTTCTCGGTTGCAGCAGGCGGATTGCCAGCATGGCCCCGGTGTGGGTTGCGTGGAGCCCTCTGCTGATGGGTTGTTTGCTCGAGGACAGCGCGCGTTACACGGCGGACGTGGTGAGACCCCATGTGCATGCGGTGGGGGCACAAATAAGTGTACGACATGATCACGAGTGTTGGTCGATTCTCAAAATGGGGCTTGCTCGGTTGAGTGCATCCTGAAGTAAGTAAGTGCTGCTGGGACAGTTAGTAGCGCTTACGCAACGCCTAAAGAGCCGCAGTACTTGTGTCGAGTCCGTGCTAGTACAATATTAAAGTTTGCGTGTCCTTTCATGTTGCAACAAGAGGGGGCTGTAAGAGCAGAGCTATTGGAAGTAGAGGAGGTAGTCAGACTCTATCTGGGCGTTATCAACGACTAAATAGAAGCTCTAGAGGCCACAATCTGTTCTGTGCTGTAGCACACTTCTTATGCAACATAAGAGGGTGTCGCACGCCTGCCTACACGAATCATTTCACCCTGATACTTTCCAAGGATTGATCCCGAACAACACCGGAGCCTGTAGGTTTAGCATTCACGAAATATACGCGTCCATGGGACCTTGGAACACGGGATGTAAACGTCATGTTGTGTCCAACTTTTTTTGGGGCATGAGAGACTGCACCGAGAAAGATAGTGCTTGATCGCGCATTTAACGACCGCTCCTGGTGTGTTCGGTTCTGAGCCTCGTAGCGAGCTGTATACATGCAAGTAACCAGCATGTGGCAGGGTAGTCTGCAAGCCTACTTAGGCTAACCGCGGCTTGCTTCATCCTCAAAATCTTTGCTTCTCCACATCGAAGTGCTTGACGAGATTTGGAGTTCCGAAGCATCCCAGGCAAGCTGCTTTACTCAGCAGCCCAGCTCCACCTGAACCTCGCTTTCCACATCGGTTCCGGCTCGTAGTATGAGCAATCTTACCCCACGATACTACGAGTACGCGTTGCAAACTTTCAACTGTCTAACTGCTAATCCGTTTCCCTATAGACCCTATAGGATATAATCCTAGTCTGTGCAGAACCCTGCAGCTGACCCTATGGGATTTACTATCTACGAGAAACCCTATAGACCCT